>JAWMAG010000020.1:7835000-8262500 GCA_037013455.1 Ceratitis rosa | reverse complement strand
CATTTGTGAAAATATGTAAAAAAAATACAAACAAACATATGCATGTGGGTATGTAAGCAAAGGTGCATTTGCAATTAAATTCAATGCAAAAGTCAGCTTTATCGTTATTCGTGACCAGCGCAAATGAGCATGAGAACGTAAAGAAAAAATATAAAAAATATTTTCTAGATTTATTTTTTTCGACTTTCCCTCGATCTTGACTGCAAATAACGATAGAAATTCCTTGCTAGAGACCAGTGGAGGAAATCGATGGTTGAGAATGCTTCATAACGGTTTCTATTGAGCGTGATAAAATACCGTAGGATCTTTCCTAAGGGTCTACTTTCAACAATGATTTAAGCAAAATTGTAACCGACGAGACCTTTACAAGCACAACTGACGGTTGAGGATGGAAGTTTAAAAGGCAGAATTGATATTTACAGGATGATAATAAACGTCTACATTCCTTTATGAATAGCGAAATGGTTTGAAATTGACAAACAGCGTATCAGTGATTAGACGAAAGATCCAGTCAGGGATGGGGAGCATAAACTCTGACAGAGAGTGGCAATATCTAGTTAATATTATCCAGCAAAAATCGCTTAGACGTTTAAAGATTAGTAATCCACGTTGAACTGGCTGACCAATCAGGTCCCACTTAGACGATAATATGACCATAGTGTTGCCAGACACATTACATACGGCCAAGCTGCAGTGCTACACTCTTTATTGTATATCTAGTGTGAAAAACATTGATGTTCTTGAAGGATTCGTTTTGTTCTCTTAGCCATTGCCAATTGAAGGTCCTCTGCCCTTTCTGCACTAAGTAAGCATAGCCAAATGCTGGATATCCCTAATCAGTCCTACTATAACAGCCTGGGACGCACCCTTTTTACCGCTAGTAAAAGCTTTATAATAATGCATCATACGTTTTGCACAGGGTTTTCACTATTCTGCGGGTCTTAGCTAGGTCCCAAAATCAAATCTTCTTGACGAAGTAGGATTGTTTCTTGCAAGCCTTCCAACATATTAAAGCGGCGTAGAAAAGTATTGGCTTAACAACTGCACCGAGGATCCCAAGAGAGACAGGGAGGGAGAGGCCCCTAGTCCAGCCTAACATATTTTACATGTATGTAGAGCCGCTGATACCCGCTCCTCTATATTAAGTCTCCACGACAACTTGCATGCATGCAAATGATCCGCAAATTTAATCGAAAAATCACCTTGACTGATTAGGCTCATTTCCACCTCGATGGCTACGTCAATAAGCATAATTCTCGCATCTGGGGCTCGAAAAATCCAAGATTTATTGTAGAAAAGCTTCTCCATCCTCAAAGTGTGACTGATATATATAAATATTTAATATTTTCGGCTGCAATTTTAAGTAGTGATTATAAAAAGGACTTGCTGTCGAAGTCATAAAATGGTTCTTCATAAGTTCAAAATACTCTTAACATATTTTCCTCATCCATAACTCCTCTCCTTCTATGAGACCATCACAACTTTTCTTGTAAGACTGAATTCATAAGAATCAATGATTTAATCAGTCTATACAATTTATGCTTACATCCAGTCGCGTCGACGACTAAAAATTTATTTTTACTTATTGAAAACTTTCAACCATTTAAATTGGACTTCCCTAGAGCCATCTCTCGTTTAAGTTTCTCCCTGCAGGCTCCAACAACATAACCAATCCTATAGATATATATACCTATATGTATATACATTCCCTCCCTTTCCTCGTTGCTGTATTTCACTTTGTTGACTGGCGATGACCTACACTGCATTAGTTGCATTCAAAAATTGTTTGGCTCAAAGCCAAAACGGCGACTACTCGCCCGCCTGGCAGCGTCATTGGTACGAGTGAATATTTTATTTTCATTGGACTGAAGCTAACAAATATTTTCGTATTTTCTCACAAAATATTTATGTAAACAAAGAAATGTGCCATGAAAATGTGCATTGTTGTTGTTACATGGACGAGCAGCAACTATAGCTATAACTATGAATATGTATGTGTTAGTCTATAAAATTGAATGAAAATTTCTGCTTTATATTTAGTGCAGCTAAATATGTATGTTGTATGTGTTTACAAATGTACATACATACCTATATCGAGAGCGAGTTCATTGAGTAAATTTTTGTATTGAAAAAATAAATTTAAATTTTGGCCAATAAATTTGGGATAACTTTTATTATCAGGAGAAAATAAATAAATAAAAAAAAAAAACAAAACCGTAAAACACGAAATTTTTCACGTTTTTCTCTTACAAAAATTTCCCACAATTTTTCTACTCAACTCGCCGGGCTTGTCAATACTTAAATATAAATTTCATTCCGACCATTAACTGCTCATATTCGAAAGCGGTTAATAATGTTTATTTATGATAATGCATTTAGTGAGCAATCACGTTTTCGATATTAACACCTATCAACAGCAACAACAACAACAATACATTGGCGTTTATTGTTGACTAACCAGACGCTTGGGGGTAACAAGGCAATGTGCATATTCGTATGTACAAAGGTAATGCCACAACACGAATAGTCATTTTAGTATCATACTTATTGTATATACATACATACATACATACGCATGTGGGGATAATCACTGAGCTGTATATAAACTTCGTAGACTTGAAGAGTTCGATTTTTTTTTTTTTAATTTTTTCTTGTTAGTATTATACAAAATGTAAGTCTACTGAATTTTTAAAATAAGTTTAAAATAAAAGAAACATTTGTAAAAAAAATTCCATGATACTTTTGTACATAATGTAAGGTACTCTTTTCGACATACATAGTCGTCACTCTTCTCTATGCAGGTGGTGAACGGACTATTAATTTTTGATGCCTTCCTCGAAACAGTTTCCCACGAATCACTTCGTCCATTTATGCACGACATCCTTTACTTGCTCGTATTTTGGTGTCAGACATTTAGTGTGCTGCCCAAGTTTCATCTTCAATAAAGATACAATGGAGAAACTTAGCTCCATGTGGTTTTCAGCTTCTCAAAAACTCTTACGCCTTAACTCCACCCGATTCAAATTGTGTTGGTCTATCCATTGTTTTGGGAGCCACCCATCTCCAGGTCCGATATATCAGATATCCGAGATATTCTGTGATTTTTTCGTGTAGTCGAGAGCTGGAAATTTGTGGAATCATCGCAAAAGCTCCTCCACAAATATTCTGCGATAGTCACGTAGCGCTTTTTCGATTTTTTCAAGCATATACTGAGTCACAACCGAAGCCCTTCCTCTCCGCTGTTGATCAGACACATGCGTACAACGGTTTTTAACCCGCAGGATTAATAGCTTTATAATCATATGCAGTTCTCACCTCATTATACGTCTCAGAGGAAAGTTTTATCTTCAGAAAGACAACGAACTACGCTGCGTATTTCACACTTGGTGGGAAACTGGTTTTGGTTTTTTCAGGAAATATGTCTCGTCATCAGTTCTCAAAGTACTAGATACAGACCTTAGGATCACAGAAAAGTTTTGCATATATTTACGTAAAGTTCTAGAATGAACGGCCGACTGAAGGCTGCATTTTATTGCGCTCAATCGGAGATAAGTTTATTCTTTGAGGTTGTCAAATCACTGCAATATCTTTAAAGTCGAAATATTTGCCATGAAATTGGCTATACTGCAGGGAACTGACTTATAAAAAAGCAGAAATCATATTTATCTTGATAGGCAAGCGGCCAATATGGTCTTACTTTCGGTAGTGGCTACACCATGTAAGGAGATGAACAAACCGCTGGCGGAGAAAAGAAATACCCATCTTTATTGGGTACCAGGGCCTAAGGGTGTCAAAAAGGCCATGGGATGCAGATGGTTGGCCAAAATAGTAAATCTCACGGAATAGTAAAGAAACTATAGAATTGTAGGTTCATCCCAGAAACATGACACTTCCTTGCGTCAACAAGTTAGGGAATGAAGAACAGCAAGAAATTACGAAATGATTATTACTAAAATTTTTTTGGTATCTAATTTTTGAAAACTCAATTTTGTGACGATTCATACAATTTGACAATTCAAAGTTTAATAATAAAATGGAATTATAAAAACAATGTAAGCATAATTACTTGGCACCACCCTAATATCAACCATCTATTGCCAACTCAACTTGTAGGACACTTAAATTTAACTAAAGACTTTGATATATCGCAATGTTGCAACGTTAAAATTGGTGAAAGGTCACAAAGTATTCGTGCATCGATCGAAATTCATAGCCAAAAGTGTTGAGGGTGAGCGAAGGAATGTAACTCGTTGGCAGCGAGCAAGCACACCAACGAAGAAACATACATATGAATAGATATGTACATAGGTAAACCAACACAAAGGGCAAAAGGCGGTGCATACTTTGATTCTGTTGATTGTGGCGCACAAGTAAGTTTGCAAAATGACCTGCAAATGTATAGTGAAAGGCTACGGGTGTGTGTGTGAGTTATTTGAAGGTATTTAAGTGAATAAATAAAATACTAGTTAAAGTAAATTACCAAAAATAGTATAAGTTATGCAATTTAAATTATACCTATTTATATTTATAAAAATAAAATGTTCGCAAAAAAAATATTTTTCGATACAAAAATATATTCGTTCAAAAATTAAATTTTCGGTAACAAATAAATTCTCGCTGAAAAATAAATTTTTTGGGAAAAAAAGTTTTCGGTACAAAATAGGTTTTTCAATAGAAATAAACTTTCGTAAATAAATCGGTAAAAATACATTTTTAGCTACAAAAAAATTAAATTTTCGGTAATAAATAAAATTTTTGGTACAACAAAAAATTATTTTTCGCCAAAAAAGAAATTTTTCGGTACAAAAAATATTTTCGGTAAATTATTATGTTTTTTCTGTAAAATATACATTTTTCGGTAAAATATACATTTGCCGGTAAAATATACATTTTTCGGTAAAATATACATGTTTCGGTAAATATACATGTTTCGGTAAAATACACATTTTACGGTAAAATATACATTTTCCGGTAAAATGTACATTTTTCGGTGAAATATACATTTTCGGTAAAATATATATTTTTCGGTACAAAAAATATTTTCGGTAAAAAATTATTTTTTTTGGTAAATTATACATTTTTCGGTAAAATATAAATTTTTCGGTATATTATACATTTTTCGGTACAAAAAAAATTTTCGGTAAAAAATTATTTTTTTTTCAGTAAAATATACATTTTTTGGTAAAATATACATTTTTCGGTATAATATACATGTTTCGGTAAAATATACATTTTTCGGTAAAATATACATTTTTCGGTATAATATACATGTTTCGGTAAAATATACATGTTTCGATAAAATATACATTTCGATAAAATATATATTTTTCGCAAACAAGTAGGGAAGGCCTAGGTTTGGGTGGAGACGAACATCAGATACTTAGCTGATATTTACATTGTTTGCGGTACACAATGGAGATTAGAGGTAAGAAAATTTTATCGAATCCTGTCAAGTGGTTTCTGCGATATACTTTCTAACCTAGTTGAAGAAAATTGTTAAATAATGCAAACTTAAACCAAACGCAGATAAAACAAGATATAAGACCACACTCGCAAGTATGGTGCACAGACGGATCAAAACAAGTCTATCGATATCTGTGGCGAAATATCCCATCGTATTCCAAACAGAAGTGCAAATAAATCTTATATGATTTGGCTCATTCGGGTTACGGGAACATGCAGATATTGAAGGGAATGTAATATCAGATAAACTTTCGAGAGATGCGGCCTCAAACTTGCTTACGGAACCAGAGCCCTTCTCCCCTATAGATCCTCAAGCAACCAAATTGGAGCTAAGAAATGAAGAATTAAGAATAAGAAATGGGTACTGATATCCTAGTGACAGGATGAGACAAATTAAAAACCGGGTACATTACCAGAAGATTTAGCGATATAATACTAGTCAGTATTTTCAACATCAATGGCAAGATTTAGCCAATTCACTAAAACAGATGGACAAATAATAAACTGGTGACTCACGACAAGTGACAAATGACAAAGTACACAACTTTTGACCGAGCGAAATGAAGGACATGGCAAAGTACAAAGATGAAAGAAATGAAGAGAAATTAATGAAAAAATATTAGGTAGCAATGGACTTGCGATAATGACAAAGGACAAGTGAAATAATGACAAATGACTAGTCACAAATTTCATATGACAATGATAACAAATGGCGTGTTATAAGGCAGTTAAAATGGTATAACAAATGACTACTAAAAGAATACTAAAAGAAATACCACTCATGACAGCAGCTCAGAGTTGATAAGTTACTGTAATGTAAAGCAATTTACAGTGACAAGTGACTAATGACAACTGACAATGGCACGTAACAAGTGTGTTAGCGGAAAATTAGAAAAAGGAAGCTGACTAAAGGACAAAGAAATATAAAATTAGTAAGATAGCCAATGCTAGATTCTTGCGAAAGGTGACAAGTGACTAATGACAACTGATGTCACAAGTGCGCTAGATGAAAATTAGTAAGAATAAGAAGCTGACAAAAAGAAAAAGAGATACAAATGCTAGAATCGAAGCAGAATATCGTGCGATACCTGACGTGACGTGACAATGACAACTGATTAGCGCCAAGGTGATGCCTAAACCAACATAAACCAGTTAATACTCAGAGAAAGTAGCCAAAATGTTATATCACACCTTTTTTATTATTCTATTATTATTTTATTTTTCTTAATTTTTTTTCTATTTTGCTTTTCAATTCATTTTCGCAGCTCCCCATCTAAAAGCTATTAACGAAGTGGAAAAATTGGCAAAATGTCTGTGCAGACAGCCTTGCCTTTATTTACGCCAACATGAGTGAAACATTGTTGCATGTTCAAAGCATGCCAACACATGAGAAAATAAAAAAGAAGAAAATAACAACAACAACCACCACACGGACAAGGAGGAAACATTTAAACATTTAAATTGTACAAAATTGTTAGCTTGTTGTCGATTTAATTTGCTGCCTCTACTACAATATTGCAGCTGTTTTTGTATGCGTATGAATAACGTGTTGTTGTTGCTGCTGCAAACACTGTCATTTGGCAACTGTTAATGTCTTTCGCGCGCTCGTCTCAGTGTTGCTCAGTGCGGTTCAATGAAACTTTTGCGCAGCTGAGTGCAACAACAAAAGTTGCAACAAAAATGACCAACACTCGACGACGCTGTATGTATGTGTGTGTGTGTTGCATTTTTATTAGCTTAACGAGCTAAGCAAACACAACGGCAACTGATTTGGCTGTATGAAAAGCGCAACAACAGCAGCAAAAACTAACAAACAGCGCAATTATAATGG
Source organism: Ceratitis rosa (assembly GCA_037013455.1). Taxonomy (NCBI): domain Eukaryota; kingdom Metazoa; phylum Arthropoda; class Insecta; order Diptera; family Tephritidae; genus Ceratitis; species Ceratitis rosa. The sequence continues at coordinate 8,255,206 of JAWMAG010000020.1, read as the reverse complement.
TGATAAAAAAACAACAACAACAACATAACGGAAAATACAGTCAATTGCACAAATGACTCTTTAAGTAAACAACAACAAGCTTCCCACCAACAGCCTTACGGTACAATGTTTCAAGCATTTGGCTAACTGTGCGATTGATGTGATGTTGCATCAATCCGTCGTTTGGTCGGTCGTCGCCGCCGCCGCCACTATATTAACTAAAAGTGCGGCTTTAGAGCGAGTCAATTGACCAAAATAGCAAATCCGCCAACTAATCTCAGTCTAACACAACGCGACTCGCAGTTATGCGTCGATGTTGCGACAGCGGTGATACGGCGTGCAAAGGAGATTGGCTGCCTGCCTGTCAGTTGCATGCATGTGAATGAGCAACCAAAGTCAAGCGGCTGCGTATTTGTTTTCTATTTGCCTCAACTGTCTGTCGGTGAGTTTGTTTGCCTCAGTCTCTATGTCCATACGTACGTTTGTCTGTCCGTTCATCTAACTGGCTGTTGGCTGTTGGCTGTTAGTTTGCTCATCCAAGTGAGGTGCTTAATTGAGCAATTGTGTATTTGACTATCATCAGTTGGCAATAAAAATCTGTATGTATGTGTGTAAATACCATAATGATGGCGGAATTTTATTTGTTTGCTCCTGCTGCCGTCTCATCGGCTGTCTAATAGCATTTGCGTTTTAATGTTTGTATCAAATGCAGCCATTCCTGCAATGGCTTGGAAATCTCATGATTGAAAACCTTTCGTGATTTATAAAATATTTTTATTTTTATGTTGGTCTAATAATGCGCTATTGTAATACTTCAAGGAAGTAAAAGTACTTTGAACAAAATCAATCAATTTTATATATGGATGATGCAACCGCAGCTGCGTTTTAATCGAGGGAGCGCATGAACCGAAAGTAAAATAAAACAAAATTAAAATCAATTAAATAAATGTAAAATAAAATTAAATTAAATAAAACAAAATAAAAAATTAAAATAAAATAAAAGAACAGTAAAAATAAAATCTACTAATATAAAATTAATTAAATTTATTGTCTTTAAAATAAATATCAATAAATATAAAATAAATTAAAATAAATTTGAACAAATAAAAACAATTATTCAATAAAATAACATAAAGTTAAACTAAAGTAAAATTTAAAAAATATAAAATAAAATAAAAATTACTTAAATAAAAATAAAATAAAATTACAAAAATGTAAATAAAATATATAAAATAAAATAATATAAAATTAATTATAGCAAAACAAAATAAATTAAGTATAAAAAATATTAAATAAAATCAAATAAAAATATATAATAAAAGAAAAAACAAAATAATATAAAATAAAAATAAATTAAATTAAAATAAAATAAAAAGAAATAGAAAATTAAATAAGAAATTAAAATAATATATATTAAAATAAAACAAATATAATAAAATATAAACTAAAATTAAATAAATAAAATAGAATAATATAAAATTAATTTAACTAAAACAAAATAAAATAAAATATACTAATACAAATAAAATAAAAATAAAATCAAACACGAGAAAATGAGATAAAATGAAAAGATATAATTTAAAATAAAAATAAAATATAATTAAATAAAATTACTTTAATTAAAACAAAGATTAAAATAAATAAAACAAAAATATAAAATAACAAAAAATAAAATTAAAATAAATTAATATAACATAAATTAAAATAAAATAACATAATATAAAATTAAATCAACTAAAAGAAATAATTGTTACAAATAATAAAATAAAGTTAAAATAAAATATAAATAAACTAAATTAAAATACAATAAAACGAAATAGAAAAAAATAAAATAAATTATAATGAAAATATAAAATAAAACAATATAAAATTAGTTTAACTAAAACAAAATAAATTAAAATAAATTAATATATATAAAATAAATTAAAACAAATGAATAATATAATTTAAAATATAATTATATAAAATTAGTTTAATTAAAACAAAATTAAATTAAATAAAAGAAAAATATAAAACAAAATAAAATAAAATCATATAAAATAACAATATATTTAATTAAAATAAAACAAAATAGAAAAGATACAATAAATTAAAATAAAACAATAGAATAGTAATCAAAATAAAATAAGATAAAATTTAAATAACTTAAAATAAAATACAACGAAATAGAACAAAGTAAAATAAAATAAAATAAATTTTAAAACACTTATATTAATATAAATTAAAATAAAATAAAAACAAAATAAAATAAATAAATATAAAATAAAATATTATGAAGATAATTAAACTAATACAAAATACAATAGAAGCAAATAAGATAAAATAATATAAACTAAAACAAAATAAAATTTAATAAAATAGGATAAAAAATTAAAATTTAAAATAATATAATTAAATACAAAATTAAAGGAAAATGACATACATAAAATAAAATAATATAAAATTAATTAAAATTTATTAAAAAATAAAATAAAAAAGCGGAAATTGGGAACTTTGTGTACCAAAAGGAAGAATCACAGCCTATCCTGAAGCGACGAAAGCATAATACCTTGTTCGAAAATAACCAAAAACTGTTTTACAGGAGGTTCAAATCAAAGACGATCGGTCAAAGACAAACATTCTCGAATGAAGCTTTTACAGCAAACTTGTAGTCTACTTGGTCTCAAAATCAGAGAAGAGAGGAAATTGGATATCATACACGTACATGTAGGAATAAGCTCTAACCTTCCAGCTTACGATCACTTACCTATCAGCTCTCATCGAATCAGCAACGTTACAATGAAGCTTCACAATTAGAAACGTCCGGGTTTCGATGAGATACTTGCGCACAAAATTGCTGAGACCTTTACAAAGACAATCTCCGGCACGGAAGAAACATCAGCTATCAATTGGATTACATTAAATGGCCAGTGACACATGATGAGGGAGATGAGAACTGTCAAACTACTAGTGGCAACTGACAAATGACTTACAATAACCGACATTTGACCAGTGTAAACGTTGCAACTGACATACATATGACTAATGACAACTGTCAAACAACTAGCGTTAACTGATATTTTAACAATGTCAATGTTCCAACTGACGTATACTTATGACCACTGACATTTGGCTAGTAACCACTAACTTATGTATCTGTAGTGACAACTGACGCATGATAAGTGACTAGTGACAATTGACATATGACTAGTGACAACTGGTATATGAATCAGTAGTATCAATTGGCGCATGGTTAGTGACGACGTATCAGTTGCAACGTGACTAGTGACTACTGACATAAGACTAGTGGTAACTTTCATATGACTAGAGACAATTGATATATGACTAGTGACAACGACTTAACTGCCATATGTATAACTGGCTATGACAAGTGACAATTGATATATGACTAGTGACAACATTTTAGCTGCTATATGCATAGTGACAAATGACACATGACTAGTGACAATTGATGGTATATGCCTAGAGACAACAATAAGTGACATATGACTAATAATGACTGGCAACGACTGACGTATGACAAGTGACAATTGATATACGACTAGTGACTACTGGCAACTGATGCATGACAAGTGACAATTGATATATGACTAGTGACAACGTTTTAACTGGCATCTGAATAGTGACCGCTGACCAGTTACAACAGATATACGTATGTCTAGTGGTAAATGATATAAGACTAGTACCCACTGACATGTGACTAGCGATAACTAATAAATGACTGATGGCCACTGACATATGGCTAGTGGCTAGTGGCAACTGACAGCCGGCAAATGATAAGTAATTCGTGACACATTTTATATATTTATATCTAGCAACAACAAAACAATTTCTAGTGACTAGTGGCTAGTAATAACCTATATTTGATTAGTAGTGAAAAAAAAATTAATTTGAAAAAAAAGAAAAAACAAAAACAAGACTAGCGTCACTTTCTCGCAGTCTTCGTACTTTCGGCGCAGTATTGCGAAGCACGCACACAAAAAATCATTTGATAGATATTTCATGTTCATTCACTCAATCACTGCAGCTAAGTTTGCCATCATTCATTTGCTCGCTGACTACTGCCGACTGGTTGCAATTGCATTGAAATTTTATTTACAACTTCCGTGTTTTGCTACGTATGAGATATGATAGAGCATAAGGAAAATGGCGAAATGAGGTGGAAAAAATTGGTTAATAATAGTTTTTTAAGTATTTGCGAAATTTATGCAATTTATAATGCTTTCGGTGAATTCACGAGACACACATGTGTGCGTGTGTGTATGGGGTATATTACTGCTGTCACAACAAACATAATTTGTTTTTCTTGTTTTCTAAAATTTATTCGCATAATGCTTAGCATAATAAGTAAGCGCCCACAATTGTTTACACACATACATACGTTATGTTTTGCCTTAAGTATATCTTTTGTGACGTATTACAACAATAGGTGGTTGCCACAGCTGACGCAAGTAGGAAATTATTTATTTATAAGTGAAGTGAGAGATTATCAAATATACATACATACATATTCACTGTGCAGTCAGTCAGTCAGTCTGTCTGTCTGCATGTAACTCATTTTTAACTCTTTCGCTTTTAATAAAATATTTATGCCACACACACTAATGCGTGCCGGGACGGCCTGAGATGGAAATAAATTACATCATTTTGCATTCTAATTTGTTTATTTTCATTATTATTATGCCAGCAGCGATTGTTGTATCTTTTATGATTGATTGGCGGCAGCAGCAATCACTTTAGTTGCATTTACATACTTCATGTCTGTCGTTGTTGAGGCATTTTTATGGCATTTTTCATGCAACTGTGATAAGATTATAATTGCTATTAAATTTTATATCTCAACTTGCAATCGTTTGTAAATGTATATTATGTATGTATGGCATGTCTGTAAGGATGTATGCATATTTAATAGCTAACAGTATATTAATTTATTTTTAATTGACTTTTTCTGTGCAGATTTCTTGAGTTAAAAAGCCTTATAGAAGGTGTAGTAAAAAGTAATCCATTATTTTTGCATTAAATTCAAGGCTTTATTCACCATAGTTAGAGTTATCCGACTCATGTAAATTATGCACCGTTTTGCTCGACAACTTTTTGACATTTTGGCCATTATGCCTCTCTCATTGAAACATTTTTCTCAATTGGAAAAATATTGGGACAATGGATTTTCACACGCTTCTTACAAATGGCATGTTTAGCCTCTCTTTCTTCGTCATCAAGGATCGAGCTTCAGTAAGCCCAAAAATAGAACGAATTCAACTGAATGACCCACATGCAACACTGCGGTTATGTCCAAGTTCCGGGGGTAGGAGGGAGAGGATGTTTTCCCCTGGAGGTCACCCCCGAACTTCTTTACGAGTCAAACGCCTCGATAAATAAATTCAAGGGTGACCTGCAGGGGAAAAATTTGAGGTGGTGAGGAAGGATCATTTTTAACCTTGTAAATGTATTGAGTGGAGCTCAGGGGTGAGCTCCGAGTGATAAGTTAAAGATGGTTCGGGGTGACTATTCCTCCAGCGTTGAAGAATGCGGTACGGAATGATTATTATATTGAGTGGTTTCATAAGTGTGGCTTGCACTACTTAAGATAACACGTCAGTTGCAACCATTCCTAACACTGGTAATTGTCTATGCAAGCAAACATGCAAACTTTCGGGCATTTCACCAAACGTCTCGAGCTTAATAACTGCATGTTTATTGCTTCACTGTGCACTTGACAGTACAACACTAGTTTGGAGGCCGGGGCCCTGTAAAATCATTTTAATGAGCAATGAACAGATTTCGGCAGTCCGCAGTTGTCCTTATAACGCGATATTTTCCATCGACCACCACGTAAGTTATAAAAAACTCTTCGAAACTTTCACCAATCTCCAAGGGAACTGCAATGCAGCTAACTGAGCTCAGCTCAGCCTTGGAGGGGCCAATGTATAGGACGTGCCCGGTAATATTTTTCCTACAAATTACGGAAGTGATGGATTATGAAAGATCTAAATTCTGTGTTGATGATCGTATTTCCACAAGGTTCCATGGGAAAATCTTAATGTCTGTGACCATAGAGCAATAGCCATCCTTATATAGATGACTCATAACTGAATGGGAGAACAGAATGCGGAATCCACTCCTCATCACTTTCACGAGCTGTCTTAACAAATACGAACTCTACATTCACAGCAAAATACTCGTATATGTCAATACTGAAATCCATCAAAAAGGTCAAAAGGCATTTATGGGTCAAGACAAATCTGATCAGCGCAGATCGCTAAAAGTTCAAGGCAATTCTTCTTCTGAACCGGGTTTCCCATCAGCGACACTACTGAAATAATAACAGGGCACTGTTTATTGGGAACTCACGATAAAAAAAATAAAATGGTTCTCAAATGACTTTGGTCCCAGCTGCATGGAAGTGGTGAAGGAAGAGTCTATCGCACACTAACTCTATCACTGTTCAGCACTTAGCACAACGCATTGAAGATCTCACAGCATTTAATTGGCTAATTACCTAATTGAATGATTTTTTCATAAATCGGAAGATACTAATTGGTAGCTTGAATGGTACTAGTTCATATTTATACATTAGGTAGTTTATTTTTAATTTTACCCCATGTCAACAATTTTTCTTCAAATGGCGATGTTCTCCGAGATGTCATTTGTCTTACTATGCACCAGCTTCATACTAGTAAAATACTAGTTCATTTGAGCATGCTTAATATCTACTTCGCCGAAATAAAATCGAATATAAAATTACACAAAGCGAACCGTGAATCTAATGCTTGACAGTGTAAGCCTTAAGCCACACGCTTATCGTGACCTACTTGTATGGTTCAAGTACAAGTACTCCGTGAATGAAACTCACCTGTGGGCTGCAATTTTGCATACTAGATAAACTTTTCACTTAAGCCCACGTGGAGAACAATTTGCAATCCAAGCAAGACCTTTTAAATAAAGATTATTTCTAAACCATAACCAGTTTTAAACATCTGAATGAACCAGATAACCCAGGTCACATAGATGTGGAAGACATTGAAAATGACAAAGGAATGGGTCACCTTGGCACCAGTAGCGATATTTTCATCATCCAAGCCTCTGCACCATACATCAGGATGGCATTAACGACTAGCTTACGTTTATACTCTTGTAAAAGATTGGAAAAATCGCAGGGTAGAGAACTAGTTTGATACGGCTAAACTCGGAGAGGGTCTTCCCGATTTTGGCTGCACTTCTGTGGTTGTCTCGCGTCAGTGCTCTTTTTCGTCCTGCCGAAGGCAACTTGAAAATCGATGAAAAGGTCTTGTGTATCGATTATTTTCTTGCGGGTCTTTACCCAAAAATAGCGCATGGTGAATAACTGGTCAAAAGTGGATTTGGAGTTTCAATTGTCGGGCATGCTTTCGTCTGTGCATATTCTACAAAAAAAAGCTCATTGTCAGTTCTCCTTCGCAATATTTGGTTTTTGACTAGATAATGGAAAACCCAACGAATTTTAAATGTCTTTTGAATGGATCAAAAGCTGTTCTGCGTCCTCACACTTACCTCACTTCGTAGCTAATTAACAATTACCAAAGTATACAGCAAAGGATTTTATGCTAATTTTTAACAACAACAAGAAGAAGAAGAATATAATAATGGAATACATACTTAAAATATATTTACCACTAAAAGTGAGCGCACGTAATGACGCAATATTTGCATATAAAAGAGATTTCTGTTTTTTAAATACACCATTAATCGGACGTACAGACGGTGACACACACACACACACACACACCCAAAACTCCATAAGTGCACAAAACTCTCTTTATACAATAACTTACTCATACCAAGCGCATACTCGAAAACTAAATATAAATTGTTGAACGCATGACTCGTCAATGCTTTATACTACTACAGACAGACATACTTATTTACACGAGTTTATACATACATACCTTTTGGCTAACTTTTCCATTGTCAAACGAAAGGAAATTACGTAGAAAATCAAATGGACGAGGAGATGCCACCAAACTACGCTTGCCTCTGTTGGTCTCCTCGCCCGGCCGCCTTGCAGGATACTTGTACATATATATATATTTTTATATGCTTTGCTTTTAACTGACCATAGTTTTACTATTTACCAGTGCATATTTGCATAACAATTTACGTTGGGCCCAGGCAAGGTGAGGGGGACGAATGGTAGGGTGCTTAAAGTTAGCGGAAGTTAGTGTGCTTGGAGGAAAAAAGGATATTACGAACAAGTTTTTTTAGTTTCGAGTTTTTTTTTTTTGTGGAACTTGCTCTGTAAGAATGAAAACGAGTTGTTTCTTTTGCATAGGGTTATCCATTTGGTGGTGGAAAAAGTATAGCGTTGTACTTTGACATCTGTAAAACTTAACTATCAAACCATAAATTTCCAGACATTCTCAAGAGCTGAGACTTTTTTACGGCGAATTTTGCACTTGGACATATTGGCTATGTAAACTGACATTAAGCAACACTAAAAGTTCCGTCAGGATCGGGAAGGACCTCTCCAAGCGAGGTTTCAGACAGGATGATTCCTTATGGTGTGACTTCTTTCATTTATTGAAGAGCTGAATAGAGAAGGTACAATCTTCTATAAGAGCTTGCAGCTGCTGGGGTACGGCGATGATATCGCCATTATTGGCCTTAACAACTGCGCCGTTAGTTCTGTTTTCTCCAGACTGGATAAGGGAGCGAAGCGAATGGGTCTGGTAGTAAATGAGGGCAAGACGAAAAATCTCCTGTCATTAAACAAACAGTTTTCGCATTCGCGGCTCGGCTACCAAGTCACTGTTTACAGTCATAACTTTGAAGTCGTAGATAACTTCGTCTATCTTGGTTGAGTCGCTCATCTTTCCAGTCCTGCTATATGGTGCAGAAGCATGGACGCTGACAACATCTGATGAGTCGACGTTAGGAGTACTCGAGAGAAATGTTTCGATTTATGGTCCTTTGCGCATTGGCAACGGAGAGTACCGCTGACGATGGAACGATAAGCTGTACGAACTATACGATGATATTGACGTAGTTCAACGAATCAAGAAACAGCAACTGCGCTGGCTAGGCCATGTAGTTCAGTTTTAAAGGTATTCGATGCAGTACCCGCCGATGGAAGCAGAGGAAGAGGAAGAGAAAACCTCCACTCCATTGGAAAGACCACCGAGTACAGCCAGCTCGGTATTTCCAATTTGTCGCCAAACAGCGAAAAGAAGAAATGGCTATATACGTAACCGCGTACTTACACCCACATCCATATAAAGTACAGCTCACACAACAACTGAAGTTAGCTGACCGCACCGCACGTAGTTGATTAGATCCTTGAAGTTGAAGGCAGTGGGCGGCGATGTTCTTCAGCGGCGAGACACTTTTCTCGGAGGAAGCGTAAATAAGCAAAAATGTCACATTTAGGGCTTCGAGAATTCACAAATAATTGAAACCTCGCTGCCTCGTACGCTCTTTGGTTCGGAGGTGTAATTGGATCTTACTTCTTTGAAATTTGAGAGAAATTTCCCGGACGCACAATCTCTCGCCTTGGCGATGTCGTTGGTCACTTTTTTGTGGGAATACGCGAAGGACCGTGTTTTGCGGATAATTCTTTAACTCTTGAGCACTTGAAGTCCAACTTTCGTTAAATTATGGATGTGATATCTCCTAATATGTGCCATAAAGTGGTCGTAAACTACCTCAAACGGATCAAAGTTTGCAAAAATTGGTGAGGCGGTTATTCGAAGGATGTTGTGTTATATGCACGTATATATTCCAAGATTCAAACTTTATACAAAAAAAGGAATTCCTTAAAAAAAACCTTTTAAATGCTTTTTATTTACGTTTATTTTCGAAACCGCAAAATGTGTAACCTTGTATTTGCACACCAAACTACTCTTCACTTGCCTTTCTCTCTCTCTCTCTCTCTTTCTCTCTCTCTCCCTTTTATTTATGTACTATTCGTGTGCACTATTTTACTAGCCTTGTTGTGGCATCCCGGCGCTTCCTTTGCAAACCCAACATTTTCATGTGGTCACAACACCTTTTCCTCCAACCAACGCGCCGATTAACGATACCGCCGCTGACTGCATACTATTTACTCAGTTGACCATAATACTTAGCCCATTTTATTGTGAGCTCGATTTTGTGGTCACTCCTTATTTTCAACTTCAGCAACTCTCACCTCCCAACGGCGTCCTATCAAATAGAAATTACAAAAAAAAAAACAATAACAAAAGCACACACACAAAAATGTAGCGAGTAAATGAAAAATTCTGCTTTCATTGTTCGATTTTCCTGCTTCATTTCTGGTTGTTTTATGTGTGCGCTTGGCAGCTGGCAGCGTTTTAATGCCAGGATGTGTCTTGTCGTGTATAACTATTTGCTATGCATATGTCTGCTGCTCGGTTTTTGGTGTTTTATTTGCGTTTTGTTTTGTATTTTTGGCGCAGATTTGCGGTGTTTCCGTAATTTTATATGGCTTTTAGCTAAACTAAATGCTGTTGTTGGCTCGATTTTTGTTCGCTCCTTGTTTTTTTTTTTTTTTTTGTTTTTCTTGTTTTGTCTCTATAAATTCTTTGGTTTGGCGCAGGCTTATGATTTTCAAATTACAACGCAATTTCTTGCTTAACTTTCGGCTTCGGCTTTTGGCATTTTCTGTGGGCATTTTTTCAAAAATAAAAACTTTTTGGCATCTTCTTTGCGATGAGTGCATAGTTTTGGTTGCTACCTTCTGTACTTCTGTTTGTTTGTTTCTCTGAGTTCTATATTTTTGATTGTATTGTTTTGGCTTCATTACTTGTTTATTCTTTGGCTGGCTTAGGCGATTTTCTGCACCAAGGATTCTGTTGTGTAGAAATTTGTGTGTTTGTTTTTGTTTGCATAATCCTTTGGCTATGCATTGTTTGCATTTGTGCTTTCGTTTTTGGTCAATTTTTGGTGTTTTGTAGTTGTTGCATTTTTACCACACATATTTTTGTTGCTTCTAATTGCGGTTACTTTGGCAATATCCCTCAATATAAATATGTATACGAGTATATAAATGTTAAGTTAAGAACAGAGTTTAATCTAAGTTTATGCATAGTTTATATGTAGATTTGTTTGTTTATTGGGATTCATCGGTAAGACTAATCATTAAAGAAACAAAAAAATACAGAAAACTTTTAAATTTCCCAGGCTTAAAGAGTATATTTTTTATTTAATTATGTAGTCATAAAGGGCTTTCCCAACATGCGTGTTATTTGAATAGCCTCTAATTCGATAGATGTCACCTTTGAGCCTATAACTTGTTGACATTTGACAAGTACAAACTACGCCAGTAAAAAACATGCTTTAACAAAGCATTGAAATTATTAACATTCACTATAATAAATATAGTTTAAAAAACTAAAAAAAACACGCTTTTAAAGAATATTGTACTAAAAAGTTGTAAATAATTTTGAAAATAAACTTAAGACAATAGTATATAAAAAATACTTGTATAATTAAGAGAAAAGCGTGGGGCGCTTTGTACCATAATTTCCATATATCGAGCGCCCCACACTTTTCTCTTAATTATACAAGTATTTTTTATATACTATTGTCTTAAGTTTATTTCCAAAATTATTTTCAACTTTTTAGTTTAATATTCTTTAAAAGTGTGTTTTTTTTAAACTATATTTATTTTATATATTTTTCTAATTAACTCTATTTTGATTTTTTTTCTCTGAATTAATCAGAGAACGTATAATAATTATTAGTATGGATTATTATACGTTCTCTGATTAATTCTGTCAACGCTACGATGTATGCAACGATTCGCATTTCAAATATTTCATATTGGGATCGCGTCTCCGCTAAAAAGTTACAAACTGACAGACAGACATACTGACAGACATACTGACATACAAGTGAAGCTAATATAAAGCGTGTAAAAATGGTGAAAATCTGGCAGAGACGGTTCGAAAAACTAAACAATTTTCGGTCGTCATGAATCACCTTTTCGGACCGCAATATACCAGGGGTGTTAGAAAAAACTTAATTTTCAGAGGAATCTCAAAATTTTTTTTTTTTTCAAAGTATTGACCATTGGTTTCTACACATTCCGCCCATCTCTCAAGCAAATTATGGATACTATTCCAAAAAAACTTTTTCTCTTTCGAGGCAAACCATTCGACGAGCCATTTTTCGACTTCTTCAAAATTAGCGAAGCACTGCTCTGCAAGGGAGTGTCCCATTGATGCGAAAAGGTGATAGTCGGACGGGGCGAGGTCTGGAGAGTACGGCGGGTGCGATAATATATCCCAATTAAGTGTTTTTAATGTGTCTTTCACCAGTTTAGCGGTATGAGACGGCGCGTTGTCATGTTGCAAGATAATTTTGCCATGTCTTCGGGCCCATTCCGACCGTGTTTCTATCAACGCATGATTCAAATTGATCATTTGTTGTCGGTAGCGATCCGTGTTCACCGTTTCACCAGGTTTTAACAACTCGTAGTACACCACATCACACTGGTCCCACCAAATACAGAGTATTGTCTTACGGCCAAAGCGATTTGGCTGGCGGTCGATGGGCCAGCTTCATCAGGGGAAAACCATGATTTTTTTCGCTTCGGGTTCTCAAAAGAAATCCATTTTTCGTCCCCCGTGACAATTCGATGCAGAAAACATTTCCTTCCGAATCGTTAAAGCACCATTTCACAAACGGTTTTTCGATTTTCCATTTTTCTATCGTTCAGCTGGTGTGGCACCCATTTTCCATACTTCTGGATCTTTTCCATGGCTTTTAACCGTTGGCAAATTGCTCCTCGAGTCGCATGTAGTGTTTCTGTCAATTTTTGTTGCGATTGGGTTGGATCAACATCCAATAACGCCTGCAATTCCTCGTCTTCGAACTTTTTCGCTGCACCAGGATGTTCATTGTCTGTCAAATCGAAATCTCCACTTTTAAATTGACGAAACCATGTCTCACATGTTCTAATCACTGGAGCATGTTCACCATAAGTTTCTACCAGCAACTGGTGAGCTTCAGCTGCTTTTTTCTTTTGATGAAATAAGAAAAGCAACGAATGCCGCAAATGCGATTTACTTGGAACGAAACTCGACATATTCACTGAGGTAAACAAATATGACGCCATTATTTTGGAGGAATGTGATTTGCGTATTTTTGTAGGTTAATGTCAATAGAAAAAAATTACATACATGCCAAATCATAGAAATGTATACATATTGCTGGCGACATCTACTAGTAAAACCGGCAAACTACAACTGGTAAAATATGGAGGAAGAAATAGTGCCATTGGGACAAGAGTGTGATGTGAAGCCTGAAACAAGTGCACGTCTCCCAAAAACTACTGAGAATATTGTTGATGTAGCCCAAAGTGTTGAAGAACCCCTAGGTTTATCCCTTCCTCATCGTTCTTTGGAATTGGGCATTCTACAAACGTCAAAGACTTGGATCACAAGGCCTATAAAGTTCAGTTAACACGAAACTCAAGCCTGCCGATCATCGAGAATGTCGTGTCTTTGCTGATTGGGTCCTGAAAATGCATGAAAATGATTCGGAAATTCATCGAAAAATCATATTGACTGATGAGGCCCATTTCCACTTCGATGGCTTCGTCAACAAGTGATATTATGGCTAATTTTCTAATATGTTTTTGTTATTTTAGAATAATTATATTTGGTTTCAATTTTTAATAATTTCATAATCTTCCTAAACTTCATTTTGAATGTTTTCTTGTTTTGATCTATACAGTCATATGTGGCAATAATGTGATGCATGGTACCATGTGTTATGAATATATGTTGCCACATGTTTACATACATATAACCGTAAATATTTATACTTTATTAATGTATTCAGGCAGGAATCTTTTATTAAACAATTTTTTATTTAATAAAAACTCGTGCCATCACATGATGTAGTATCGTGCGATAAACTATACTTTGTTAGGTTTTTATTTAAACAAAAATCGAATGGAATGTGCACTTTATATTATACATATTAATTCATTAATTAATTGTAAATACGATTTGTGAAAATATATTAGCTCATTAATTAATTATAAAAACGATTTATGAAAATGAAGAGTGCGATCGCGTGATATTCGCGCAGTTTGCTAACTCAGTGTCGTTATAATATTTTAATAATAATAATTTTTTCATTGTTATTTGAATATGTATTAATTTTTTTTTTCATATTAATTGGTTGAAAACGTTTTTTTCCCTTTATTCAGTAAAAACTCATGATGCGATCACGTGATGTAGCATCACATGATAAAAAAAAATTTTTGTGCTTTTTCTAATAATTAATTTTAAATAATTTTGTTGATCAATCAAGACTTAAGAAAAGAAAATTAAAAAAAAAAAAAAAATTAAAAATTAAATTAAAATTTAAGAAAAATGCTTCATGAAGTTGTCGTTTTGAAATTTTCCCCATTAAAATATGTTAATATAAAATATTGTATATAATAAAATTTTTCGCTTTCTTTCTACCCCATTAGAAACTTCAATAACCGTACCGTTTGCGACAAATTCTAATTTTTGAGAAACTCATTCAAGAACATTCAACATTATTATCACCCATATTGTTTGCCATAAGGTTTTTGATGACGTTCAAAATGTCTTGGCATTATTTTCAATTTAAGCTTTCATTATTTGCATACGACACAAAAGAGTCGGTAGACAAAAATTAAAAAAAAAAAAATACTTAAAAACAGGCCTATCGAGAATAAGCCATGCTGCAGCATTGCGTTCAACAAAGCCTTCGTGTAGATATTACTACTTTCCTTTCGAACATTTCCACTCTATAAGTGACAAAAGTATACACTTTTCAGAGTCACAGTTCTTTGAAAATTTAATTTTCATAATCAAAATTCAACTGAATCACGTTAAAGTAGTAGTTTTTCCTCACAGGGTTTGCTTTTATTTACCTGCATATAATGCCTCACAAGCAATTCTTGACTCTAAAATGATATACACACTATGCCGCTACGCCCTAAGGAGCTCGACGTGTGTGTCACCTCAGACTATTGCCTTATCAGTTGGCAGGTAATTACTATGTCCTTAATTTTACACGGCAAATATCAAATAGCAAAGCGTAAGTAAACGTGAACGAGGGTTGTTTCTTGCACTTCCAATACATATCTTTTTACGCAAAGAAGAAGAAGAAGAAGCAGGAGAAGTAGTAGTTGTAGTAGAAGGAGCAGCAAACGGGAGATTAAATAAATGTGTTTACGCACATTCACACCAGCTGAGACATACACATACAAAACCATTTTAAGTATTTGCTATTTATGTTTCCTAAACTGTTCTTCCCTTTTTGCTTACGCAGTAAAAAGTAATTGCATTTTTGTCTCACACTCGCTATATTTCATAAAAATTGCTTATTTCCTGCGTAGCAAAGGAACTCGAATTTATTTATTTATATATATTTTGTTTTTTTTTTTTTTTGGTAAAAAAAATTTAGTTATTATATTTTTTTGTGCGCATATATTTGTGTACAATCATGCGTATGTATGAGTATGAAATTTTATTTCTTGTTTCGCTTCCTCGCGTCCTTACAGTAAACAGGATATTAACAAAAGTTGCTATCTATATCCTGTATTTAATAATCACATCCTTGGGTTACACTACAACGATGCGTGTTTTTAATGCTTTTTATTCTTATGTTTGTATCACATAAATATTTCTACACCTTTTGACGTCCTCACACGTCCTGTCACGTTGCATTTCTATTTATTGTTTGAGGCTGTGCGACATTTTCTTTTATTAAATTCACATTCCCGTAAAGTTCTCTAGCGTCTTGTTACGCTACTGGTATACCATAAACATGCCATTACCGTTAGACACTGTGTGTTTTTCAATTATTGTTTGCCTTTGTATCGCAAACAAGTTCGTCCTGTTTGAGATTTTCGTGGTGTACGCACACGTTTTGCTGCTTTTTTCCTCCCCCCTTTAAATTATATTTACGTATATTTAATTGTATTATTCTTTTTTTATTACATATTTTTGTTGTTGCCCAACGGCATTTTAATTTTGATTTACCTTTGCGTCAACGCAACCGACCTTTACGCATTTCATTTTCTGCTTGTCTACACCCTTATCTTAGGCAAAGTGGGGTAGAAAGAGAGAGGAGAGGCAGTGAAGCGCATAAATGTCTACCTTGGCATTGACTTTCGGCAAGCCTACACAAATCTACACGTATACACTCACTCATCGTTATTTGTATTCCTCCTGTGCGCCTGTTTGTCTACGCTGCTGCCTTGTCAGCCACTCATTCGCTCACTTCTTGCTACGTACACACATGCGTTGTTGTTGTTATTGCTTTTTTCCGTCGTCGTTAAGTTCGTGCCGTTTTGTAATTAATTAATTGATTTATTTACGCTTTATTTGCATTTGTAATGAATTTTTCATGGACAATTCCAACGAAAAGTAGCAAGTGAAAGTACTGACTGCATTTGTATAGACTGACTTACCAGCGTTATTTTTATGATTTATCTACATACATACATACAGCCAGCGGTGTGGTCTCTGTTGGCGGGATTTTCGCTTCCGTTTGTCGGCGTAAATTGCGAATTGTGGGCGGCTGTAGCGAAATTTCATTGCTTTGAACACCTGTTCAATTTATATTCGCATAAATATTTAGTTGCATTTACATACATACGTGTATGCAAGTACGAGTATGTATGTAAGCATTCATGAATAAGTAATTAATTTAATTACAATACAATTTAATTCGTTTTGGGATTTTTAAATGAAGTTACGTCGAACATAATCAAGTGAATTTACATAATTTTAATAAGTTAATTCAGTGTTTCTAGTAAAATCCGCAATATTAAGCTTTCTGCTGCGCATTTCAGTTTCTTGGTACCTTCATATTTCGGTTAATAAAAATATTCGAAAAATTGCTCTCAGGTAGGAACAAATGTGTGCAATGTACAGAGTTATCCGTTTTGCTGTTTCGAAAATAAACGTAAATAAAATGCATTTAAAGTATTTTTTTTAAATTTTATTTTAATTTTATTTAGTTTTAATTTGTTTTATTTAGTTTTAATTTGTTTTATTTATTTTTTTTATTTTATTTATTTTTTTTTATTTTATTTCTTTTAGTTTTATTTTTTTTCGGTTTCGCAAATAGACGTAAATAAAATTTATTTAAAATATTTTTTTGTCATAAAATTTCTTTTTTATTATAAAGTTTGAGCCTTGGCATTACTCACTCAAATGACCGCCTCATGATTTTTTGCAAACTTCTATCCGTTTGAGGTAATTTTCGAACACTTTTTGGCATACACGGTGTGTCCCAAAAATAACCGAACTTTATATTTAAATCATACAACATACAGCGCCATCTATTGAAAATTTGCAACATTAAAAAGATACATTCATCCTCTTTCAAACGCACCTAACTTCATGTAAGTCGGATGACAGATGTAAAAGTGACAGCCATTTCAATAAAACTAAAAGTGTGCTAATGGTTCCAAAAAAAATGGAACAGAGAGCAAATATAAAATTTTGTGTCAAACTTGAAAAAAAAATTGAAATTGAAGTTTAAAAAATTAAAAAAAAATTGAAAAAAAATGAAGCAGCCGTAACCGAGGTACTGAAGAACATTTCTATAAATGACATAAAAAAATCTATGCATGCGCTGGTTGATCGTTCCAAACGTTGTGTTGAGTCAAATGGAACCTATTTTGAATAAATAATAACTTTCAAAGATAATATAATGTGTATTTTACTATTTTATATCCGCGGCCGCGGTAGCCGAGTGGTTAGCATTGCGTCCTGCCATTCGGAAGACTCGGGTTCATATCCCGGTGCCACCAACATCCAAAAGTTATGGAAAATTAATTTAAATAAAAAAATAAAATTAAATTTTCTAATTGCGGTCGCCCCTCGGCAGGGAATGTCCATCCCTCCGAGTGTATTTCGGACATGAAATAAAGCTCCTCGTAAAAAAAACCGTCAGCCGTTCGGAGGCGGCTTAGTATAAACTGTAGGTCCCTCCATTTGTTGGAAAAACATCAAGACGCAAAACCACAAATTGGAGGAGGAGCTCGGCCGAAAATCGCTTCAGCGGTTACAAAAGCGCCAATTATATATATATATATCCAAAAAGTTCGGTTATTTTTGGGACACACCGTGTATTCTGGGCCGTATCTAAGATATAACTTGACGAATGTTTATTTTCAAGTGCTCAAGAATTAAAGATTTATCCAAATAAGCACGGTCTTTTGCGTAGTCCAGTCTAGCGGCATAAAATCGATAGATTACACGTCTGGGAAATTTCTCTCGCAATAAAGCCATATTCGTTCGTATTGTGTGGCATGTGGCCCCACATTGTTGAAACCCATATGTGGTCAGGTTCTTCAACGTCAAAAAAAATTCGGTTATCAAACGATCATAATGCTCCAAATTGACACTAACAGCTTCGCCGTTGTCGTTCTCAAAGAAATAAGGTACAATCACAAATGCGGACCAAAGAGCCCACCATTTCGGTTGTAATAGTCTCTTAAATTATCTGAGGTTTCTCGAAACCAGAAATTTGCTTATTTACGTTTTTTTTTTTGCATTTGTTGGAAAAACTTAAAGGCGTAGGCTAAAAACTTGCTGAAAAGCGCCACATTTTGATTTGAAAAGGAGTGAAATACCCAAGTTGCTGAATTTCATCGGCTGTACCTATGTGACCTTTTTTAATATAAAATATTTAAAACGCTGCAAAAATGTGCCGAAAAATGTGTGTGGCTTACACTGGGTATGATGTAAATGAACACCGGACCCAGAAATTGTTGGCTCGATTCCGTACCGGAAATTTTTATGTACTATTCAGCCAGTGACTCAAAAAGCCGATGGAATTCAGCAACTGTCGAAGTCAGATCGGCATGCAGGCTGTCAGGCGATATTGAATACATTAGGGTGATGTCTCAAATCACACACATGAGAGTTTGGAATCATAAAAAAACGCTGACTACTCAAAGAAGCTCAATGCTGCGGTGTCACATGAAATCACGCAAAAAGAAATTATATACCGGTTTTCAAGTGAAATTGGATAAAAGCGAACAACTTCTGGAGCGACTCACCTAGAACGATGAAAAATGGGTTAAATGCGAATCATATCCCCGCGGTAAGTGTACTGATGCTCTCACGGCGCCATCTGTTATCGCCTTTGGAAGGAAAAACCTCATTTTGAGATTTATAGTGGGTGAAAATTGCATTTGGTAATAAATCTATGAATCTTACGACAAAAGGAGTCTGTCCCTGCTGCATAACAATAACATAACACATACGACCATTGCCACGATTGTTTTTATGGACACGAAAGGAAAAGGGTAAGAAACCTTAAAGAATTTTTTTGCTCCAGAGATGAACGGACGTGACGTCTCTATAAGCAGCGTATTGAAATAGGCTTTTCGTATCTTCCACTTCATAAATAGAAAGAACCCCCCTTTTTCTTCCTTTATATCTATTCTTATTAACTTTCATATTAATCCGACGATATCCACGAAAAAGGATTCAGATAATCGAGTGACGAAAATAAACGCGCACAAAAAAAGTAAGCCGCATGTAAACAGATAATCCAAAGCTGTGTAAGAAAACGTAAAAAAATACAAAAATATAATAATAAAAAATAAATATTCTATAAAAATGGCAAACGAAATACACGTGAGCAATAAAAGAGCAATTTGTACGACGAAACAAAAATGTATGAAAGTACAAATGGCAACATCAAAGAACCACATAAAAACACCGAAAGGATAGCAGACAGGAAGCACAGTAGCAGACAAGTGTTTTTTTTTATTTATGTACGCAATATATTTACTTTTATTTTCCTGTGCGTATTTGCTAACGACAATAATAAACGACAAAATAAAACGCTATAAAAGTAAATAAACTAAGTGAATTTACATAAGGAAAATGGAGACGTTGAAATTTATTTAAACACGGAAGCTGTCTCTTTTTCAGAGAAAGGAGATTTTTTAATTTTATTTTATTTTATTTTATTTTGTTTTATTTCACTTTATTTTATTTTATTTTATTTTATTTTATTTTATTATATTTTATTTTATTATATTTTATTATATTTTATTTTATTATATTATATTATATTATTTTATATATATTATTTTTTTAACTTAATTTTTATCACACTATTTTGTTTTATATTATACATAATATTAAATAATATTATATATCACTTTATTTTATTTTTTTTTTCTATTTTATTTTAGTTTTATTTACTTTTTCTTTAGATTTCATTTATTTTATTTCATTTTATTTTTTTGACTTTATTTGATTTGATTTGATTTTATTTTATTTAATTTTTTTTTTATTTTTTATTTTATTTTATTTTATTTTATTTTATTTTATTTTTTTTTATTTTATTTCATTTCATTTCATTTCATTTCATTTCATTTCATTTCATTTCATTTCATTTCATTTCATTTCATTTCATTTCATTTCATTTCATTTCATTTAATTTCATTTCATTTCATTTCATTTCATTTCATTTCATTTCATTTCATTACATGTCATTACATTTCATTTCATTTCATTTCATTTCATTTCATTTTATTTTATTTTATTTTATTTTATTTTATTTTATTTTATTTTATTTTATTTTATTTTATTTTATTTTATTTTATTTTATTTTATTTTATTTTATTTTATTTTATTTTATTTTATTTTATTTTATTTTATTTTATTTTATTTTATTTTATTTTATTTTATTTTATTTTATTTTATTTTATTTTATTTTATTTTATTTTATTTTATTTTATTTTATTTTATTTTATTTTATTTTATTTTATTTTATTTTATTTTATTTTATTTTATTTTATTTTATTTTATTTTATTTTATTTTATTTTATTTTATTTTATTTTATTTTATTTTATTTTATTTTATTTTATTTTATTTTATTTTATTTTATTTTATTTTATTTTATTTTATTTTATTTTATTTTATTTTATTTTATTTTATTTTATTTTATTTTATTTTATTTTATTTTATTTTATTTTATTTTATTTTATTTTATTTTATTTTATTTTATTTTATTTTATTTTATTTTATTTTATTTTATTTTATTTTATTTTATTTTATTTTATTTTATTTTATTTTATTTTATTTTATTTTATTTTATTTTATTTTATTTTATTTTATTTTATTTTATTTTATTTTATTTTATTTTATTTTATTTTATTTTATTTTATTTTATTTTATTTTATTTTATTTTATTTTATTTTATTTTATTTTATTTTATTTTATTTTATTTTATTTTATTTTATTTTATTTTATTTTATTTTATTTTATTTTATTTTATTTTATTTTATTTTATTTTATTTTATTATTATTTATTTTATTTTATTTTACATCTTCATCATTCTCTAGCAGCAACTGGCTATAATTTACGTACTAAAAGGAAGCGACGAAACAACAAAAGGCAAACTTGATTCGAAAAAGGATTCAAACGACGATAAAAAAATACACAAATGCGCAAAAGTATAAAGGAGACGTATAAAAAATGAGCGAATATATTGTGGATTTTAAGACGTATTTCACAATTTTTTCAGTTCAAAGCAGACAACCCTTCTAACCCCTTTAGTGTCAGTTAAGCAAAGCTAAAGGATGATTTGAAGACATGAACGAGTATATATCTATGTATGGTATATAGAAAACGTTAAAGGAGCTCGCAATCATATTCACACACATATAATGCGTTTTGCTATAAATTGTATAAACGGATAAGGGTGTCGAAAGGATATTACATTTCGTACACTGAAGTTTGTTGAGGAAATGAAAGCATGCCGCAGCGGCAAAGTGTTTTTTACGAGTGTGAATGGAAGGAAACAGTAACTTTGTAGCGGCAAAGTGAGAATTCATACGAGCACAATTGAATATAAAAAAGAAATAAAATGGAGAAAATTATCAGCGCTGCACGAAAACGGAAACAAAGTGTTAAAAATTAAATCAAACGCATTGTTGCAGGCAAGCCCCAACAGGCAGCCGCAACAAGGACAACGCTAAAGAGCAGCCTAAAATGAAAAATAAAATAACAATAAAATCAACTTAAAAAAATACATATGTATAAAGTCTGCAGGCAGCTTATAAGATAACAAGACGTTAGACGATAGCGCATCATATCTTCAGCCGCGCAAACATTTCATATTGCACAGACTAAAGTATTGTTAAGTGTATATTACTGGCTGCTGACGGTTCAATAGCGGTGGCTTAGGATGGCTTAAAATGAGTTTTTGATATGGTAAGGCGAAAATAGTGATAAAGAAAAAGGTTTGGAATTAGACTTACTGCCATTTTTGATAGCATAGATTTGTGGAAAACAGAAATGTGTAAGTTAAGCTCTAAATATATATTTTGTCGAAAAATATCGCAAATTTTTTTGGTTTTTAAACTGATTCGTGCTGTACTAAGACACCCTAGCCAAATTGGTATTAGCAACCATTTGTCTGTAAGGTTGGCCAAGGTAGGAGGCATATTTTTATTAGATAAAGAACAATAAACAAAATTGTCTTGGAAGAGAATATTCGGCGCGTTATTGCTGACATATGCCACAATAGTTGTAAAAAGTGGACGGAAATTGGGCCTCTCGACGGGAATATATTCGAGTCAGCTGCGACGATCAATTATCCGAAAACCTATCCTTATCTTTATAATAAAGCTGAATTTTTGACCATAACAATTAAATTATATGCGTTTTATTTCTTTTGGAAAACCACATGCCTAAATACATCCATTTGTACATATATTTTTCAATACCCTCCAATTTTATGAGTTATTAAATGCAAATAGCAAGCAATCGTATTAAATGTAAACTAAAATAAACAAAAATATTGTAAAAAATATAGGATTTAATTTTTTTTACTTTTTCGTGTCACCATATTCACGCTGAGCTGTCATTGACAATATTTTTAAAGTACACTATAATATGTACATATGTATGTATACATGAAAGTACTTATTGGGCGCTAACTCTTGCAAAAGTAGTTATGCAACACTCAATATACATACATACAAACAAGCAAATGTATATACATATGTACCATATGTATGTGCGTAGTATGTCACTCACTCAATATGCCACCGACAGAATGCAGTGAGCAGTGAACTCAATGAAATTGTGTTGCACAACCAATGGCATACATATAAATATATATGATATGTATGTACATATATAGATATGTGTATCGGCATTTAAGGTTGTAAACTCGTTTGAGAAACGAGTTTTTTAATTTCAATTTCCCTACGACGCTACCAAATGTTCGAACTTGTGGTGGTGACGCTGATAAAGTTGACATGCAACGTGCGTTTAAGTGCAACCAATGTTGAAATGAAATTACGTTCAAGTGGCACTTTTACACAATACTAATGATATACATACATGCATACATATTTTTATAAATCTACACATATATATATGTATGTACATACATATGTATATGTCGGCATTATTGGGAAAGTCATTAATTTTTTCGTTAAGTGACAGTAGTTTTGTATATGTTATGTATGTACATAAGGGCAATGTGCTTAACTATAAGCATACATGCATACATACATGTATCTACATAAATATGTACATATGTATAACTAATTGAATTGTGTATTTATTGTAGCAAGAACTTATTTCTGATAAATTTTATTGAGTATGACAAGATTAGAAAGTCATAAATATTTTTAAAATCATTAACGTGTATGTACATATGTATGTAAATATATTAAAAAGTTTCTAAGCGCTCTTAAGCTCATATACGCAAACAAATATACATACATATGTACATACATACACGTACATATGCTTTTTTGGGAAAACATATTAAATTCTTGAATGGCGACAAATTAAAAAAAAAAATAATTTTATAGCATTTCATACTCAATGAATCTCATCTATTTAAATTCTTTTATGTTTTTAAGTATTTTTCAGAATTCATAAATTTTATTGTGATTGGCTGAGTTGATTTATGACAATAAATGTACGTGTGTGAACATTGATTTAAATTAATTCTTTAAAGTCAAATCAAGTAATTGCAAGCAATCAAACATTCAAAGGAAGGCAAAGGATATCATCTCAGTTTAAGTAAAAAAAATTATTATATTTATTTTTTTTATTATTATTTTTATTTTTTTTTTATTATTATTTTTGTTTTTTTTTTATTATTTTTACTCAGAAAAATATTTTTAAAATTTTATTATATTTAATTTTTATTTTTATTATTTTTATTTTGTAATTTTTATTATTTTTACTCATTTCATATAGATTAAATTGCTTATTAGAAATAGAAAAATATAAAATTACTCACAAAAATATTTTTCAAATTTTCGCCCCAGCAGGATTGTAAGAAATTTTATTTACCTGAAAATATATATGAAAAGAAAAAAATATTTAGTATTGTACAAACAAATCACGAAGATTAAATCTTAGAAATATTTGAATTATGTTTATATATACCGCTGCTTTGTAACCGCTGCATACAAATAATAAATAAGAAAAAAACATTGCCTACATTCTGACACACTTCAGAATTTATCATAGTCATACACCCAGCATATGGGAAATAATATATTTAAAGCTATGCAATCAATAAATATAAAATTATAATATGGCTATTTAAAAAATGAAAAAAACTGAAAACGCCAAAGTGTTTTAGATGCACTATTTTGTTCGAAGCTTTTACTTGATTTATACTCAGTTTAGTTTGCAATTTTCTAATGAAAACAGACTTACTCCGGGATAACGTATGCAAATCGTGCAAATTTATAATCAAAATAATAACACCATACAGTGCACATCGAAGGCGATTTTACTGCAGTAGAGCAGAGTATTGAACAATACCCAGGCTTAATTGGTGAAAAAATTTACTGAAAATTTGGTGCAGCTGGCCCTTGCCCATAAACAAATTATATTATAATAAAGCTAAATTCTTGGTCATAACATTAAATTATAAGCGTTTTATTTCTACTAGAAAACCGTGTTTTTAAAAACTCCTATAAAAAATATAGAATTTTTAAATTTTATAATTTCAATCCTTTTAAAATTTTTATTTTTTTTTTAAATAAAACTTATTTTTTCCGCTAACCCGTTCTATTGTCTAATATATGTATATGCTAGGTTAAATATCTAGTATATAAAACATTGTCTACATATACAATTTTTTGCAGTCAAACAACTGTTCAATAAATAAAATATATTACAAAATATTTCTATATTTATTTAAGAAAAAAATACGCACTTGCACATTAAAGGTTTTTTTTTATATATTTAAAAGCATAGAATCTTGAAATTTTTTCCTTGCTTAATAATATAAAATATTTCTATATTTATTTAGACAAAAATAGGAAACATTTTTTAAATTTTTCAAAGCATATAAATCTTTGAATTTTCTACTTGTTTCTGTACATAACTTTATTGAAAATAATTTTTTGTTTACATTAATTTTTGCTGACTCTTACCATCATCCTAAATATATGCCCCGTTTCATTTTTAGTTTCTGTATAAAATATACGCAATAAAACATTGCCTACATTCAGGCGGTGTGTGTGAAAAATATACAGCTTGACGATAACTGATGGAAAATTTTTTTGAATTGTTGAAGCAAAATTAAAAAAAAAAATTAAAAAATAAACGATTATGTTTGCAGATATTTATTTTTATTTTCTAAATAAATAATATTTTAATGTTAACATGTGTGGAACGCAGCAGGGACCTTCAACTAAAGATATTATTGAAGTGGCACTAACTTCATATTTAATGATTTAGCAAAGGCGCACTGAAGTGTCAGTAAATTACTTAACAAAGTATTAATTAAGAAAGGGATAATATTTAACAATGTGAAGAAACCTTTATCAAGCAACTACGATTATAGACATTTAGAAAAGCACTTTCTTCATTTGTGGCAAACTCTGTCTATAATAACAGCCGGCGTAAAAGTTACATAAAACCGCCATTAAGTTTAACTAACAAGAACAACAACAATGTAACTAAATAACAGAAACTAGAATCAAAAACTCATCATTCACTGCGTAGCAACTTCCATAAGTAAAAAAATGTATGTATGTAAAACAGCTTCAAACACAATATAAACTTATTTATTTATGCAACGCAGGAACAATGCTAAAATAAATTATTAAAACTTTTAAATTAATACGGCACATGTGTTTCCAGAAAGCGCTCAGGAACAAAACAACAAAACAACAAAAAACAAAAGTGAAATTCTTAGTTTAGAATTTTACATAGAAGAAACTCACATTACCCGATGCATAACTTAATATGCCATACAACATACGTGTATGAGACGCACATTAAAAGCAAAGAAAGCTGAAGTTTTGCGTTTTGTACTTTGATTTCAATTAATTTTCATGCTTTGTCAGTAGTGTTACTTCTGCGATATATTTTAAGTGGGAGCGCACGTTTCATCAACATTCATTTATGCCACAACAGTCGTCAGTCATCAGCATCATCATCATCATCATCATAGCCGCCGTCTGTGCTGATTGAAGATTCTAATGATGGCGCTGCTTTCAACCCATACACCCGCCCCTCATGTCTTCAGGCTTCGTTAGTTTCTTGCATGTAACTTTTAACCCGTCAATGTCTCCTTTCATTTTATGCCATTACCTTTATTTCAAACAATTTCAGAATTACACCAACAACCCAGCGCTGATATAGGACATAAACAAGACGGAAGGACAATGAGCACAGTCAACAGAGTAAATGTAAGAAAGTAACAAAGAAATCAACACTGTATTTCCTTTACTTTTCGCTTTTGACAGAGAAGAGAGAGAGAGAGAGGGAGAGAGGGTGAGAAGAAGCGAACACACGCGGCATAGAAAACAACATAAAAGCACCCTTCCGCACGAGCATATGTGGAGCGACGCCCCAGGATAACAGACACAGCGCTCGTTTTATAGTTTTCCTAGAAAGGTGCACATACACGTACATACATATATAAATAATAACTGAAAGTACGGAAGTTTGATGTTGCATGCAGCATTGTCTTGCTGCCAAAGCCGTGTTAATGCTACGATTGTTGCCTACTGCACATACCACCCGATAACCAAACAACCACCACCCTCACTCATGTGCTAACAATTTCGTTACTTATCTACGACTTCTGACTCTGACGTCTGTCGGCCGCTATTGTCTAAGCCTCTTGGTATTGTTTGCATTTGGCCTCAATACATTGTATTTTGCCTCGTGCTACATGCCACCACACAGCTATATGGTGCTTGCGACTGCCTTATTTTCCTCTCTAAACATTTCCGTGATGTCTTCGTTTTGCCGTTCGCAGTTTGCCATTTGCCGTTTGCCAGCTGCTTTACTGGTTTCTCTACATACGAATATGTAGGTATATAGCGTGGATGGTCTAGTGATTTGTTTTTCTTTTCTTGGCATATCACTTTGGGGTTATACAAATATATACGGTTACACATTCAAGTCAAATATACTTATGTACATATATACTCGTATTATAAAAAATCTGCTATTACAAAACAACAAACAGCAACAGTCAGTGGCAGGAAGAAAACACTCCTCAGATTGGCACTTCCTTATACCTAAGTCATATGTGAAGAGCGTATTTTATTTATCCAGTACTCCACATACGTCACGCTCACTTAGTGCGTATGAATTTCACTGTGTGTGGTTTCTGATCACATTGTAGTATGTGGTAGTGTTGGTTGATTTTCTAATAATATTGGTTGTTGTGTATTTTGGCGGTTTCTCAGTGGGATACGCACTGCTTCCCAGACATGTCTAAAGCTTTGTGGAAAATTTGCATGGATTTGGGTATCTTTCAATGGTTTTGTTTGGTGATTATTGAGCGTTTGAGGTTGTTAGGTGTTATGGTTTTGGAGTGAAGCCTTACCTTACGGTTGTCTTTATTTTACAACAAGCATATAATACAATATAATATTATAATGACAATAATGCGTAATTTCATGCCATAAACGTTAATCTTTATTAGACACGTTTGGTGGGCAGGTGAAAATGCTAGTGGAATTTTAATGTATATTTTAATCATTGGTAGAGACGAGTCTGCGCGGCTGTGAGAGAGTAGACTTCAATTAATAACGTGATGGAAATTACTATTTTGGTTGGTAAACAGGTGAAGTAACTAAAGGGAAACACTACATGGATCCTTCCTCAACTTATGCATGCTGCTACCAACGCGTACTGCAAACTCTCAAACTGGAGTGTTTTTTACAAAAACTACAGCTCTTTTTATCGGCTGTGGTATTCGCACTAGGTAGATTAGGTTAGGTTAAACTGACTGTCCCAATTGGTCTCACATAGACGATAATACAACCATAGTGTTGCCAGACAAACTACATATAGGCGACCAAGTTGCACTGTTACACTCCCTCCTATTGTGTCTCTAGTGTAAAGAACTGAAGTAGTCGTTCTCACCGATTGCCGATTGAAGATCATGTAACATCACTGCGCCAAGTAAGCATGTCCATATGCCGGACACTCACGGATTACATACTCCACACATTCCTTGCGTTTCTTACATTTCTTGTCCCTAGTCAGACCTACATATATTAAAAGCATGAGACGCCAGAAGGCCCGAGATCTTTACGGATAGTACAAACTTTGTGAGTTTTATATTATATGTTTTACACATAGTCTTAGCAATTCTGTAGTCCTTAGCTCGTTCTTAGGGTATATTCGCTTGACAAAGTAATAAAACTTCTTTCTTTTGCTTCACTTCCTTTAATGAAACTGGTATGTTCATTATTACGTCTTGTTCTAAAAGGACACCCTCCCCAGCTAGTTCGTTAGCTATCTCGTAATCTTCAATGGACGCGTGGCCTGTTTTCTGTTTTCAGACAGTATTTGAATCGCCTCTTTACTTAATACGACCAGAGTTGACTTCGTGCAGAGTACTATAAATCTTCCTCGGAAATTTCATCCGAATACTCTTAGCGCCAACTCAGCGGCTGTCGTCATCGTTCAAACTACTGCGCCATAAAATAAAACAGAATCGATGAGAGACACTGTTCTTATTATATATGATGGTTTCTATGCCCTGTGGGGTAGAGGTTCAAGAATTCTCTCGCGGTAAGGCATGCCTGTCATAAGTGTTGACTAAAATCCAAAAGTTCCCTCGACAATCTAGTGTTTATACCACAACGATGCGGATTTTTATCCAGCAAGGCCTGCCACTCCCGCAACATTCCAGAAAAACTAGTTTCGGGCATATTTTTGGAACTATAACAACAACAGTAACCGCAATTGTATAAAACTCCCATGTAATGTTGCCAGTGCGCTGACTGTTTCCAGACCCTTTAAATTTTCTTCCTTATCTAGTCTGGATGAGGCCAATGGTATCGATATCTTCCACCTAGCAGTTGTACGCTCTTTTACAAGAAGTTTGTACTTTCTCACCTTGTTAGAAATATCGGTAGCTCCCGAACGATGCTGAAAAGTCTCTAGCACTCAGGGTGACTTTCATTTGTCAGATAAGTCAGCGGTTCATTGCTCAGCCGGTGAACCATCACTTTGTTTTTCTTAAAGAGAGAGAGGAACGTGGCTTTTCCTCCATCGTCATTGATTGGAGATTAAGTTCACATTGATTAAGCTGGAGAAGTTTTTGTTAAAGGAGCAAGTTTTTAGAAGGAGCATTGCGTTTCTAGCTTTTGTAAAAATAAACTTTCATTGTTGCTTTCCCCTTCTGAAGGGATGCGAACCAATGCTTTGCCGTAAGGGGAAAGTTAATGATCTGACCGCGAGGGGTCGCGCTTAAGCCATTATAAAGACTCATTAAGCATAATTGAGTGTGCCAAATATGCGTTTGCGTGCAGAACAATCGAATCTTTTTTACTTTCTTGAAAGAGAGCGCTAACTTCAGCCGTAAAAAGACTTAATCATCTAAACACCATTTCAAGGTGCTGCCACGTTTAGTCGTTCTCTGAGTTTATATTCGAAAAAAGGTGTGTTCAGTTGACACTGTAAAACGTTTGTTTGATTTATGGTATTAGTCATAGATTGTGAGCATTAATAACAGTTTACGGCGGCACTTTGCTCACTCTGTGTCAAACCAAATTCTAAAGAAGCATACTTTCTCTCCTGTTCATTTATTTTCGGAACTATGCACACTCCCATTCTTAATTACTTCCTTCTTTCACTATTCAGGACCAAATACCAACTACAAAGCGTAGTCTCAATCAAAAAAACTGTCATAATACCCAAAACCAATTTGACTTATTCAAATGAGACGACATTTTTATGCGGTAGTCTTAGTCTTAAGCTTAAACGTTATGATGAGATAGAGAGAGAGAGAGAGAGAGAGAGAGAGAGAGAGAGAGAGAGAGAGAGAGAGAGAGAGAGAGAGAGAGAGAGAGAGAGAGAGAGAGAGAGTGAAAAAGGCAAACTTATTTATTGTTATCTTAGCAAGCTTCCAAGAATTTTTTTTACTTTTCTACTTACTAAATTAATCCTCTTAGTTGCAGGGAGCACACAAAAGACTAAAGTCTAGAATTTTTTCTTGTCTTTCTTTTTCATTTTGTCAACCTAAATCTTCATTTCAAGCAGCATGTCAGTAGCACTATGAAGCATACATCAGTAGATTAATCTTGTTAAAACAGTAGCCACAGTGGCGTTGAAAGGAATATGAGAATGAGTGTTATTTTATTTGAGTATGGAAAAATCCAACTTATGCATGCATGACACATGTCCTTTTAAGTAAAACGCAATTCGGAGCTAAGAAATAGCGCCAGACATTTTTGTATACCTTATTTAATGAACATAAAGCAAATGTATTTTTGTTACATATGCCAAGCATGTCCTTACGCAGACACATTATCCTGATTCGTTACCTAATTTCAAATGTCACTTGACTTTGTTGTTGCCGCATGACGCATGAAAGGTATGTTCATACCTATATCAGTGTGTAATACGAGAATGGTGAAAAATATAAGAGTTAACTAAGGGAGAGGTTTTAAGATATTTTTTAGGTTCGTCGATTCGGTGCGCGTGCCCATAAGTGATTTAGAGTGTGCGAGGGTTAAAAGCTAAGAGAAAAGGATTTGCTGAACAGTAAGTAGTAGCAAAATGATATGGTGAAAGTGTATTTCGGATATATTTTTTTATTTTTAGTATTTCTTTTTGCTTAAATTACAAACCGTTGAACACATTTGGGGGTATTTAAGCCTCAAAAGTGTACTTATGACTGACATATTTTCACAAAAAGGCAAATAAACAGGCCAACTACGCCTCAAGAGCTATTCTCAAGCGTCACAGATGCATATGCAGATATAAAGGGTTTTCCAATAAGAGGTGTTACTTCCCGGTAGTTGTCACTTTTGAAGCTTGAATTTTTTGCCACTTGACAAGTAAAAAAAATGTTACCATACAGGCTTTAACAAAGCATTGAATAATTATCCGATCATTTATCTCAAAGAACTCCATTTTTCCTTGAATATCAAAATAACAGCTCCTATTGGAAAACCCTGTATTTACTCGCATTACGTTTATGCGGCTCATTGAATTGGGTTGAAGTGAATTTTCCCACTAATAAACCGCAGGCATAAAATACTACATATATTATAATGCAAATGCGTATAATCCAGCTTGCTACACATCAGCTGAGCCATCAGCATCCGCATACGTGTACATACATACATTTGAAGAATAAAAATTAAATAAATAAAAAATAAAAAAGAGGACAATTTAAGCGGTCCACAGCAAAGGGTCCTTAACGTCCCCTTCAGATGCACGCACATACTTTTACAATACATATGTACCTATGTATGTTTATAAATTTATGTCCATTCATATATATCTACATATATTTTGCACGTCAGTCGTATATAAAAATTCGCAATATTTATTACATTCAAGCAGACATGCATTATTAAAAAGATACTGATGCTGATTACATTATGATTATCACAAACATATTCCTACATACATATACATACTAACATAGGTATGTGTGGACATACCCGTATTGCGGCAGCGAAATAAATGCATACGCACAGATACTTTTTGTGCTTGCTTTGGTTAACAAGCATTAAGCGCGAAATTGACAATGAGGGAAAACATTAACGTGAAGGCAAATCATGTATGGTACACGTATGTATGTAGGGATGACGTTGCTGTGGCAGCAGCAACAATTATGTGCCACATATGTATGAAGAATACCGACATCTCGTATGCCCATGAAATTTTTTGTGGTGTGTGTAGTTATTCATCATAAATTAATATTTTTATAACATTGACATACAGTCGTGGCTAACTAATTATGCACGGAGTGGCATTGTTATCAATTTTCCCTTTCCGGAATTTTCATCTTCTCTCATTTCTTTCAAAATTCTTAACACTCAAAGAGCACTGATGACAATTCTCGTTTCAGTGACTCTAAAGCTCTTTATTTTAAAATGAGATCAGCGGCGAATTCGTTATAGTTTTTTTTTTTTTTTTTTTTTTTTTTTTTTTTTTTTTATAATCAAAGCAAATTCTTTCTATCAGGTATTTTTCATATATTCCAAAACAATATCAATCCTTTCTGTCTACAATCAGTGGTATTTTTATATACTCGTATGTATGTGGGCCATCTACCGTATGCTTTTTGAACTACGAATCATTTGAGCTTTCATATATGTACTCAATGACATTGCCGATGTGTCAAATATTCAGTGCAAGGTTTTGCGAAAATTGGACATTATTGAAAACTTACTGTCAAAATGACGTGTCTTCAACAGCAACAGCAAGAAAATTACACAAAAAAAATTCGGGCGAAATAGGTCTCTTGCCAGGGGAAGCTCGCCAAAACGGCTCATTAGCGGATAAAACAACTTTCATGCGTATTCGTTCAATGTGTTCGGAGCTGCCACAGCTTAAAGTGTGCTCGAACAGCCATCAAGATCCACTCAACACTGTTGGCAACATTTCGCGCACTTTTTCGCACAGAATTTTTCCTAAAGCCCTCGGTTTGAAGACTTATAAAGCCCAATTGCACGAAGAAATGAAGCCGCATGACTGTCGGATGTGATTTCGCTTTGCTCAAAGAGTGAAGATTGCTTGCTAAAAGAAGAAAATTTTCTCATATTCAGCTAATGAGGTTTCAAATAGACGTTGCTACGTAAGACAAAACCAACGTTAGAAGTTATATTTTGGGCATTATGTTCGAAAATCGTAAAATAAGTGAAAACATTGATATCTCTTATCCGCCTCGAAGCTTCAGTTTAACTACGCTAGACTATTCTTTATGGGAACCATCCAGAACCAGTTCATGGCTTGAAACTGGAAGTAGAAGTCGCCATTGAACCCATAGAGCGACACACAATGAAAAATAGATTGAAAAATTTGGTAAACAAACAGAACTGACGAACCAGCAGCAGCAGACATATGAAGAATATTCCAACATCAGTTGGAAGACAAAATCATTGAAAAATACTGTTTTAAAACGCATACTTTTTTGTGGCTCCCCCTTTTATGTTATATAAAATTTAAACTTAGTATCAGCTGAAGCGAATTTCGCTTTCAAATCAAGCCAAGTCTAAATGTTCTTCCAACAGATGGTTCTCAAAAACACTCTGTCTAAAGAGTTCACGGCATGTGCCATTTCGAGGTCCAGTCTTCGGTACCTCCCCTCACATACAAACTGCTATTTAAGAACTAATTTACACACAATGAAAGTTTGGCTAAAATCAAACCGGCGGGGATCAAGTGTCGTATTTCAAATTGAAGTGAAAAAGGCATTAGATTAGAATTGATTTGCATGGACTGTGAGAAGGGAAGATTCGCTGCTGTACCAGGCACAGATCATCATGATCTCTTCATAAGTTCCTAAAATCTGAATATACCAATGTCTTCTCTCGGGAGAGAAGACACCCATCTATCCACAATAAAACATGCGCACGGAAAAGTATATGTTTAAACTGGGCTTCGCCAAAGAAGCAGACTCAAGATGGCTGAACGAGATCACACATAACGTGACCAGACAGATATGACCAAAATTGGATGCCAACATCTTTTATACCTGTTCTCCATTAACATATCGATAGGTAGATAAATGGAGCTTCACGGGAAAATGATTTCTGGTGTAGCTGTAGGGATGAAGAAGAGGAAGAGTCCAGCCTTGAGATCTGCGCGACACAAGTTCAGCGTGAAAGACTTCTTCGACTGTCTGGAATTGGAAATCTCATTGCTTTTATAAGGCACATGAAATGGTTTGAACATTTAAGAAAATTAAGACAGGATCTTCACAACGGTATCTCAATGTGCCTATTGTCCTAAGTGAGCATTAACTCAACTCAACTCAATGTTCTCTCTTTTTTTTTGTTTCTTCTATGTATTTCAAAAAATGGTAACTCAAAGAGAGGTAGATTTTACGTACAGTGAATATATTATATTTAAGACCTCAGCACGAATTACATATATACAATATTTATATTAAGGCATTTAGACGTAATAGTTTCCCACGAAGTATCAATCCCTTTCCCTAGATGGGAAACTTTGACAAGTTGGAAATTTATGGTAATTACTCTCGCCTCTACGGATTACCCACTATCAAACATAGCTTTCCTTGTAATAATCTTATGAAAAATCGTTCCTACTCACCGATTTAATACTGTATGTATGAGCTGAAAGAGTGGCGACAATTAAAATTTCATAACCACCAGGTACATCGATCATAACAACAACTTGACTGACTGACTGACTGACTGAACGACTGAAGGGCGAGGCACTTAAACGAGGTCAACATTGATGGCAACAAAACAAAGAGAATGCAAGTATTGCCAAAAAAATGTTATGTACATATATATGTGCATATAAATCTGGTTGAAAAGATTAAATTATTATTTTCTTGTTTTTCATTTTTTTTTCTTTCGCTTTTCGGTTTTGGACTGTAACAAAATATGTTGGCAATTATCTGAATAATCGTGATGAGGCTAATAACAATGCAATGGCAAGCATAACGAGTATAAGTTACGCATATCATGTGAAAAATATATATTTTTTGCTCTGCTTTATGTATGGTAAAACGGGGTGAGTATTGTACACATGAAAGATGTGATAAAAAGATAAAAGGAAAAAAAATATTTTATGTGAAACATATTTTGATGCGGCAAAATGGCAAATTTATTCTCACATGAAAAATATTATATATACATACATAAATAAAAACTGAAAAGTCTGAAAGCGTACACACACACATACATACATATTATTGCCATTCAAGTGACTGCAATTTGCTGAACTAGCAACGACAAAACACTTGCCACCAACCAACTCACTAAAGTAATTCACTTAAATTACGAGGAGTGAATAAAGTGTGTTCGCAACAAAATAGCAAGAGAATAGCATATTATTTATGTATCTGAGGTTGACTTGTTGCAATCGTGACGCACTTGAAAATTGATGCCAGTTACCACCAAAGTTGCATGTACATACTCGTATTATGTAAAGGGTGTTATTTTTAGACGCGTGGTTTTCTCTAAGGCAATCCTCGGCAGATAATGTCAACTCCAAGTGTGCTTATCATATAAAATAAATTCGGTCAACCATTCGGAGGCGGCTTAGTATAAGACAACTGTTACTTGATTTATATTCAGTATGATTTGCCATTTCATAATGAATCGACTTACTACAAATAATGGTTTGCTTCGCGCTACACGTCCAATATCCGGTCGACATAATCGTCCACCATAGTCGGTATTTCGTGCAACTATGTATCAGTTTCATACCACGTTTACTCTAGTGGATAATGCGTCTCCTCAGAGACACCACACCGAATATGCTATTGCTGCAGTGGAGCAGAGTATTAAAGAAGATCCGAATGAGTTCATAACCGCCATCGCGCGGAAGAAGTGAAGCTGTGGCCAGCCATCGACTGTGTGGAAAGATTTTCGTTTGGGAGCTAAGCAAAGCCAACTCGTGCAAGAATTGAAGACGAACAGCCATTAAGCGCGTCGCACTTTCGGTGTATGGATCCTAAACGAGATGGCCCCGATCACCGATTTTAAAAAGAAAATTTTGTTTAGCGATGAAGCTCACTCTTGGTTAAATGGGTACGTTTACAAATAAAATTCTCGCATTGAGAGGTAGAGTGAATCATTGGTTCATATTTCTTCAAAACGGAGGCCGGACTTGATGTTAGAGTCAATGGTGAACGCCATAGAGCCATGACTAGCGACTTCTTCGTGTCTGAATTGGAGAATATTTATATGTACGATCTGCGATTCCAACAAGACAGCGCTAGATGTCATACAGCCAACAAAACAATCAATTTATTGAAATCGTACTTGAAGTCGCTTGTCCACACAGACAAGCCCGAGACGATGGAGACTTTGGTAGATAATATTCGTTGCGTTATTGCTGACATACAGTCCCAATTGCTGCAAAAAGTGGTAGAAAATTGGTCCTTTCGGAGAATGCAACGCTCGGTTGGAATTTATTCGAGGTGGCCATTTGCCCGAAATCATTTTCAAAACCTAACCAAACCAAACCCTTATCTTTAGATTAAAGCTGAATTTTTGAAAATGTTTTCCTTGAAAACTACATTTCCAAAAAAAGCAACTTTTATATACCTACTACATAAGAGTACATATAGGTAAAGGGATTTCCAATAGCTATGATATGATTTCTAAGTATCGTTTTGACCATTTTTAATATGTCATGATCTGTCTTTTTTTTCATTGTATTCAGTAGTGTTTACAATTTACGTACAACAACCGAATTATTGCAAGAAAGGTTTGGAGATTCGAGTATTTCAAGAAATTGTGACATTGAATGGCTTCCAAGAAGTTGTGATTTAACACCATTAGACTACTTCTTGTGGGGTTTTTTGAAGACATTGGTCTTTAAAAATAAACCAGACTCTCTTCAAGCTTTAAAAGTCAATATTGAACCTGCTATTCATACGACATACGTATACGAATTGATTTAGTGGAAAAAGTGCTCAAAAATTTAATTCATCGATTTATATTGATTGTACTTCATAATAAATAAAAAACATGTGAATTTTCTTTACAACTAGTGTGTGATTTTTTTTTTTTTTTGTTAAAGAAATCAATTCACTCCTATTGGAAAACCCGTTATATCTCTAGTAGCACTTTACACATCCAATAGCGGCAGCAGCAATAATGTTTATGCGCTGCAAAAAATGATACACTTAATAAATGAAATGAGTGTGAAATACTCTTACATACACATACATGTCTACATACAATGTAGGTATATGTACATATGTATGATGCAACATTCTTGTCTACTGTGTGGCTAATTTAAAAGGAGGCAGTTAGTAAAGCGCAACTGCAAATACGGTAAATGGAGCGTACGTATTTGCCATTTACGGTCTTGTTGGAATGTACATATGTACAGACTGATGGTTTGTGTGTCGTCAAAGTGCAAATTATGAGCTATGCGGCATGACTAGTGTGGCATGACGACAGTTGTAGAATATGTAATTTATTTTGGTTTAAGCAAAAGAGTGGC
The DNA here is from genome assembly GCA_037013455.1 of Ceratitis rosa. Lineage (NCBI taxonomy): Eukaryota > Metazoa > Arthropoda > Insecta > Diptera > Tephritidae > Ceratitis > Ceratitis rosa. The sequence continues at coordinate 8,217,816 of JAWMAG010000020.1, read as the reverse complement.
ATAAATAAGAGAGAAGAAAATATTATTGTACTTACTTTATTATAAATGATGAGAATCACAAAAGCAAAAATAAAGATCTAAGCTATCCAGCCAATCGCTTTAATTTACTAGGGTACTAGATGGTGCTTTTCAACCAATTGGTGACATTATTTGCCGACTATCCCTTTTTTCCCTCTCTTTATGTCAACCAAACTTAGCTAGTATTTTCCAAGTTGAAGTAGTAAGCATAGAAAGCACAATTATAGACAAGTCTTAAGGTCGCTGGATAGATCTCCATAATCTGCGCAATCGGCCATATGGAGACTATTATCGAGAGCGGAAAAGCTGACGAATTGGCCAAGTTGATAATCCAAAATGGAGTTAGTAATATGTGCGTGTGGAAAATTTGAGTAAATAACTCATAAGAGATAAAGGGTGGTTAAATTGTAAGGGCCGATGTTGAATGTGAACCACACCTAAACGCCAAGTTTTTTTCCGAATTTAATTTGACATTTCTCTATTTCAGACTTACTCAATTTGAACCATGGAGAGATACACAATCCAACAACGTGTTAAAGTTATCCAGACTTATTATGAAAATTTTCGAAGAAAATCATCTTCAGTGATGAGGCACATTTTCACCTTAGTGGATTCGTCAATAAACAGAATTGCCGCATTTGGGCGAATGAGAATCTAAGAGTGATTGTCGAAAAACCAATGCACCCACAAAGAGTGACTGTTTGGTGCGGTTTATGGGCTGGCGGCATCATCGGGCCGTATTTTTTCCAAAATGAGGCCGGTCAGGCAGTTACTGTGAATGGTGTTCGCTATCGTGAGATGATAACGAATTTTTTATGGCCACAATTGGAAGATATGGATGTGGACGATATGTGGTTTCAGCAGGACGGTGCCACTTGCCACACAGCTAACGAAACAATGGCTCTTTTGCGCAACAAATTCAATGGCCGTGTTATCTCACGTAATGGCGATGTCAATTGGCCCCCAAGATCATGTGATTTGACACCGTTGGACTTTTTTCTCTGGGGTTATTTGAAAGAAAAGGTGTACGTCGATAAGCCAGCAACAATTCAAGAGCTAAAGGATGAGATAATTCGGCACATTAACGGGATAGAAACTCCATTATGCCTCAGCGTCATCGAAAATTTGGACCATCGTATGGAGGTGTGCCGCCGAGGTCGCGGCGCTCATTTGGCCGATATTTTGTTACATACATAATTGAGTAATACCAATATATCATAATAAAATAAAATCTCAATAATTTCCTAAATAGTTTGTGTTTTATTCAAAATCAACATCGGCCCTTGAAAATTTAACCACCCTTTAGAAGTTCACATCCAATAGTAATTGGAACGAAACATATTTGGCAGTTTACCCGAAAACACTACAATGAAATGTGGTAGCAGAATATTGTGTTCTTATGATGGTGCATCAAAATGACGCATTTAGCGCCGGAGCTTCAGTTACTCATATCTACCGCCTTCAAAGTGGTCTCATTATAAATAATATAAATATTTTCGCCAGTAGTTCTGATATGAACTTTTAGGTACGTACATATGTCCTTGGCCCTTGTAAGCTGTAAAGAGGAATGATCACCTCGCACAATCTCTCAATTTTTCCTATGGAGTTGACCCCTGAACTTCATTTAGACCCAAAAGGCTTCCATGAATAAATTCCAAGGTATTATTTAGCATCACCTTCCCTAATCCTAAACATTCTCTCCTTCCTACCCCCAATCTTAGGCACACCGTTTTTAGCTAAAATAAAAAATCTACAACTTTGAAACAAACTTCTCTATGTACGAGTACATATTTACCAATATCACCAGCAACATCACTGATAATAAAATGATGACACTTCAGAAAAATTTTGTAATGTTCTCAACATTTTAATAGATTGCTGATTTTCTCCGGCATCCAAAACGAGCGTCGTCGTAACTGAAATCTTCTCGACCCTTTGAGAAAACCTTATACCACAAGAGGAATTTAAATTAACATTTTTCCCAAAGTTCAGTAAACATTAAGACCAGAATGTTTCTGAAAATTGTCATTTAAAATGTCCGCGCTGAATGTTTTTCGTTTTTTTGTTAAGTTAGTAGCCAAAAATGAGCGCGATCTGTCAACCAGTTTACTTGCAGCAGCTGTTGAAACTAGTAGACCTCAGTTTCCTCTGTGAACTTCCATTTACGGCCCCAGTATCGAAAAACAGAAAAATTTCTTTGAAGTTTGCAGTATTAGTAAGTGTTAGAAATAACTTCGAAAACATGATTGGGAAGCAAATCCTAAAGCGACTTTAAATATTTACTACAATTTAAGCTCGTTCCAGGCAAACTTGATGGCATTTACTATTAACGATTGGACATCTTCAGTCATCCCGTACATTTTCAATAATATTGGAATATTGAATTCAGAAGGGGCCTGTTGTAGAAGTTCGATTCATTCTTTTTTGCAGAAACTAATTCAATATCTGCTGTTCCATAGTAGGAGATTGTAGCCCTCACCATTATGTCACACTCCTGACTTTGGTGACGGGTCAAATGATGTTTTTCCTTTCTCAAATCATCCTTTCTCCATGTCATATGACTGTGAGTTAACAGTGGCTTTTTTAATTTAAATTTTTTAGTTGATTAGCAGTTCTTATCACACGTCGTACAATAGAACTGCTAATTTTGCGCCTCTGCCAGGATTCTTCGCCGTACACACAGTATGACTGCTTGTTTATTAGGTTTCCATAGTTTAATAAATTTTTGAAGAAATGACGCACAACTGCCTGACTTCGTGAGATATTTTCTGGTTTTTTCAACTCATTTTTTGATTTGAAATTCAATTTGAAAAATTCATCTTTTTGCAAAAAAAAAAACGCAAACATACATATGTACGAGGGGATTAACAAAAGTTCGGTCAATTGGTGACCTTCAATTTGATTTTGTTAAATCTAAAAATACAAAACCCTTTGCCATCACTTTACTAGTCTTCCTTTCAAATTTTAGAACGATCGGCTAAAATGGAGACAAGAAAACGAAAGATAGCTGAGGATAGGTAAGACGAAAATCGTTACTGGTGACGAATCGTGGTTCTATAAGTACGATCCAGAAACCAAACAGCAGTACATGGCATGCCCACCCGTAAAATCTTAACAACAAAAATCAGCAGCAAAAGTAATGATGCCAGTTTACTTCACCCAATCTAAAATGGTTGCTGCTATTCCACTGGAAAAGGGTCAGATAGTAACTGCAAAATTGTACACCGAAGAGTGTTTACCCAAAATTTTAAAAAATTTGTTTGGAAAACATGAAGAAAGAGGATTTGCGGCGTGACCTTTCACATCACGACAACGCGCCATCCCACACTGCAGATATAACGAGTAATTTTATTACGACCTCTGGGATCGAAGAAATACGTCCAGCACCATATTCCCCAGATATAGCACCTTGTGATTTCTGGTTATTTTCAAAAATTAAAAAAAAATTAAAAGGAAAGGTCTATAATGGCAACGAGAAGATAATTAGTGCGGTTAATGCTGAACTTGATAAGCTTAAAAAGCAAGATTTTGAGACTGTTTTCAGAAGTGGATTTATAGGCTTATATAATAACAATAATAAGTGGCGCTTTGTAATCGCTGAAGCGATTTGCGGCCGAGCTCCTCCTCCAATTTGTGGTTCTGCGTCTTGATGTTTTTCCAACAAATGAAGCACAAAGATTATGAGTAAATACAAAAAGAATTTTTTTTCTGGCTAACTTACCGAACTTTCGTTAATCCCCTCATAGGAATGTATATTGCAATTAGTAAAAGAGGCACTCAGCGGGACACTTGTTAAATATAGCAGAGCGGCAAATTAAATATATCAATCAATGTTGAGAAATAAAATGGTATATACTTGAGCTTTATACTAACGTTAACCACATAATTTTAATTCAATAATTCGCATAAACTTTTTTTACATTTTCCCAACAAGCATGTACCACCAACTGACAAAGATGAAGCTACTCAGCAATGAGCTCCAATAAAAAAAGGGCCATGATAGACAAGGGTACAAAACAACAAAAAAAAAAATAACATTCAAGTCCGGTTTTTATCATAACCAACTTATACCACACACTCCTTACTTTCATTACTGCTTCACAACGCCACTCTCCTGCTGTAAAACGTGTTTATATTTCATTTATTTTTAAACTCTTATGAACAGATTCTCTTAATCAAACCTCAAAGTAAAAATGTGGAAAAGATTGAATATTATATGCCATAAATGTACATACATAAGTATGTATGTATGTATGTATGTATGTATAGCAACGATGAAGAAGAAAGATGCGAATGCATACGAGATAAAATATATTTGTATAAAAGACGCACATGCGCATGCGCATCAATGGATAAATAAACAGCAGCAGTACAATGTTGCAGGAGAGGGGGAGGCCAAGAGGGGGCCACATAACACGGTAACAGCCATGCACACTGCGGAGTTGCAGTCAAAGCAACCACAAAACCGAACCGAAGAAACCAAACCAACGCTTTCAGCCTTCGAGCAAGCCAACCAGACTGTCAGTCAGTAGCTAAGTAGCTGCAGCATATGACTGCCATAAATGTGGTATCCGCGAGAAAGTAGTAGCAGCAGCAGCAGCAGCAGCAGCAACAGCGGCAGCATCAACAAATATTTTTATTTGTAGGCACTTTTTATTTTATTTTTTTTTTTTTCTCTCCATGGTCGCTTAAATGTCATGCCATATACAAACTGGTATCAGAAGAAAAGTAGAAGTAGTGAAAAAACAGGTCGTCGTCGTTTGCATCGGCTGATGATACAATTGCACGCGAGATTACAAAAAAAAGAGACAGTGTTTGGGGCGTATTGAAATAAAGCAGCTGCTGTTGCGACGACAAAGTCCATAAAATTTAAGGGTATGGGATTTTTGAATGTACACTCGTCGATTGCGCTTTCATATTTTTGCAATACTTTAAATGAAAGGGCAAAGAAAGGAGTTGGCGAACATTGAATAGTTGCTCCTGCGGTAGAAATCCGTAATAATAAAATATATATGGATTTACTTATTTGTAGCGCTACTCGATTTTATTTATTGAATTTGCGTAAATGAATTTCTGGAAGCAATGAAGCAATACAAACAACAAAAGGCAGATCCATGGCAAATAGTTGTACTTTGTTTTGTTTTTTTTTTTTTTGAACAGTAACAGCAGAGAAAGGTATAAAAAGAAAAGCATAATTTGTAAAAAAAAAAGACTTTCCTTATTTTCCACACCGTTTGGTGCAGAGTTGGCCCAACCAGCAATAAGCAACTAAACACTGAAACACTGAGTCAAAGTGAAATGTTGCTACTTCGAGGCTGCTGGCAATTGCATTGCTTGTGCGCAAGCGCTGTTACCAACAACCAACAACCACAAGCCGCCGCACAGTCACAAAAACCAACGTGGAATATTTTGCAGATAGATGCGTTGCGAGAGTGCTTTCAGTTGATACGTGTATGTGTGTGCATGTGTGTGTGGCGTGTGCAAGAGTAATCGATAATGAAGAAGATATAGCAAAAGTTAACGACATCATCAACGTTTTTTCTACTTGATTTACCCCCTCTTCACATTTTTTATATACGTATTGCACTCCACTACACCAACGAAGTTTAAGCTGGCAACAACTAGCCGCAGCATAAGCAACAATGGCCGCAAATAAAAAAAAAAATGTGCAGCTGTGCTATGAACACTAAAAGTGAATTGCTGTTGCACGTGATGTTGCTGATGCAATGCTCTCCTCAGAGCAAAAAAAAAAAAAAACAAAAACTCCAAGTGTGTGTGTTTGTGTGTGGGTTTCTGCGTGTTAAGTGTAGAGCACTGTGCTCTGATAGTCATTGACGCTGTTACGCTGTTGTAAGTTGGCGGTATTTAGTTGCTCGTAAGTTTAGTTTAGTTTGCTTGTTGTTATTGTTGTTGTTGTTGTTGTGGGCTTGTGGTCAGTTGGGATTAAATGAAGGTGCAAAGATGGTTAAGAAGTCCAGCTTCTTATACGCATTCGGTTTAACATCATTCACTTAACTCACTCACTTTAATAAGCGATGAGTTGACTAGATGCCTGTTGTTGTTGTCGTTGTTGTTCGTTCGTTATACAGTTGGCAGCTTAGCCGATTAAATATCATTTCCTTTTGTGGTTTTTTTTTTACTCACAAAGTCGGTACTTCTTTCCTTACTAGAGAACCTTATAGGTATACTGTCGACATTTAGTGTTGTGTTGTTAAATGCCATTCTCGTTGCTGTTTTATTGAAGTAAGTGAATTAAGGAAGTTGTAAACACTTTTTTAGCACTCACACAAGGTAGATGTAATGGTGATTTGTAAGACAGTTTGTAAAAATTTCTGTGCATTGATAAATATTAAGTTTTATGGTATAAAAGGGAAAGAGTTTAGTAGAAAAGGGGCTTAAAGTCAAGGAAATAAGGCTCGTAAATACCACTAATAAAATAATACTAATGATAAGCACAGGTATCCCCCTTAGTTAAAGGGATTGACTAATGAAGTTGACAGAAATGGGTTTTGATAAAATAAGCCTTACTAAATTATCTCATGATTTTTGCCGTGTATTTAAGCAAATTTGTTAATACAGAGTTTCCCAATGAGGTTTTATTTTGGTATTCAAAGATGTTTTTTTTTTCTTCAATGTTAAGAGGAAGATATGCCATTAATAATGGCAAACAATATCAGCTAAATGGCCGCCGCAGGCTAAGCTTACAACACCGTATCCTTTTTATAAAATTTTCCATCACCAAATCGCAAAATGGCTGTTGTATGCCCTCAATAGCTTCACGAAATCCATCTTTGAGGTGTTGAATCGACGTTGCTCTGTTGGTATAGACCCCATCTTTCACGTGACCCCAAAGTAAGAAGTCGAGAGATCCCTTAAAAGATGGATGGTTTCGCTGCTTGTTTGGCATCTAGGGCCGTCTTGTTGAAAGTAAACATTATCCAGATCAATACCATTCAATTCCAGCCATAAAGTCATTAATCATCTCTGGATAACGCAATCCATTTACCGTAACTGCTGCTCCAGCCTCATTTTCGAAAAAATAATTTCCAATGAGCCCGTGGGACCAAAAATCACACCAAACAGTTACACGTTGAGACTGGAGAGGCTTTTCAACAATAAATCTTGGGTTTTCCGATCCTCATATGCGACAGTTTTGCTTATTGACGTAGCCAGCGAGGTGGAAAAGCGCCTCATCAATTATTGCAAGATGATTTTTCGATGAAATTCAGAACGTTTTCATGCATTTCAAGGACCCTATCAGCAAAAACGCGTCATTGTTGATGATCAGCCGGCTTGAGTTCTTTTATGAACTGAACTTTATAAGCCTTAAGACCCAAGTCACTATGCGAAATATGGTGTAATGATGTTTGTGGAATGCCCAATTCCAAAAAATGATGAGGAATGGACAAATCTGGATTTTCTTCAACACTTTGAACTGCAGCAGCAATGTCCTTAGTTGTTTTTGAGTGACCTTATTCCTCACTAACTTGTCCCAAGAGCTCTATTTTTTCCACAAATTTTTGTTTTGCAGTCCGTAAAAGTGCTTCACGACGACCGAAAAATGTTTTAGTTTTACGAACCGTCTTTACCATTTTTATAGCCACCGCGGTAGCCGGGTGGTTAGCCATTCGGTAGGCCAAGGTTCAAATCCTGGTACGACCAACATCCAAAAGTTATGGAAAATTAATTTATGCCCCTCAGCAGGGAATGTCAACCACTCCGAGTTTATTTCTGGCATGAAATAAAGGCTCCTCTTTCTCAGTTTCCACCAGTTGGTACTACATCAAATACTTTCTAAGCTGAGTGTTTTCCTCTTTATAGAGTGTACACTTCTCTATACGCATTATATCTCGTACAGGCCATCGAGACTGCAGTCGATGGAACACTGCAATACTCACCGATGAGAAGGGTGATGCAAATAACCATAAAACTTATGAAAACCCCTACTCTAGAGAACTCCTAGCATCGGCTCTTCGGCTGTTGTCATTGTCCATGCTTCAGCATCTTATAGTAGGACAGGAATGATGAGTGGAGCTTAGTTTTTTCTCGTCAAAAAAGGGCTTTACTTTTCAATTGTCAACAATTGCTTTTGATCTCCAGGCTGATATTGTTTTTCGTATTGGTGTTGGTCTCGGTTAGCCGAACTTGTCTACGACTTCAAAGTTTCCGAGTGACGTGGCAACCAATATGCGAATGCGTTAACTATTTGACGACAGGAGATATGTATATCGTATTGCACTCATTGACTACCAAACCTTTTCACTTCGCTTCTTTTTTAAGACTGAGGAACAAATATAAGACTAAATTAAAAAAGTTATACAACAAGAGTCATCTTATCGAGAGGTCGTTTAAAATTCTGGCCCAACTTTTGGTCAGCGTTAGCTTACACAGACGACTAAGTTTTGTGGACATACTGAATTCAGATATAGCGGCGTATAGGACAGCTCCTTTTCGCGTTATCAAAAGCGACTTTAAATTGCGGCTACTGCAGCACAAAGCCTGCATTTTCGTCGTTAAATAGCTGGAAGTGGCACTATCCCCATCAAACATTCCAAAAGCTTCCCTTGGTACATTTTCCAGACATCCCAAGAGCTTCCCTTGGTACATTTTCCATGGTAATCATCAGACCTGGGAGTTATCATCCGAGGCTTTTGTCTTTTTTTTTCTTCCACTACTAAAGTCTTTAAGTAGCTGGGAAGCGGCACCTTGCTCATCATAGAACCAGACATCCCAAGATGGTACATTTTCCATGGTACATTCAACTAATCTAGGCTTTCACTCACTCGACATACAAGAATCGGGTGGGTAATGAAACCAGTGCACCTCCTTAAATTGTGTTTTCCACTTTAAAGTGTTTTAAGAAGTTAAAAAGTTAAGTCATAAAAGGAAATTAATAATTGTAAATGTGACCGATAGAGCTATGGTGCAAGAATAAAATCTTTAAGTGTAGAAAACAGGAGAAGAAATTACAACCTGATGTGAATTGCAAATAAGCATAATAACAGTAATAAAGAGAATATCACAGTACAGCATAAGCAATTGTGAGCTACCCTCACAGCCAAGTCAGCAAACTTTGTTTTCGTTTTAATACAATAAGGAACTCCAACACCAAAATCAGCCAAAGCGTCCTTGAATGAATGTAAGTATGTATGTTTTATATACAAACTAAGAACAAAATAATACTGCTACACGCACTAGATATCGAAAAACTTTCCTGTTTGCAGTGTGAGCAAATAAACTTATTAGGAGTAACAACAACAATAATTTATAGCAAATTTGCCCACACTCAACTTGCAAAGTTAAATGTAGCTTGGCGCTTCTTAGCACTTCTGGACACATTTCGGCACGCAAAAGAATTCTCGTAAACACGTATGTACATGTAGACATTTTCCGACATTTTTCCTTTTTAGTGTGTTGGCAGAGTCACGTACATAAAACCTACGCGAAAAAAAAGATTTTTCAACAACAAAAATAGCATTGTAAACAAACATAAGAGCCGAAAACAATCAAGTAGAAAACGGAAAAAATTAACTAAAAGAAAGTTGAACAAAAATAAAAAAAAAACACAAGGAACTGACGTACATTAGCAAACAAAAAAAAAAAAAAAAGCAAAAAGAAGTAATATACGAGGGGTGACAAATAAGTTCGCGGCCTAATATACTTATAGTTTCATGTTTTTTTTTTAGTTTGTCTCCGTGAAGTGAAATACACTTCACATCGTGAATTCAAGGCCTTTATACCAATGAAAAAATATTCTTTAGATTTCTCTTCAAAATGGGTTTCTACGGCCTCTTTTACCTCACTGTACTCTGCAAATCGTTGCCCCAGCAACTACTTTTTTATGTTAGAAATAAGGAAAAAGTCACTGGGAGCCAGGTCCGGACTGTATGTAGGGTGAATGGTCAATTTCTGTAAATCCAGTAGCTTTTAAGGCATACCACTCAACCCGAGCGGTGTTGAAGAAACAGCGCTAACTAGCCACGAATCTTCGGTGCGACTGTCACACACGCCTGACTCAACAATAATACTGGCGTTGCATTTTAGTGTCCTTTGGCAATTAATCAATTAATAATAAGAATGGTATCTTCGAAGCCGACTTTTCCACTTTGAATTGTTTTGGTAGTCTTTCCCCTTTTTTATCCACTGCATCGATTCTTGCTTGAACTTGGGATCATACTGACGAATCCAAGTTTTATCAACTGTTACAATGCGGCTGCAAATAATCTTGGCACAACTCCAAAAAATCTTTACAACTCTCCAATCCTTGCTGCTTTTCGAGCGCCAATTTGTTTATATTCAAATAATAATGCAAAATTTCTCTAGCTAGTTCTTTGCTCATCTGTAATCTTTTTGCTATCTGCCAAAAATTTAATTCTTTGATCAGCTAATACAAATTTCGACTTCTGAACATTTTCTTCGGTCACGACCGTCACTGAGTGATCTTCCCTCGTTCACAGGTCTCTCTTCTTGTTTGTTGAAACAGCCGTGCCCATTTTTTTACGATCGTATATGAAGGGACTGAGTACTGAAGAACCGATAACAACTCTTTAAAAATTTCTTTTGGCGGAATTACTTTTTTTTTTAAAGGAATTTAATCACAGCGCGTTGCTCCAAATTGCGAAAATTTCCCGTTTCCGTTGCTTGTTACAAGAACGAAATGTTAATGAATCTAATTAAAAATAGTTGTGTTATTTATACTTATAATGAGTTCCGCAATTCTCTAACAACCCTAAATCACTAACTTATCATCCGTCCCTCGTACTTTAACACCAAGAAAAACAAAAAAAGACGAATTCTTAGTAGGCAGTTGTGGCACATTATGAAATTATACGCTCATGTTGAACTGCCCACGCACCGCCAGCTGCGCCAACATAAAATACCGTGCAACATGAATTATTTGTATGTAGGTATGGTACTCGTACGGGAAAGTGTACGTTGCACGCTGCTGGACTTTTGCTAATGTGCCTGCAATATAAACGCCTCGTCACAGCTATTCCGCATTCTTGAGACTTGCTTGTGACACCGTGCGCCAGGCGGTATTCCTTCGCTTCCACCAGCAGAGTACAGCAGCACAACAGCACAAGAAGAAAGAACTACCACACGATGGGCAATATAAAATTTGAGCACAATTCTCAACACGCATTCTGGAGTTTGTAGTAATGTTATTGTCATGCATTAACGTTGTGTTAGTGGCATAAACATGATTTATGACTTTTCTCGCTTTTCTTTGCTTGTGCATCGCATACGGACAACACTATTCATGCAGAGTTGAATGTACATATTTAGGTACGTACTCGTATGTACAATATGTAGCAGCTTTGACTATCACAACTGTAGCTCGTCTACAACAACCTGCCCAGTTTGCCAGAGTGTTTCACTGCGCTGTGACCTGGAAATTTTTAGCATTCGGTGTGGAAATTATACTCAGTACGCCTTTTTCTAGGGCACTTCTACTACAGACTGCGCTGTCGCTTTGTTGTTGAAAGCAAAATTTTGAAGATGAAAAAAGCAAATTACGTCACATTTAATGCAGCTAAACTAAAGGAGGTTTCTTTGATGTTAAATGGTAGATTATGAAATGTTGGCGTTAAATTCAGTTGTGCATAATAAAGTTGACGCTTAGGTGGATTTGTGTTGTTTAGTAATATTGGTTCACATGCTCGTACGCATCCTTTCGTCGTATAAAACTTAACCGTAAATATGTGATTATGCGACAGTTGGTGGGTGTTCCAATGAATTTGTAAGTGGTGATTTGCAAATACTTGACAAGAACCCTTTTACGCTTGACGTTTATAGTATAAATACATTGAGGAGAGCTTTCTCAATTTGACATGAATTCTCAAGAGGCTTTTGTTTGTAAATTTGTTTATTTATTTAAATAAATCGGCAACTATTCGGCTTTAGAAAAGTTTGCGTAGTAAAAAGGGATTTCTATTTGCATGTTGCGAATGTATTCAATCTGTAAGTTTCCAAATAAATGTAATAATCAAGTTCTTTGTTCGTTAACAAAACAGGATCCCTTACTTTTATACTTTTATCGATGTATTGACTTAAAGGGTTTTATCCGCAGGGTACCTTTGGGCCCTAGAAATGATATGCAATTAGTTTTAAAGTGAAAAAAAAATATTTCAAATAGCTAAACTCTTTATTTTGCTCTCAAAGCCTGCGCTGAGTACAATGGAAACCTTACCTAAACGCGTTTTTTCTCAAAATCACATTTTTCAACTGGGAGTACAGATTATTCGAACTCAATTGCATCGATTTATCTGGTAGCTTCACAAATACATTTTTTCTGGAAGTACGTAGGCGTTTTTCGATTAATTGTAAACTTTTTTTTTTCAATAATTAAGTGCGTATTTTTAAGTCAAAAATCAATCTTTTTACAAAGAGAAGTGTGACGCTTTCACAAAAATTAGTTAAAAAATAAATCCGTATGTACTTCCAAAGGCCATAGTTTGTAGATAATAAAACGTTTTGCTTTGCTGTTCTAGGTGTCATCCTTTAGAAGAAATCGATTCCACGGGAGGCTTTTCAGAAAACATGAATTAAATAATGGACTTTGTCACCGCCATTTTGTAACAAAATAATAATTAAAAGATATTTTTTCATACTTAAATATATGTTCAATGAAATGTTTAAATAGAAATTCTATTCCTTTTTCCATATTCCTACAATAAATTTTTAAAAATGAGTCTATTTTTCAACCTCTGGAGTGGCTTTACCCCTTAAAGCCTATTAGTAACATGGGGCATAATTCCGAATATTCATAGCAGTTATATATATTAGTTTTGTGGCGTTCATAATCACTAATTAAGTTTAAAGTTTACGAATTTAGCTGCTATGTTTCTGCCTTTACGGTCCTTATTCCAAGAAAACACTTTTTCTAGTATAATTGCAGTTTCAGAATTCAGAATTTTCAAGTATTTGTTGGTGTGTCTACTTTCTCATATTATTTTATTCATGCATAATCAATAATTTAATAAAATTTCAGTTACAACAAAGTTTCGTTCTTAAATTTCCTCGAAAGCATAGTGAGCATGCTACTCTTACGGCACCGGCCACAAGAAAATTTCAATCACCAAATCGCATGGCGGCTGCTGTATGCCCTCAATAGCTTCACAAATTCCATTTTTGAGGTCTTGAAATGACGTTGGCCTTTAGTCGTAGACCTTATCTTTCACGGAGCCCTAAAGTAAGAAGTCGCAAGGTGTTAATCCACAAGTTCTCGGTGGTGGTGTGATCACCTTTTTGAAAAATAACACAGTCCGGAAACTTTTCCCTTAAAATATTGATGGTTTCGTTGCTTGTGTGGCATGTTTGGCCGACTTGTTGAAAGTAAATATTGCCCAGCTCAATACCATCCCATTCCAGCCTTTAAAAATCATCTCACTGTAAATGTTGCTCCAGTCTCTTTTTCGACCCTGCCGGACCATAAACCGCATCAACCAGTTACACGCTGAGGATGTAGATACTTTTCATCAGTAAATCTTGGTTTTTCTTGGGTTACGTAGCCATAGAAGTTGAAATGGGTCTCATCAATCAAGATGATTTTACGTTGAAATTTCGGATCATTTTCATGCATTTTAAGAACCAGTTCGGCAAAGACACGCCATTGTTGATGGTCGACCGGCCTGAATTCTTGTGTTAAGTGAATAACTTTAACTTTAAAATTCTTAAGACCAAAGTTTTTATGCAAAATACGATGTTTATTCTTCACTTGTGTTTTATTCTTCACTTGTTCCAACAGCTCAATTTTTTCCACCAATTTCTGTATTGCGATCTGACAACATGATTCACGTCGTCCGATAAATGTTTTAGTCTTACGAACCGTCTCTGCCAAATTTTCACTATCTGTATAGTAAATTTTAATAATTTCAAATTATCACCCTATAAAAGTTTTGAAATCTATTACAAAATTTTTCACTTAACTAACTTTCATACCATATATAAATATGAGAAAAGAGTATTATTTTATTTCCAAATTTTCTTTGATATTTACTACAGTGATTAGTAACTTTCAGCGTATAATAATTATTCAAACTCATACAATTATGTCACTGAACTATGTAATTTGAACATAAATATATACATAACTAATTTAAGTCGACTTTATGTATTTAAATTTTCTCTGTAGCGCAGTAGTTAGTATCATTGGTTTCCACAACATTCATTTTATCAGGTTAACACAATAATGTTGCATTATTCACTATAATAACGTCATAAAGTTTGTAAATAGCATTTCAAAACTTCCTCGATAGTAAAGTGGTTAATATCTTCCATTTGAGTGCACTTTCGTGCTCTGTTTAAACTAAGGATGCACTAATTAACACTTCATATATAACTTTTTAATAACAAAGTATAACTTACATAATTCACTTCAGTAAACTTATAAAGTTTGTTTAACATTTTAAAACTTCCTCAATTAGTATAGTGACTACGGACTCATAGATAGCTTAGATGCTTAGCTGTCACGATCCATCAGTGCGGCGGTTTTGGCAAGCTGGTAGCTTCTTTGACTGCGTCTTGCTAGTTTGCGACCGGCCGACCTAATGCTTTGAGGATTTTATTGCCGCTCTGGAGTTTTGTAACAATTGTAATCGTATGCGGAGTGAATGAGTGCAGGCTGTCGAATGGGACTCCTAATAATTTCGGGTTGTTTACAGTTGGAATTTTTACGTCATCAACTTTCACATCGAGTTCGCACCGGTACTGCTTCGTCGAGCTGATGAAGAGGTTATCCGACGATTTTGCTTTTGTAATTATAATTGCTTATAATAAAGAAGCGGAAAAGGATATCGATATAGTAGTTCACTTTAGAACATAACGGCATCAACATCCTGGCCAGACGCCAATATCGAGCAATCATCGGCAACGTGACAACTCCCACCACAGCCGGTTCTACGCAACGAAGCTGATCCGGATTTTATTCGGCCAAGGCTGTCACCATTTCTGCGACCTAACCCCTTTTTAGGTCAACATGTAACAGATATATTGGTTAGTAATATTCCCTAAAATGGTATAAGAGTCCGGCTCGCCCGACTGTCGCTTAAACTATGGGTTTTTAGTGGCCTCTTACGACAACCATACCTCATCGCTTGTAAATTCTTGAAACACAAGCCCACACGAGTAATTAGTATCACTCTCCCATTCTAATACGCTTCATAGACCCATTGTTACAACAACAAAGCTTAAACTTTCTTTGCTTAACACTATTGCATAGTAGAGCATATGTACATACGAGGTGATTAACAAAAGTTCGGTCAGTTGGTGACTTTCAACTTTTTTTTTTGTTAAATCTAAAAATACCAAATCCTTAGCAATTATGGTACTTTATTAGTCTTCCTTTCAAATTTTAAAATGATCGGCTAAAATGGAGACGAGAAAACGGCTAAAATGGAGGACCACCAACGCAAACTGAAATTCGCCATGTGATTCTTTTCAGTTTTCGGCGTAATTTACAGGCAATACAATTATTCAGTTCATTCCGAATTGGATATGGAACGATTGGACCGTCTTTAAAAACTATTTCTAAGTAGTACCGAATATTCCAGACCCTATATTTTTCCATAGAGAACGAGCCCTGAGAAGGTCGACCAAAATCTTCCACTGATGACGTCACTGTAGCTCCTCTGATGTCCGAAATTGACGAAGACCCACGATTGACACAAGAAATGATTGCTAATTAATTGGGCTAAACGAAGAGGCTCAAGTTCATTTCGCTCAATTTTTCCTAAAGAAATTCGAAAGTGGTCAGTCTAGCAATAATGAAAACACGAATATTTATCAACGAAAATGGTTTTATTGTTTTTCAAAATATTCTCCATCAAGATTTATACACTTTTTATGTGCTCAAACCAATTTTCGAAGCACTTTTTCCACTCCGATTGGGACACCTCCAAAACATGCCGGTTTTGGCCGGTCAAAAAGGCGCTGGTTTGAGCCGATGTGTGAGAGCTCGCATTGTCATGATGCACAATGATTCGTCTTGTCTTGTTCGTTTTTCGAATTTTTCCGAAGACTTCAGGCAAACAAATGGTGGTGTACCACTCAGAATTCACCGTCCTACGTTGCTCAAGCGGAACAGTCGCCACATGACTAGTTTTGCCGAAGAAACAGGCGACCATTTGCTTCGAAGTGCTTCTTCCACGAACAACTTTCGTTGGATTTGGCTCGTCTTGGAAGACCCACACGGTCGATTGCTGTTTTGTTTCGGGCCCATACGCATAGATCCATGACTCGTTAGCTGTGACGATCTTATAAACGTCTTTTGAAGCACCGCGATCGTATTTATTCATCATTTCTTTAAACCAATCCACACGAGCCTTTTTTTGAGCGATTGTCAAATTGTGCGGGATCCAACGAGAACAAACATATTTTACAGCCAGGTGTTCATGCAATATCGAATGTATGCTGGTGGGAGAAATGCATAGGCATGCCTCTATCTGAAGGTATGTTACATGACGGTCTTGCATTATCAGTTCACGTACGGCATCGATGTTTTCTGGCTCAACGGCTGTTTATGGACGACCTTCCCGGAATTTGTCTTTGAGCGAGCGTCGGCCACGATGGAATTCGTTGTACCAGTTATTCACAGTGCTATAGGATGGTGCTTCATAGCCATACAAAGATTTTAGTTCATCGATGCACTCTTGTCGTGATAATCCACGTCGAAAGTTGTGAAAAATGATCGCTCCAAAATGTTCACGACTTAATTCCATTTTTTGGCCGAGATGAATTTTTTAATTCCCTGTAAATAAAACAATTCACGATTAAATGACAAAATGTTCTGAGTGATGTTATGCTAAAAAATGTCAAACTTTCCAATGGAAATGTCAGATTGCACTTGGCAACACTTAGTGTTGCCTAGGCCAGACCTAAATATAGCAGCCTACGTACTGGTGACGAATTATGGTTCTATAAGTACGATTCAGAAACCAAACAGCAGTCCATGGTATGGAGCCCAACAGGAGCAAACACACCCGTAAAATCTAAGCAACAAAAATCAGCAGCAAAAGTAATAATGTCAGTTTACTTCACGCGATCGAAAATCATAGCTGCTATTCCACTGCAAAATGGTATACCGAAGAGTGCTTACTAAAAGTTTTCAAAAATTTTGTTGGAAAACAGGAAGAAAGAGGATTTGCGGCGTTACTTTTACATCACAGCATAAATAACGTGTAATTTTATTGCAATTGTTATCAATTTTTACTGAATCGCGTTCGATGAGTAAAAAAGCCAATAGCACTTGCACCGAAACAGTACAATTTTGGCATTTCGTTACTCTTACTGATATTTCTCACCGAACAGTGCTATGAATTGTACATAATATTAATAACAAGCAAGCTACTTCAGTTAATACATTAATAACAAAATAATTTCATGTTTATCTACAATTATACAATTATACTGATAAAATAGGGTCATAAAATACACATAAACAATAAAGGCTCGTGTACATACATAAGGTATATACATACATAGTTCTTCGCACAACTTATTTGGAGCGTTATATCAGAAATCTCCAGCGCATAAGACATATTTTTCTTTTATTTAAAAAGCATTAAAAATTAGCTGTTCAAAGTTGAAGTGACATAATTTGACAGCTACTGCTTTGTAGTACAAAACTTAATCATCATTAGGTATAAAAATAGTTCACTTCCCAGAATATGTAGGTGAGTAATACAAAACTGTTTGTGCTTAGGTCTCCCCTTTTGGAAATCAATATTTCCCCTGCCATAATAAGTATTTGAAAGTAATATGGTACATATACTGTTGATATTTCTAAAGCCTTGGTGAGTAAGGTAAGCTATTTACATATATATAATATGTATAAGGGCTTTAGATATGTATTTACTCAAAGCTTTCAATTCGACGAAAAACCAAATAAAAGTTCATTTTTTATGGCTCACTTTCCCAATACAGGCATTACAGTATTTATTTATGAATAAAAAAAACACCCTTCCAAAAACTGACTATAACCGAAATAGGAATGTCATACATATGTGTATTAAGTATTGGGATTGTTTGAATTGTTTGCGGTATTAATTTTTATCGCTGCATACATGCGTATGTATGTACATATGTATCTCCTCGCGCATGCGTTCATACATACATACGAGTATTACTACTACTGCAGGCTACTACCAACATTTGCAAACGACAACCAATCGGGAAAAAAAGGCAGATGTTTACATTACGCTGCCGTATAGGCACTCAACCGTATCACACTTTCAATATGATTCTTACGGTACCACTAACAACTGCTATTTACGCAACAACACGAACAAATAATCGGACAAGCATATGAACTGTGGAAAACAAGCAATCAACGAGACAAACAGCAAGCATAATGTACACAAAGTAGTTATGTCTGTATATACGTGTACATATACAGATATGTAGATATGGTGATGACATATACTCGTATGAATGTACATATATGGTTATACAAAGTAAGTCAATGTTGAGAAGATGGTACAATGGTGAAAAGCTTTGCTTTATTGTAGCTTATGAGTTATTTGTAATTATACTTGATATCAGATACCATAAGTAAATATTTGCTTTTGGCAGATACTACTCGTGTATTTTATGCTAGAACAAGAAAAATGATATAAAACATTCATATTTACATATGTACATATGTACATACATACGAGTACATATGTGCGTCCAAACAAATGTCTGTATTCAACCAATCTAAATAATAATATATGCACATAAAGGGTTTTCAAATAAGAGGTGTTATTTTGAATGGCCTGCTATCCCAGTAGATGTCGCTTTTGTACTTGTAATTTTTTGACATTTGACAAGTAAAAACAACGCCAGCAATAAAAATGGAACGATACACGCTTCAACATAGCATTGAAATGACTAAAATTCACTATAAAAATAGTAAAAACCAGGCAGAGACCTTTTTCGGTCGTCGTGAAGCAACTTGTCGGACCTCAATACAGAAATTGGTGGGAAAAATGGAACTGCTGGGACAATTTAGTGAAGTGAAAAATAAAACACGTGCGCTCAAGAACTACTGAGACTATTGCAGTTGTAACCCAAAGTGTTGAAGAAAACCCAGGTTTGTACAATCCTCGTCGTCGTTCTTTAGAATTGGGCATTCCACAAACATCGTTACACCGTATTCTGCATAAAGGCTTGGGTCTTATGGCTCATAAAGTAAAGTTAAAACAAGTACGCAAGCCGGCCGATCATAAACGACAGCGTGCCTTTGCTTTGGGCCCTTGAAATGCATGAAAATGATCCGGAATTTCATCGGAAAATTTTATTGACTGATGAGGCCCATTTTCACTTTGATAGCAACTTAGCAAAATGTTGCATCTGGGGCTCGAAAAAACCAAGATTTATTGTTGGAAAGTCTCTTCATACTCAACATGTAACTATTTAGTGCAGTTTATGGTCCGGCGGGGTTATTTGACCAAACTTCTTCGAAAAAGGGGCTGGAGCAACAGTTACGAATTGCGCTATAGAGAGATGATTAATGATATTTTATGCTTGGAAATGAATGGTACTGATCTGGACCACGTTTGCATTCAACAAGACGGCTGCGCTACGTATCACACAAGCAACGAAACCATCGATCTTTTAAGGGAAAAGTTTCCAGACTGTGTTACGACTTTTTGTGACTTCTTCCTTTGGGGCTACGTGACAGGTAAAGTCTACGGCGTAAGGTTAACGGAGATTCAAGACCTCAAAGATGGAATTCGCGAAGCTATTGAGGACATATAGCAGCCACGTTGAGATTTGGTGATGGAAAATTTTATAAAAAAGTATACCGTCATTTGGCTGATATTGTTAATGACAATCTTCCTTTTTTTTACATTGTCATTATCTCACAAAATTCCAATTATTTCTTTGAATATCAAAATAACACCTCTTAATGGAAAACCCTGTATATTGTGCATGCGGGAAAAAGTCGGAATGTGAATGCGTGTTGGAAGTTAAACGATGGCACTCATGAAACATAAAGTGGAACATCGAAATGGATGAACAACAATCGTGTTTATATACATACATATGTATCCACAAGCCTTTTTATACAAATGTATGTTGTTGTTGTTGTTTTTTTGGCATGCGCAAAAAGTGTAAGGCCAATGCAATAAAAATGAATTCGCCGAATGGATAAACACACCTTGAATATGTTTTACACACCCATTGGTGCTCACTCCATTCTAGTTTACTTTGTTTGTTTACCTTAAAGGTGCCTATACATACATACATACATACACGTGTGTATAAGATTGTAAAATTAAATTTTAACAGCTGCCGGCATTTTTAAAAAGTCTACGCAAAAATATGCGAAATTTTAGGAAAAGAACAAAATTTCATACTTGATATGATAATCAACAAGTCATAATTGATTTCATTAATAATTTTGCACTATAATTGAGGATGATGCATATATCTAATGCTACATGAACGAGTCTAGGCACGTTAAGTGCTGGCGATGCAATAGACGTTCCCTTACCCGCCTATGATGAAGTCCAAATAGCAATTTCCCGCCTAAAGGCAATAAAGTGGTGGGAGCTGATAGTTTTCCGATCGAGCTATTCACATGTGGGACCGACGAGCCCTATATACGTGTAGAACACTAATCAACTTCATTGCAAAAATTATTTGAAGACATTAGCCTGATGACTTGAATCAAAGCTTGCTCTACCCAATCCAGAGAAAAGAGAGAACCAAATAATTATCATGGGACAAGCGTCCTTAATATCACATATAAATAAGATTTACCATAATTCGGCGTATTGCAACTATACAAAAGTAAAGCCTAATGACAACTAACTGATCGGACCTTATCTGTCTGTTGTGGTTGTTGTTGTTGCAACAGTTCGCCAACCCCGCTTAGGGACAGGCGAGAGAGAGAGAGGTAGTAAGTATCGTGCGGAGTCTCACTTCACGCAGAAAATTCATTGAGTATGTCGGGACTAAGCCATTCACAGGAAGAGATTTTATGAAAGTGTTGACGAACTCTCGGTGAATGGTGTTTAAGGTCTGTGTTGTTGTTGTTGTTGTAGCGGTTCGCTAACCCCGCTTAGGGCAGGTATAATCAGTCTAAGTCGCCGAGGTCATCTAACGGGAGGTCCAAGAAACGTGCTGTTTCGACAGGGTTGGACCAAAGGGAGATAAGGTCTGTCGGCGCGCCGTCCTGTTCAGTGGCTCATAGGTATATGGTGCTGTATGGATTCGATATAGTCTAGTAATCCTTTCCGGATGGAAGTCCTATGGGCGGGGTTTTGACATACTTGTAACGTCTTCATCTGAGTCTCGCTAGTCTCAGTGGCAGACCAATTACATTGTATGTTGCGAATAACGTGTCTTTATTTTTACCCCAGGCACTGCCAGCTAACGATTGAAGGATTCTGTTGCAGCTCTGTAATTTAGTGGCGGCAATTGCAGTCGTTAAGTCGAGTGAAGGCGTGCAGGCTAACGAAAGTGACTCCCAGGAATTTGGGGTGTTTACCGTCGGAATTTTTGCGCGATCGCCTTTCAAATCGTGTTCAATCGGTGCTCTTTCGTTCAGCTGGTGTAAAGGGTAGCCGAGGATTTTACAGATTGTAGTTATAAATGTTGTTCAGTGAAGAAATGCGAAAAGTGGGCGAGATAGCAGTTTACTTTCGATCATAAGTCATCAATATCTTATCCAATATCGGGGAATCATCAACACATGAGATTAAAAAAAACGCGCTCAGGTGGATGAGGAAGCTTCGAAATGTGTCATGCGGAGTCCCTTGTTCAATGATACGGAGTTTAGAAGTTTGACATCGACTGTACCCATAACTGTCGACCACTCAGGTAGTTCATAGTCAACCTCTTCAACCTCGACGTTAATTAGGTATCCTCAATGTCCGATAGTAGCAGAGATTGGTGGACGGTGTCTCAAACTTTTGACAACTTCTTTAGAAGCATAGTTCGCGCGCAGGGCTAGTTTTTGTTGATGTCATGAACTATCTGGGTGTTTATAACGCTAAATGCGGTCGTGATACTCTGCACTTTCGGCTACCTAACCCCGTTTAGGTCATCAGGTAATTCTTATCAGCCTGTCTTCACACCTGGTAAATTCACCATACACAAAATTTGGAGAAAAAACTCTTGAAAAAAGGGCCCATCGTGAAAAAGTCTTTGATTGCACCAAAAAAAAAGGTTTCCTCCACGTCGCCAAGTCTGAAGGAATTTGGTATCTTGGCAAAACCTATACGTCCGTGTAAGCTGAACCTGAGCAACACTTCGGTACTAGGAACCAGCATCAACACCAATAACAATGACAGACTTGAAATCCAACTCAAAATCCCATTCACTAACACTATTACTATTTCTAACTGAGTAAGCATTTGAAATATAAATTCCTTTTACTTTGAACAAAAAATCCATTTATGGACCTTTGCGTAGTAGCGACGGCGAATATCATAGGAGATGGAACGATGAGCAGTATGAGATATGCGAATCAAGTAACAGGGGTCACGATGGCTAGATCATGTTGTCCAAATGAATGAAAGCACACGGCAGTACCCGCTGATGGAAGCAGGTGAAGAGGGAAAACTTTAGGTGGAAAAGAACTTGGCTTCACTTGATATCTCCAATTGGGCGTGCTATTGATACGGCGTCGACTGTAGGGAAATGAGGAGAAGAGTCGGTAGAAGAGACTTGTTGAGCATTTCACTGTTGCCTGAAGATAAGAACACATTTCTTTGTCTTCAGAGAAACAAATTGACACAACGTTGTTTAAATACCTGCATACATACATATTTATTTACCTACAAGTTTACTGTCACATTTTCATAAAATATTAACTGCTTATTCAGTATATATGTATGTACATTTCAATGTCACACAACTGGCTTTTGTATGGCTGTATTGCGTGCTAATAGGATTAAAGAGAATGAGAAGCTGTCAATGTGTGTTCATAACAGACAATAGGGGTTTAAGCATATTAATGCTACCTTAAGGGATAATAATTAGTATATAATTTGACCTTTTCCTAAACGAATAAGGGAATGTTGGTCCATCGAGTTGACCCAGGCGTAGATTTTTAGGATGATTTTGGTACTAGTTGAGTAAATATAAAATATGAAGGCAGGTTAATGGAAATTTATTAGGTAAAAAAGTAACTGGTGGCCAATTGTAGGCTGCGTAGGCGTAAAGCAGTCGTTGCTACCAACGCGCTTGTGGACCCATGTGCCTCCATTTGTTGAAAAACATCAAGACGCAAAACATAAGTTCTTCATTTTGAATAATTTTTAATTATAAATAAAGATTACAGTTCACAAACACATAGAAACTTAATATAAAAAGTATATAACTAAAAATCGTCCTTTATCCTCAAGGATAAGGTTTGTTGCCAAATGTTTTTAAAGAATGAAGCTTGATTCGGATTCACTTTTTTAGAATAATTTTTTTTTATTTAAACATAATATTCTGTTTTTAGGTTTTATTTTTAAATATTTGAGATAAAACAGCTCAGCTAGAGTTCACTATGAAAATGGTGAGAACCTGGCAGAGACGGTTTTTAAAACTATAAGATTCTTCGGTTGCCGTGAAGCACCTTTTCTGTCCGCAATATACAAATTGGAGAAAGAAATGGGACAAATTAGTGATGTGAAAAACAAATGTGAATATTGCTGCTTTCTCGTCATATTTTGTGAATCGAGCATTCCATAAACGTCATTAAACCGTATTTTACATAAAAACTTGGGTCAAAGCTTATAATGTTCAGTGGACATAAGAACTCAGGCCAGTCAATTATCAAAACCGTCGTGCCTTTGTTGATAGGATCATTGAAATGCATGAAAGTAATCCGGAATTTCAACGAAAAATCATCTTGATCGCTGAGCTGAGGCCCATTTCCACCCCGGTGGCTACGTTAATAGGCAAAACTGTCGCATCTGGGGCTTGGAAAACCCTAGATTTATTTTTGGAAAGTGTCTCCATCCATCCATGGTTCGTCGGCGTCACTGGCCCTTACTTTTTCGAAAAGCAATAGATTGTAGTAACAGTTACGGTGAAGGGAATGCGCTATCGAGCGATGATTAATGAGTTTTTATGACCGGAATTGGATGATATTAATCTGGACATGGTTTACATTCGACAATACGTCGCCATTTGCCACACAAGCAACGCAACGATGAATCTTTTAAGAGAGAAGTTTCTGGACCATATTATCTCTCGAATAGGTGGTCGCAATTGACAACCGAGATCTTGTGATTCAAAATTTTGCGACTTCTTTCTCTGGCGTCACTTAAAAGTTAAGGCCAACGTCGATTCAGGACCTCAAAGATGGAATTCCTTAAGGTGTTGAGGGCTTACATCCAGCCACTTTGCAATTTGGTGATGGAAAGTTTCATAAAAAGGATACGGTCCTGTAAGCGTAATTGATATTGCTTTCCATTATTAGTCGCTTTACATTGAAATAATATT
This sequence comes from Ceratitis rosa, assembly GCA_037013455.1. Lineage (NCBI taxonomy): Eukaryota > Metazoa > Arthropoda > Insecta > Diptera > Tephritidae > Ceratitis > Ceratitis rosa. The sequence continues at coordinate 8,193,369 of JAWMAG010000020.1, read as the reverse complement.
CTATCCTTTAACTCTAAAAATCTCAATAGAAAACCCTGTATGTATATATAATATTTAAAAAAAAATACAACTACTTTTCTGGGGGAAAAAATAAATAAAATGTTTTTGAAATGAAATTTCGCACAAAGGAAAATCACTAACAGTACGAGTGCATGTACCGTTTATGCATTAGCGACAAAACAATAAAAAAGAATTACCATAGTTAATCATTTTTATGGTTTCTACTTATGTATTTTAACCTTTAAAATACACAATCAAAGTGAATACATACAAACAAGCGATATATGTGGAAAGGAAAGGACACGTCCACAGACAAAAGGAAGGAAAAGGTACCACATTGAAGTAAGATACATATATGGTACACACACATTTGGAAAATACTAATACCATTACCTTTTGAATGGCTTGCAAGCAAAATGGATTTAACAATCGCACTCTGAACCAAAAAAGGCAAATGAGGATTAGTGGAGGGCGAAGCGTAAATATTTGCCTGCTACTTGTTGTTAGATGCTGTTATACTAATGCCTTTGGTACATATACTTGGATAAACAATTTATTAGTGACTAACAATAGCTCGTAAGCTATGGCAAACAGTCAAGGTCTGTGATTTACATGCCTTACTTATTTTCTTTTCTTTTTTTTTTAATTTTTAAGGAGGACAAGTCACGGTTAATACATTTAAAATGTGATTACGGCTATGTAAAGTCAAGCCGCTTATCTCGTGGTATATACTCGTATTGTATATATATATACAAGTAGGGCTATTTAGCGACTACAAAATGATTTTCTAAGTAATCTTGAAGTATGTAACGGTTGTTCCAAGTAGAGGTACTTTTTTCAATAGCCTTTTTTTTTGATATATCACGCGTGAGTGGTGCCAAGTGGTCTTGTTATTTTTATTCAGTATTGTTTGGCATTTCATCATGGAAAGACCTGAAAGACTGAACAACGTTGACAAATCGTTCAACTTTATTACGAAAATTCACATTCATTCTGTAAAGAATGTGTTTCGCGCGCTTCGCTCAACTTATGGTCAACATAATCGGCCTACTGAGCGTACTATATGAAACACCATACCCGATTTGAGACCCAGCATTCATTATTCGACCGAATAGACCACGTCCAGCAGCGGCCGCTACTGAGAGTGTATTCGGTGCCGTTCGCAGCAACTCGGATTGACGTATAGCATGACTTGGCGCATTTTACGTCGAGACCTTAAATTGAGAGCATACAAAATGCAGCTTGTGCTAGAACTGAAGCTTTCCGAAGCTACATCGCTTCGCGCTATGGGCTCTTGAATAGTTCCAAAAAAAAAATCCGACATTTTCGAGCCGAATGTTGTTCAGCGATGAAGCTCATTTCTGGCTCAATAGGTACGTAAACAAGCAAAATTACCGCATTTGGGATAAAGAGAGCGAGAACAACTTGAAGAGATTCATGAGCTGTCATTTAATCCAGAAAAAAACAAAGGTTTGGTGTGGTTTGTGGACCGGTGGAAAGTATTCATCAATGTCGACCGTTATTGCGCCATGGTAACCCACTATTTGATTCCTGAAATTGAAGCTCGTAATCTCGGCGACATTTTGTTACAACAAGACGGCGCCACTTCCCACGCATCGCATCAATCAATGTATTTTTTGAGAGAACACTTCGGTGAGCAGATAATTTTACGTTTTGGGCCGGTCGATTGGCCATGTCAATTGGATCGTGTGATATCACAACGATAGACTTTTTCCTTTGGGGATATGTAAAGTCTCAAGTCCATGCGAACAATCTCGCTTCGATTCAGGCCTTGAGGGAAAACTTCACGTGTGTCATTCGCCAGTTACCAGTTAAAATGCTCGCACGAGTCTTTCAAAATTGGACTCAACGGATGGATGGTTGAGACCTACATTTGAAAAAAAAAATCTTAAAAAAAAAAACAAAAAAAATAAATTCCAAAGAATGCTTTTTCGAATGATAATAAACATTCCCCATTGAATTTTGAATTTTCTCTGTATTTTTCTTTAGAAAGTAGGGCACTTCGAAATGGATCACCCTTTAATAGCTGTAGAGACTTATTTCTGATAGCTTGGAGAATCAACAATCACACTAACACTTTTATCCTCTGCTCTAAATGCAACTAAATTTAGACTTACCTTATATAAACGATTTCATCGTTATTGGCCTGCCTACGCCAGCCTGGTGCCAAATTAGCATTAGTAACACTCGCAGCGCACGGTTGTGCTACGGTTGAGTTTGTTGTGGTTGCCGTGGTGCCAGCAGCTGCAGCACCAACACTACTTACATTGTGACCAACAACAGCAGGAGCAGAAGCTGCCGAAGTGGTAGTAGTAGCATTACTCAATGCAATATGTTGTCGTGAGGCGATTGTGGGTGGCGCCACCAACACATTATTGCTCACTTTCAATGTATGCTGTTGTGATTGCGTTTGTTGTTGTTGTCCCTGCTGCATGGCTACATTATTCTGTTGCTGTTGTTGTTGTTGTTGTTGTTGTTGATAAATATTCATTGTTTGGCCGCGTGTCGCATTGCTGCCGGCAGCAAATATGTGGCCACCATTTACCAAGCCAATTGGCAGTGCTTGAGGCGCATTCTGTTGTTGGCGTTGCATATGTAAGTGTTGCTGTTGCTGTTGCTGCTGCTGCTGCTGCTGTAGATGTTGTTGTTGCTCAAGCAAGTGCTGCTGCTGTTGTTGTTGTTGCTGTTGTTGTTGTGTCTGCTGTTGCTGCGCAAACAGTTGCGTATTGGCAGCGGCGCGTGTGTTGAATTTTGTAGCACGCAATTGTTGTTGCTGCTGTTGCAACTGCAATTGCTGTTGTTGTTGCTGCAGCAGCTGTTGTTGTTGTTGTTGTTGCTGCTGTTGCCCATTATTTAATTGTTGCAACTGCATTTGCATATGCTGTTGTATTTGTTGCTGTTGCTGTTGGTGCTGCTGTTGCTGTTGCTGCGCCACCGCTTGTTGTTGCACTGTCAATGTATGTTGTTGCTGTTGTTGTTGTTGGTGTTTCATTGATTGCTGAAATGGTTGTCGCAGCGAAATCACATTTAAATCTTGCTGATGTTGTTGTTGTTGTTGTGAGTGATGTATTTGTTGCGTTTGTTGATGTTGCTGCTGCTGTTGCTGGTGCTGTTGCTGGTGCAATAGTTGTCCAGCACTAGCGGCAGCCATTCTAAAAGCACAAATTACCGTTTAAGGAAATCGACACAAAAGGTTTTCTGAAATCAAATGAAAAATAAGAAAGAAAAGAGAAAAAAAAATTAATTAATTTGTTGACTCTCAACGCCACAACACATTCGCACGCACATCAATTAGCTAACAATAAAAGTTAACCCAACCTTTTTAACACATATCAAATCGCACACACTCAGTTCCAAATTCAAAAACCCATTAATTTTTTGTGACTTTTCAATGAACTGTCAAAATCCGCCGAAGACGCGCACAAAATAGTTTTGCCTTTCAACGCCAACTACCTGCCACACGCACACACACACACCGAAATGCACGTACACCAATAAGAAGAAGAAGCAAAAATAAAAGAAAAAACAAGCAAGCATTACTATGGGTTAGAAATAAATACACACATATTTCTACATACAGACATATATACATACTCACATATATAGGTATACCATCTTTTGTGTGTTTTCTTTAAATATATTTTCCTATATCTCTACTACCCAGCACTTCCCTATTTAGCCTTCTAATCCGTCGCAGGTATGTTTTTTTTTTTTCTCCTAAGCTGGTTGATTGTATTTATTTGAGTCTTCCTTTGGCTTTCAAGTGTTGTTGCGCAGTGATGACTAAATTTCAGATTATCTTAAATCAATATGGGATATTCCAAACATTTATTCCGATACATTGATTTTGTGAAATTTCAATGACTCAGTGAAAAATTCCAAACAGTCCATACTTGTGTTGGAGGGGATGGCGCGATTCGACGTACATATAGGTAAAAGGATGATATTGTTCGTATGTATGTTTGTCGTGAGGCGATTGTGTGTGTGTTAAAGTCGCAATTTCACTTTTATACAGTTTCGTTTTGAAAAAATGTGTGTTTCAAGTACTTTTGTACGTATGTATGTATGTAAATTAGGCCACACAAGTGGTTGTCTTCCTTTTTTTTAATTCTAATACTATATTGGGTTATACATAAATATGTATACATTTGTATTTATCTACTGGCGACATACTATACGAGAGATTAGATCATCTTTCTTTCAATTTCCTCGTGAAAATGTCTTCATTTTGTATACATAAATAGAAATTTTAGAAACATGTGTTTGGGCAAAACAGTTTTCCTAAACTATAACAAGACACAATTTTACTGGATGTCTTCTTCGGAAATTAAAATGTATTTCGCAGCTACTTGAACACGTCGTGTGTTTATTTTTTTTTTTTTTTTTTGTAACAGTCCACTTGTTGCCTTTCGAAAAATATAAAATAAATAAAAGAAAATAAAAAATTACTGAAGAAAAAAAATTAAAAATAGATATATAAATAAAGATATATAAATCTTAAACAAACAAAATAAAAGAAAGTAGAATAAAATGAAATGACATCAAATAAAATAACTTAAAAAAAATTTAATTAATTCAAAATAAAATAAAAAATGAAATGGCCTTGAATGAAATCAATTGAAACAAATTAAAATATTAAATATTTGCATTAAATTAAATTAAATAAAAACTTAAACAAAATAAAAATATTAAAAAAGAACAAATTATATAAACTAAAATAAAATCAAGTAAAATAAAATAAGTAAAAAAATAAAATAAAATAAAATAAAATAAAATAAAAAGTACAAGGAGTAAAAAAATAAAATAAAATAAAAAGTACAAAAATTAAAAAAAAATTATATATAAAATAACAAATTGAAAAATATTTAATAAAATAAAGTAAATAAAAATAAGTAAAAAAATACAAGATGATAAAAAATTTAAAATATAAATAAATTTAACTATATTAAAAAATTAAACAAAATTAATAAATATAAAACTAAAATATATAAAAACAAAACAAACATTAAAAAATTTATTTAATTAAAACAAAACAAAAATGAAACAAATTGAAGTAAAATATATACTATTTTATTTGCATTAAATTCAATTACATAAAAACAAAATAATAATATTAAAATAAAAGAAACAATTATATAAACTAAAAAAAAAAAATCAAATAAAATAAGTAAAAAAAACATTTAAATTAAATTAAATAAGACAAAAAATGAAATTGAATAAAAACAAACAAATTAAAGTGAAATAAGAAGTGTATATTTGCATTAAATTAATTAAATTAAATTAAATTAATTTAAATAAAAAATATAATAATAGTATAATATATAAATAAAAAGAAACAAATTAAAGTTAAATAAAATAGTCTATATTTGCATTAAATTAATTTAAATAAAAAATATAGGCAAAATAAAAATACTAAATAAAGAAGAATAAACAAAAATGAATGTAAAATCAAATAAAATAAAGCAAAGTAAAGCACAATAAAAATGAAACAAAAAACATATTAACGTCAATCTAAATAGATAAAAATAGAAAAGAAAATCCAAAACTAAATACATATAAAAATATGTAAATAATAAAAACAATATGTAAATAAAAAATAAATAAATAAACAAAAAAGTATAATGAAATATAATTAAATAAAACAAGTTAACACAATTAAAATGAAATAAATAAATTATAATATTTTTAAACAAATTCTAATTTAATTTAATTAAATAAATTTAAATAAAAAGATATAATTGAAACAAAATAAAATAGTTTCAAGTGACAGGCTGTAGAAATTGAGGAATACAAAAAACTGAAATATAATATTATATATAAAATAAAATAAAATAATAATAAAACAAAATGAAATAAAAACAAATAAAGAAAAAATATCCATATATTTACAAAGACTCATATTAACAATTTTTATATGAATATAAACAAAATAAAAAATAAAAATTTAGAGTAAAATAATTGCTAAAAATAATATATTTTAAATAATTGAAAAAAACCAAAAAAAAATGCATAAAGCAAAATCATATAGAAAAATAAACTCGTCTAAAGGAAAATATAATAATGAAATTTGTATTAAAGTCAAAAAAAAATTCAATTAATAAGAAATAAAATTGCATTACTTAAATTAATATAAAATTAAATAATAAAAAATATTTAAAAAATATGTTTCAATATTAATAAATTAATTAATTTGAAATTGAAATATATAAAAATGATATAAATTAGTACAAAAAAATTATTTATAACAATCCCAAATGAAATTTGACATAATTTACTTTAATTTAATAAATTTAAATAATAAAAAGTAAATTAAAATAAAATAAAATGATTTCAAGAGACACAATATGGTATAAAAATAAAAAAGTTAAATAAAATATTATATATAAAACAAAATCAAATAATATATAATAAAGGAAAATAAAACCAAATGAAATAAATTAAAAAGAAAATATTTACTTATATTAATATAAATTTATTAAAAATTTTCTTCTTACAATTTTTAGCCTAATTTTTCACTTACGTGTATTAAAAAATTATTTTTCAAAATTTAAATTTTTTTATTACATATCTATTTTGTTTTAATTTTTTTTAATTTACCTTGTTTTATACATTTAAATTTATATTAATTTACAACATTATTAATATATTTATTTATTTAATTTAATATAAATTTATAGGTATAAAAAAAGTAAAATAACAAAAATTAAAACAAAATAACAAAATAAATATCTATGTAATAAAATAATTTTAGTTTGGAAAAATAATTTTTTTTAATAAGAAACAAAAAAATGGTAAAAAGAAAAGTGAAAAGGAAATGTAAAGTAGGCAAATATATAAAAAAAATTATAGTAAATAAAAAATAAAACCAAAATAAAATAATAATAGTAATAAAATTAAGAAAACATGACTTAAATTAATATAAAATGAATTAACAAGGAATATCAAAAACAAATGCTTAAAATTAATTTAAATCAAATAAATTAAAAATAGATAAACTATAATAAAAAACAAAATAACATAAATGAAAATTAACCAAAAAAGTACTCTACAATAAAGTTAATTAAAAGAAAATTAAAAATGTAATATGATAAAAATAATTAAAATTATAAATTTTTAAAATGACAAGCAATCTCTCGCACAACCACTTAATTGAAATTATTGTTAATACTACACGATTTCGTCGCCCTAAAGCTTTACATAACAACTCTACACTCGTATTGTGTTACAAAACACGACAAAAGCTCATTTATTGAATTTCATTTAATTTAGTTGATAGTCTCCGCCACTCACCTGTTTATGCAATATTTGTTTTGAATCAAAAGTCAAACTCTTCATATTCCAACACAAAAGGCATATCGCAAACGAATTGCTTAGGGATGATGCAGCAACAACGATGGCAATACGATATCAGGCAATGAGATTTACACAATTTTTATAAACGAACGCACACAACACATCTCTGTCATCGGCGATCAATAAAAAATTTTGGATTGCAGAGAATTAAAACACGACAATGAATCTCACACTTTTTTCACACAAACACGCACACACACTTGCACGCAGGTGGTGCATACATACGTGTATGTAACTTTGGGCACACGAAGCTTTACAAGCTAAAAATCAATTTGAATATTTACATACATACATAATTGATTTCGTAAATACTTTTATTTTATTTTAATCATATCATTAAGCGTGTTAATAATTTATTATTGATTATAATTTACGATGAAAGAGACGATGTTGACAAACACAAATTACACTTTGCTGTATTTGATTTAATTAAATACGTACATATTTTTTCTTGTTGGTTAACGCGCTGACACCGGGGAAGAAGACGACAACGACGACCACGATACGGTGCAAACCGACAGATTCGAGAGTTAACGAAACGTAACGTGAGAGCCAAACTGATGAATATTACGATTGGCAAGTACGTGGAGAGCCACGAAACACGCGACAACAACGTTGCTAGTTGGGGGCTAGTGGGTTGTTGATAGTAGCAAACTCGACGACGTTCACCGCTCTAAGGGAGTCAGGGGGGGAGTCAGGCACTACCCATTGACAATAGCAACAACACGCGCGAAAGTAGGTGAGTGGAGCACACACACCTAAAAATGTTGCGGCTATGGTGTCTTTGGCTTCGTAACTCACACTAGTGCCTATGTATCATATAGTATACTCTATGTGGATTTTCACGCTTTTACGCTTTTGACTTTGGGAGCTGCAAATACTCGGCTGCAAACTGGTTGGAGCACCACAATGTATTTATTTCTATTGCTTATTCGTTTGTATGTATATATGTACGTACATGCATACATATGTTTTTCGTCGGTATGTTGGAATGAAATTTTTTAGCTTTTCGTTTATGTTATTTTATGTTGTGCTAATTGTATACACAAAATACCGTAATAGCTCGTAATACACAACACGTTCAGACAATTTGTTGTAGTATATTCATTTAAATTTATTCGCAGTTGGGTGCATTGAAACTTTTGCGCACATTTGAGGGCTGCGGGGTATGCAGTATTTTTTTTAAGGGCTATTGCACTGCACTTCGTGCTTGATAAGGAAATATATGTATATATATATTTTTCAAATTCTCTTGTTTTCACTTTCAAAGCATAAACAATTTTTAATGATAAATTATGAATAATGCATGGTTATGTGTTGTTGCATATGCATATAATTTATTTTAGTTTATGACACTGATGAATAATTAAGTAACAGCGAAACACCTGCCCACTGCGGGGTGCACCACTATTTGGTTGTATAGTGGGTATGTAAGTATGAATGTGTACACAAGGACGATACGAATGTAAATGACGAAGCGGTTACTTTTGCACGTATGTTCTGCTCTAATGACCAATGCAGCAGCTGTTTATGTTTTTTCCTTATGTACTATTTAGTAAGCGATGCATTTAGTTTTTTTACATACATACATACCTATGTACATATGTTTGTACGTAAGCACACACTTTCTCCTTAAACACTGACACAAACACACACACTACCAATTTGGCAACACTTTGCTCTGTTGCTGTATGACCTCAATAAGTTAATTTCATATTTTGGTATCTTCAAGATACGTTTTTTCGTTATATTACATATTTGTACACACACCTTATGCCAGCAGAATATTTACGCATATTTACGCAATTTATTCACTTATACAATATTGAAAGATGCTTCACGTATCTTATATTTATTGGAATTTTCATTCTTTCCACATGTTTAATTGCCTCAAGTTAATAATTTCATTCACTTTCGCAAATGAATTTAAAATTTCTTCTCTTCGGAATCTCACACTTTTGTTGCTATAATATGCTTCTTCTTATTCATATTTTTCTTCTCTTTCCACTATTTCTCATTTCCCATTCGCATTCATATAAAGAAATTCACTCACTCTCATTTCCAATTTGATTATCATTAACACTTCAATTGGTTGACCAATTTACGTCGAAAAGGAATTTTTACTATTTTTATATTTTACACTTGCACTTTTTGCACAAATTAATTTTTTTTTCTTTGAAATTTTTTTACGCCATTAATTAGCACAATTTCCAAAGATTTTCGAAAAAATTTACGCGTAACCGACGTGCGGACATGCACTCAGCACCGAATTCTTTACAATAGTGAGAACCAAACATTATCTCATATTCGTGGCTCACTCGCTCGTTTATCATTCGTATGCTATCATCGTTTATTCGCTGCTCGGACAATCGGTTTTCGACAACGCGACATCTGTGGTGGAAGAAAAATCGAAGTTGGCAATTGGGAAATAAAGTGAGAGCAAAACAAAAGGCAAAAAAATTGTATAAACTTAAAATCAATTAAAATAAAATTAAATTGATTTTTCTTGAAGTAAAAAAGTAACTGAAAAACCCGAAAAATGCTACTCACTTGGTGTTGACACACGTAATTGTAGTAAAGTGTAGTAAAAGTTTTGTTTTGTAATTAGATAATACATATGTGGTTTCTGAACCGCTTTTTGAAAGGTAAATTAAATAACTTTCAATGTTCTCAGACTTTTTCTAACACTTGGATTACACCATACAATTGATTATAGTTAAATTTAAATTATGAAAATTTTAATCAAAACGTAATCTGCTGGAGTAGAATTTTTGGCAACACTTTAAGTTATACTGGCACCATTCTAAAACTTGGCCGCACTTTCTCTACTGTCAAAACCATCTGTTCGCATTTTGTAAATTGGCGCTTATAACGAATTTCCAATTGACTGCATAAAATATTGCTATTTGAGTGAAAAAGCTTTCGGATTCATCGTTTAAATAAGATCTTTTCAGCCATAATGAAGCAAAGTGTATATTAAAATAAACAAAAAGCATTTAAATCACATTTAAAATAGTGCCGGTAACTCAAACTAACCTCAATGTGCCGAGACATCAAAGTTAAAAGATTGCAAACAATTTAAACTATAAACCGCATTTGTTAATGTAAAAATGTCTACAATCGTTGAGTGCAAAAAATTATGCTTGCGACGTTGCATGCTTGCATTAGCATACAGCATAGGTGTGCAATATCTGCTGCTTGGTTTCTTCCTGTTCTTCATCAATTTCCAAGTGTTGCATCCTTTCCGTTGGATTAGCGATACAATAAGTTTGCTATTTTCCTTCTATACTTGGTTCAGTATAATACCATTAATTGGAGCAGTTGTATTGTACAGCATATTGTTAGGGAAATCGTTTCTTGCTGTTAAGCGTTACTATCCGACACGCTTTCAATGGTTAATATATACAGCACCGCGGAAGGTGTTATTCTTTATATTGCATTTACTGGTTGGTTATTTGACCACATGGTTGTATGCTAATTATTGGCATGTAGATTACCGGTTAGTATTTTCGGTAGAGAACTTAAATACATATTTATTTTTTAATTAATTTTTTTCTTACAGTAATATGATATGTGATTGTTTTGGTACAAAGTGCATCAATAGTCGTTATTTATTCCTCACTTGCGTGGGATTATTTGCAGCTTGTCTACATTTCACAAAGGAAAATCTACGCACAGATCCCGAATTAGAATTTCCAATTATACAAGAAATAATGCTAGTTCGTATACGTTCCTTGCTCTATAGAACGCTCTATAATTCACTTTTACGTTCATTTACGCCAACAATTTGCTTTGGACTTGTCTACTGGCTGCTTGGCGGCATACTTAATCGTTATTTTGCTGACATATTAGCAATAGATGTTGATGAGAGCACGCTAACGTTCTTTTCCATTGCTGCAAATGTGCGCCTCTTATTTTATGCTTGGATTTTGGCAGCACAAATTTTAAGTAATATGCATCTAATGCAACATTTCTTCGCTATACACTTATCGGAGGAAGTCACATTCGTTATTGAACGGAAGCCTGTTTTGTGTGGTGTGGGTGTTGAGGAAATTACTCTTGTAGATGCGCTTAACTCTTCCTTAGTGCCAGTCGTACAAAATTTAGCTGCACACGATTTATATAACTTATCAAACAATAAAGGAGATCCAAGACGCAAAGAGATATTCGCACTATCAGTGCCAGGTAAAGTTTAAATATTTCTTTGTCACCAATGTTAAGTGAAAATAATTTATTTGTTAAATTTTTAGGCGCACATCCTTACAATTGGAATCAACTATCTGCTCAATGTCTAAGTCTTATCAATGCCTTTACCGAAGAATTGGCAACAGCACTTAAAAAAATTTCGGCTGTAAAATCTACGCCTCTATTTGCCAGTATCAAGCCTACAACTGCCACTGAAGCTGCGGAAAAAATATTGCTACGTCAGTACAATGAAACTTATGGCATAAGACGCATGATGACTGAACCCAGTGTTGAAACTGCTGAAACCACTAAAAAAATGTCACCTGCATGCAAGCGTGTGCATGAGCAGGTGGAAAAGTTAAAGAAGCAATTTGATCAGGCTTTGCGTACTACTTTCCGTACCATACCCGGTTTGTTTTATATGTTTGGTGAACCAGAAGGTGCTAAAACTGCCTACTTGCTCTCCAACTCGGATACGATTTTATGGGTGGTGCAAGGTTTAGCGGGCATTTGCGCAGCCTCACTGACGGAGGATAAATATGGTGTAGTGCAAGTTACACTACCGCAAGTAATCAAATCACTGCTAACATTAAAAACCGAATTGGATAAATTGAACAATGTTAATTTGAATGGCAAAAAAATGGATCGGAATTTCATTACGCTTAAAAATGGCATTAAACGTAGCTTGTACAATATCTGTACAGTGTTTCGGGACTATTTGCGTGAATTGGTTGAGAGTACGGAAGATTTACGTAAACTACAGTGCTATGTGCATTATGTAGAGACGTAAGATTAAATTTATAACATTATTAAATTTATTAAATTATTCAATTTTCGGACTGTTCGTAAATTAAGTTAAGTTAGATATTTAGAATTTAATTCAAGAATATATGAGCGTGTGTTTTTGAAGAAATTATACATTTCACTCAACTCAAATAATTTCTAAGCCATTGAATATATAAATTGAAATAAGTTAAGTTTGTATGTTGTAAAATAAAATTTTGCTAAAACTTTCTAATAAAAACCATATACTAATGTCATTGAATGAATAAATTTCATACCTAGTTGATCATTTGGTATGAAAATATAGGTATTTGTTATATATTAGTTTATTTTATATATTATAAACATACTATGTATACATATATATATTATACATATTTTTTTGTAATTTGTATTTATATGTTCACCTGTACTTGCTTATCCTTTGTTGCCACCGTAGCCTGTATATCTATCGATCGTGTGATAATAACTGGCCTTAATAATTTACTTTCAAACTTCTCCGTATGTGGCGCTTTGATATCCTTACCTTTTATTCAATAGATACAGTTAAAATGAGTTATAATTGTTGATTGACAATACGCACCCAAAGATTTGAGTGCTTTTCTAATTTCCTGTATATATTGTTCTTGTAGTTCAACAGTTTCTTCTATGTTTAGAATATTGTTTGACAATTTTATTGCTGCTTTTACCTTTTCTTCTCGCTTGCGACGCTCTGAACGCATTTGGCTAATGTATTTTTGGAAGAGTATGGATGTGAATATTTGCTATTTCAAAATATTACTTTCAAACATAACCAACCGTGAGACTTCTGATACCACCGCTGCGCCACAGATTAGAAATAATACAAATTCACCCAACATACTTGCACCCAAATCGATGGCTGCTGCTTCTGACAACGGTTTGATATTTGTTGGTTTACCCATCTTCATTGTCCACATTTTGGTACGCGTTTCCATTCTGTTGTACCCTTTGAAGGTGTGTAATATACTTTTAACGGTACACTGGTTATATTGATGTTTCATACTTACATTGTGCCGGTGGTATGCAAAAATAATTTCGAAATATAGCATTATCCTTTGCTTTTTGTTTAATGAAACTGGCTACATATTTACTTAGTTGGCGCACAGCTAGCATGCCCAGCTTAAAGACAGGCAGTGCTGGCATTTTGTTCAAAAGCGAACGTTCAAGAGTTAATTGAATACACCCATTATCGGCAAAACAAATTTAATATTTACTGTTAAAGCAAAATATTTGTTGGTTTTATTTGAATAAATTTGAAAGAATTTAGAGTTGGAAAGCGATTGAATTTCATTTCACTTGATCTTAAAAAAAAAATAAAAAAAATTAATTATGATTACTGTTGAATTTTCGGTTAGTAGTTATATTTCTTATTAGAAAATTTAATTTAAACAACATGCAACAATACAATTTCTTTAATCAAAATATTTATTCAAGTTTCAAGCAATAACACTTTACTTGTCCTACTATATTAGCAATATTTACAACATTTTTCAAATCCAGAATGTACAACACATACCTATACATAGGTACCGTAGCAAATTGCGGTCCCGCGTATGTGTCCTTCAATTAAAAATTACATTTTAAGCGAAAATGCAAAATAAAAATCCTAAAACAGTATAAAAAAATACATGATTGCTCCAAGTATGAGTCAGGAACGCAGTTTTTAAATAATGTTAATGAAAACAAAACTTAAGTTTGCATTGGATTAAATATCTCTTGTAGTCGCCTCGATAGCATACTCCAAATTGGCTAGTTTATTCTTTACTTGTAGTATTTCACGGTGTTCGGCTAGTCACTGGGCCTGCGTTTTCTGCAACTGTTGTTCTGTAGTAATAATTTTGTGATCTGTTTGAAGATTTGTTTGGTCTACATGCACATATGGTTTGATGTCCAGTTCATTGCTAATTGGCATAGACTTTGCCGTCTCTTTGCTCTTACGACCATCAATAAATATACGCGTCTCCAGAAAATTTAATGCCTTGTAAAGCATACCACCTGTTGGATCATAATCACCTTGGAAGTCTTTTTCCACTACATTTGTTTGATCGGGTTTATTTGGATTGAAGGGTTGGTATTCGGCTATAGTTTCACGAGTCCATTTGAATATATTTCGCGATTCTACATAGAAATTTATTTGAAATTAGTATAGTTGTGTAATTTATACATTAACAGATTAGTAAGTTAGTCTAAGCTTGCTTCATAACAGTTTGCGCGGCTTGCTTAGGCGCTGATGTGCCCATCGTAGAGGCAATAGCTGAAGTTGTATTTGCTGAAGACACTTTATTGTCTGTTGTGTTGCTCAAGAGTGGTATACTGATTGGTTTTCCTGAGGGGAAATATATACATATATATGTATATTTACAAATTATTTTATAAGCAAAAATAAAATTATTTGGGAAATTCTCGAACATCACTTAGGAAACGTGAAACAAGTAAAAATGCACCAATCCCTAGGGATTTAAGAAACATAAAAAAAGGCTTTGCACACAACACAGCATCATCAGCAAACACATTTCTTCACAATGAAACTTACCTAAATCCGCTAATGCGCGCGTCATTTCTCTGATTTGTGCATCCTGTCGTTCTAACCGGAAACCCATTTCGGCCAGTGTCAATGCAAGTTCAGCTTTCTCTTGCCGTAGCGTTTCTTGTTTTTTCGCTTCATTATTGGATTGACTTTGGAGAAAATTATTAATTTTTTATTATTGCATTTAAATAGCAGATTGTGTATTCTAACCAACCGCGTGTATTCGAATATCAGCACAGCAGCACCAATTATAAAAATAATAGATTCTCCGAGCAAATTGGCGCCCAACTCAATAGCCATAGCCTCATTAAGTGGTGGCACAGCGACCGGCCTGCCAAGGTTCATTGCCCACATTTTCGTTTTGACTTCAACCCAGTTGTATACTGTAGAAAAAGAGAAGAAAATATGGTATAGTTTCTAATTTTTGATGAGAATTTCGTTTCTACCACATACTATGAAAGTAATAAACTTTGTTTAAAATTTAAAATTTATACTTTTACCGCGCAATTACGCTTACTAATTAAAAGGGGTTTTTTCTTTCTTACTCCACTTCAATGGTAGGACAACATTTCATTCATATTTCATGCTATACTTACACTGTGCCGGTGGCATACAAACATATTTGCGAAATATAGGACTCTGCTTAGCATTACTTTTGATAACGTTAGCTATTGGTTTGCTTATTTGTTTTATAGCCAAAACTCCTAATTTGGCAGCCGGGAAAGCGCCTATCGCCATCCTGCCCAAGTGATTTTGCGAATTATACTCCTGTTATGTGAATTTATTTCAGGATTAGTTTGATGTATGTACTTATGACGGCTGATTTACGTAAACAGCTGACTCCTTTGAGCATCTTGTGAGTTGACAGTTTACTTAACCCGCCCATAATCTTTGAACTGAACAAAAAAATGTATTGAAAGGTTACAAGAATTTTTAAGCAAAAAGTTTGTGCTACAAATATAGAATATTGCCACAACTAAATTAATTCGTTTTGATGTCTACAAAGCAGTATAACATAATATATGCGTCAAAAAATTAACTCAATATTAAAATGAAATATGTAAGTCCCTAAAATTGTTTCTAAACAGCCTTTGATTATTCGCAGTGTATTGACTGTCAATTAGAAACGGCTATGGAAAACATAAATCTTTGTTTACGAATAAGAGAGGAAAACACAAAACAGTGTTGACAGTGCGAAGTGCAATATTTTTACTTATTTCAATAAAAAATTAGAGAAATTCGTATTCATATCGCTATTTTAGTATTTAACATAAATTTTAATATTAATTAAATAAATTACCTTATATTTATTTATTTATCTGCAACGAAACTTTTAATCCCAAGAATTAATTTCTCCGCCCAACTGTCCAACACCGAGTTGCAACACTGTTCTTTGCTCATTTCTTTCATTAGAAACGTCAACAATTTTCTTACTGTTCGGTCTAGTTTTACGCTGTAGAAATTTTCGCAGTTAATATTTTACTATAAAAAGAAAATTTAAAACATAAAAAATTAACACATCTACTAATTTAAGTTATAAAGTATCACCGCATGAAGAAAAATTATGGCAAAAAAGTAAAAAAATAGCAGAAAAACGTGTGTGAAAAAAATGTAATACGTAGAAGAAAGTCTTGAAGTGGTAAAAAAAGAAGAGAAAAAATGTGAAAATTTTTGCCAGCAATAAAAGTGGCAGTGAGCAAAGAAAATACAGCTAAAACGGAAAAGGCCAAGTTAATTTCAAATATTGTATGTGGTAGATGACGTGAAAACGCACCTGTCGGATGTAAATATCTCTAAAGTGGTTAAACTACGTTGCAACTTAATACATGTATTATGTAGGGCCAAAATTCAGTGGGTGGTTCCTTGAATGCTGGACAACATAGCATTACACTTGTAATAACCATAAAAACCGTATGCTAACTACAGTGAAGCGCCGCAAAGAAATAATGAAACATAGTGAGAAAACGTTCAAATAAGAAATGCAAAATGTTTACGAAAAAATCACATGCGGATATAAAGAAATCTACGGGCAAGTTCCAAGATTGTAAAAAGGATTCAGCATCACGCTTGCGTCATTTACGCACTATTTTAGGTAGGTGGTAAATAGATTTTTGATACTAAAAAATACTTTAAAGTTATTCAATCTTGAAGTAGTAATTTCAGATATATGTATATAGTTAATCATTTATCTGCATTGGCTTATGCCATTTGCGTGGGTGTGCAGCACATGCTCCTATTGAACATATATAGACAAATGAATGAAAACCACTTTGTCTGCCTACGAGCTAGACTACCATTAATATTTAATAACATTAGTATACCTATGCGACCACAACAACGTTGCGGTAATGGCATTGGTGATCATGGTCACAAACACAATTGAAACTACATATGTATGTATGTACGTCAAACATCAATTCTCACTCATTTGAAGGAAAGAACGTTTGTAGGGCTAATAATCAGTCTCGTGATTAACAACATTTCCACTTTTAGCTTCTAGCTATTGAATTTACTTCCTGCTTAGAGTCAACAATTAACAGTATGCCTAAGAATGGGCATTTACACATGTGTATGAGCATTGAAAATCGCAACCTAATAATAATTTATGCAAATTATATTTTTACAGATATACCAAAATCAGTACATACATAGATACTTACATTCATATGTTCCTGGATAATTTTAAATAAGTACAATGATGCGCAATCAAAATCCATGAAAGAAGAGAGATTTCGAACATTAGCAAATCGCCAGTTAATTGCTTCCATCATTCTGCAGACATACTCGTATGCAGATGATATAGAAATAAGTTAATATGTCCATTTAACAAAGCGCAAAACATATGTACACAATTTTATGTGTTCTTTTGTGTACATACATTTGTATGTACAAAGAAACCTGTGCGCCTTTTGCGGCGCACCGGCTAACATGCATTAGCCTAGCCAACATTGCCAAGCGCTGAGCGTTCGCTGCGTCTAATATTCTAGTTGCGTGCAAATGTGATGTGAGTGTCGTTGGAATCATCCATCGCCCTTGGTTACTCGCCGTTGGTCGACAACAAAGGCCAACACTACAGACATACATATGTACATATGAATGTGTATGTGTGTGTGTGTTTTTTTTTATAAACTTGATTTTCTTTTACATAGTTTTCCATGTGGCAGCTGTTCACGTTTTCGCCATCAAAAGTTGCTGACTATCGCTGCGTTGCCCTGTCTTTTGCCATAGCGTTTACTAGTTTGCGCATTCTTTTCACGCTTTCGGTGGCTATATTTCTTCATATTTTTAATATTATTTGTGATTTCTTTGCTAGAATTTGTTACGCTGCGATTGAGTTGCTTCAACGACTCTGCTATGTGCATATCTATTTGGGTGTATGTATGAATGTGTATAACCACATATATGTATTACATATTTGTATTAACGTTGGGACGATATACCAATTCCATTCAGTTAACTGTTAACTGGGTTTTATGACTATCAGCTAGTTGAATTGTGCTCATTTTTGTTGTTCGCGCTAAGCATTGACAAATACCTTAGTACGTAGTTATGAAGGTATGTACGAGGGGAGTAACAAAAGTTCGGTAAGGTGGCCAGAAAAAGAAAATTCTTTTTATATTTATTCGTAATCTTTGTCTCTTTTATCTACTCTACATAATCGCCATTGATTTCAATGCATTCCTTAGATCCACTTCTGGAAACAGTCTTCAAAATCTTGCCTTTTAAGCTTATCAAGTTCAGCATTAACCGCATTAATTAACTCCTCATTGCTATTAAAGACATTTCCTTTTAAATTTTTTTAATTTTTGTAAATAACCAGAAAACACAAGGTGTTATATCCTGGGAATATGGCGCTGGACGCATTTCTTCGATCCCAGAGATCGCAATAAAATTACACGTTATTTCAGCAGTGTGGGATGGCGCATTGTCATGATGTAAAAGATAGCGCCGCAAATCCTCTTTCTTCCTGTTTTTCTAATAAATTTTTGAAAACTTTTGGTAAGCACTCTTCGGTGTACCATTTTGCTGTTACCGACTGACCCTTTTCCAGTGGAAGAGCAGCTACGATTTTAGATCGGGTGTAGTAAACTGGTATCATTACTTTCGCTGCTGATTTTATGGGTGGGTTTGCTCCTGTTGAGCTCCATACCATGAACTGCTGTTTGATTTCTGGATCGTATTTGTAGAACCATGATTCGTCACCAGTAACGACTTTACTAAAGATACTAGACTGACCATTTTCGAATTTGTTTCGGAAAAATTGAGCAAATTACAGTCAAGCCTATCTTTGAGCCTCATTTAAAATCGAGCAAATTTCTTGGTGTATCTCAGATAATTACTTAATATTCGCGATACAGCCACGGCATTCAAGCCCAATTTATTACCAATCATTTCTTGTGCCAATCGTGGGTCTTCGTCAATTTTGAACTTCACCAGAGCTATCAGTGAAAGATTTTGGTCGACCTTCTCGGAGCTCGTTCTCTACGGAAAAATGTCCGGTTTGGAATCTTCGAAAGCACTTAGGAATAGTCTTTAAAGACTTTGTAATCGTTCCCTATGAAATTTTGCATTCACCGAAAACCGAGGAGAATCCAATGGCAAATTTCTGTTTGCGTTGGTGGTGGAATTTTGTTTGACCTATCCTCAGCTATCTTGCGTTTTCTCGTCTCCATTTTGCTAAGGATTTTGTATTTTTAGATTTAACAAAACCAAATTGAAAGTC
Source organism: Ceratitis rosa (assembly GCA_037013455.1). NCBI lineage: Eukaryota > Metazoa > Arthropoda > Insecta > Diptera > Tephritidae > Ceratitis > Ceratitis rosa. The sequence goes on along the minus strand of JAWMAG010000020.1, from coordinate 8,173,756 downwards.
ACCGAACTTTTGTTAATCCCCTTTGTGTACATACCATATATAACAATTGTTTACTACGTTATCTATGCAATTTTTTGTACCATGAAAGTTCTCACTGTGATTGCACAATGACAACAAAAACAACAATATTGGGGTAAATAAAACCTTAACAGGTTTTCTTGTTGAACTTCTGCTCCAATTGCTTTGTGATTACATGTTTTGACTTTCTTCAATAAAAAAAATTAAACATAACTATGTACATACCTATATACATACGTTTGTACATACACGTATGTATGTATGTACACAAATTACAACCTTCAAAACGCTGTGAACCGAAATATCTACCTCCACTGCCTTCAAATTGGCTTAATTCCATGTAGAGCGGTAGAAATTTCATTGATATTTTGAAACGGCAATTCGTTCTGGCTCAAATTCACCTATCAGCGTTTATTTAACATGCCTTAACGAAGCGTAAAAAAATACTTAAACCTTTTTGAACTTGCTTCCTTCTCTCGTCAAACCACCACAAAATTTACGAGAAATTCATAAAATTCCAATTAAAATTCAATAATGACTCACCAAAGGTTCATTTTTTTGCATCTTTTACTTTAACTTTCATCTTCGTTTTTTATGGCATATCTTATTGTTTTTTGTTTGTTTGTTTTGATGATGACGCACCTGTAGAACGCCTCTAATTTAATTAGACAAATCATAGCATTAATCTCAATGCTGGAATTATTTTAAAATACGAAAGATGAGCTAACGGTAAATATTGTCATCATCCTTTTATTTTAAGCATTCATATCGCTTTTCGCACTGTCAAATAGTTATTGAATAAGTAGTCGGGCAGAAAACGTGACAAGGACATTAGTTGAAATATAGTTAATATAAGTACATACCTATATGAAAAAAAAATTAAGATTTTCAAGAGCTTTAAAGATCTAATTAAATACGACGTGTGACTTATTGTGATAATGTTGTATAATATATTTTATTGGTGACAGTAAAAACTAATACTTTATGAAGTAATTAAAATAATAGCTTATATGAATACATATACATACAGTTGGTAAAAAAAGTAAGTTATCAACGAGAAATATATAGCAGCGAGGTGTATAACGCTTAGACCAGACCATATTTCAAAGTATCAAATTAAACTATTTTCAAAACAATAAAGAAATTCTTTAATTTTATAAAAAGAAAACATACCAGGTGTATTAGTTGAAATTTGCCGGTTTTTTCGATAAAGAAAACACTTAATTTTCAGAGGAATCTCAAAATTTTTTTATTCAAAGTATTGACCATTGGTTTCTACACATTTCGCCCATCTCTCAGCCAAATTATGCATACCATTCCAAAAAATCTTTTTCTCTTTCGAGGCAAACCATTCGACGAGCCATTTTTCGACTTCTTCAAAATTAGCGAAGCACTGCTCTGCAAGGGAGTGTCCCATCGATGCGAAAAGGTGATAGTCGGACGGGGCGAGGTCTGAAGAGTACGGCGGGTGCGATAATATTTCCCAATTAAGTGTTTTTAATGTGTCTTTTTCCAGTTTGGCGGTATGAGACGGCGTGTTGTCATGTTGCAAGATAACTTTGCAATGTCTCCGGGCCCATTCCGACCGTTTTTCGATCAACGCATGATTCAAATTGATCACTTGGTTGTCGGTAGCGATCCGTGTTCACCGTTTCACCAGGTTTTAACAACTCGTAGTACACCACACCACACTGGTCCCACCAAACAAACCAAAGCGATTTGGCCTTGTAGTCGATGGGCCAGCTTCACTAGGGGAAAGCCATGATTTTTTTCGCTTCGGGTTCTCAAAATAAATCCATTTTTCGTCCCCCGTGACAATTTGTGCAGAAAAGATTTCCTTCGAATCGTTGAAGCAGCATTTCACAAACGGTTTTTCGATTTTCCATTTATCTATCGTTCAGTTGGTGTGGCACCCATTTTCCATATTTCTGGATCTTCCCATGGCTTTTAAACGTTGGCAAATTGCTCCTCGAGTCACATATAGTGTTTCTGCCAATTTTTGTTGCGATTGGGTTGGATCAACATCCAATAACGCCTGCAATTCCTCGTCTTCGAACTTTTTCGCTGTACCAGGATGTTCATTGTCTGTCAAATCGAAATCTCCACTTTTAAATTGACGAAACCATGTCTCACATGTTCTCATCACTGGAGTATGTTCACCATAAGTTTCTGCCAGCAACCGGTGAGCTTCAGCTGCTTTTTTCTTTTGATGAAATAAGAAAAGCAACGAATGCCGCAAATGCGATTTACTTGGAACGAAACTCGACATATTCACTGAGGTAAACAAATATGACGCTATTATTTTGGCGGAATGTGATTTGCGTATTTCTGTAGGTTAATGTCAATAGAAAAAATTACATACATGCCAAATCATAGAAGTTTATACATATTGCTAGCGACATCTACTAGTAAAACCGGCAACCTTCAACTAACACACCTGGTATATCCTCTTGCAAAACAAAATAAATGCTTTTCTTCGATAATTTTTTTAGAGGCATTTTATTCTATAAATTAATAAAAAAAAAATATAATAGACATAATTTATTGTAATGTAACAATAAACGATTTATTTTAAAAAATACTAGATTCTCTTGTTCCTGTAGCCGATCTCCAGAAAGGCCTCCAAAATAAGGTGTCTGGCGGTGAGGAAGATATTTCTGCTTCAAATTATTGGAAAACCGAAAACCTAAAAAAATTAGTATTATAATGAATGAATACAGGTAATGATCGAAGAAATAGTGAAAATTTTGTTTTTTGACAAAATGGCGGCTTCAAAAAAACGAACTTATTTTTTTGGGAGAAATTCTACACTTCAAAGTGGCTTAAAAAATTGAAATTATTGTCGAAAAATTGTATTCCTTCGATCATTACCTAACAAATATGTCTTATAAGGTCGTGTCAAAATTTTAAGCCGTTTCAGAGAAATTTTCCTCACCGACTCTGAAAACAGTGTTTAGAGAAAAACGCATTTAAAGTTTTGTGAACCATTTACTAAGTTAAACTACTGCACTTTGCGATTCGCATACCTTCTCAAATATAAACGATACTTTATCCATAACTCGACAAGGACAAGACATATGGCCATACTTTTTTTGCTTAGGTTGCCAGGACTGTTATGTGTTTACATGTCAAATTTGAGCGCGATCTGTCACATAGTTTTTTTTTACGGCACTATAAACGAGTCAACCTCGAGTGTGTTTTTCGAATTTTACTATGGAAATTAACGTTGAGCAAAGATGTTTGTTTGAAATTTTGTTATTCCAATGGAATAAGTGCGACGGACGCAATGAAAATGTTGCAGAAGGCATATGGGGAGTCTTGCCTATCACGTGCACGTATTTTTGATTGGTATAAGTCGTTCAAGGACGGCCGTACATCGCTGGAGAACTTGCCCCATGATCGTCGTCCAGCAACGTCAATAAACGAAGAAAACGTCGAAAAAGTAAAGAAAATTGTGTTGGAAAATCGTCGTGTGACTGAAAGAGAGATAGCTAGTGAGCTCAACATATCAAATGGATCCGCTCATAGCATTATTCACGATGTTTTGGGCACGAGACGTGTGTCTGCTCGACTTGTTCCAAAATTGTTGCTCATACGTCTCGTCTTGTACGCGATTATTTGACCAAAAACACCCGACATGGCACCGTGTGACTTTTTTCTTTTCCCTAAACTCAAATTGCCGCTTCGTGGAAAGCATTTTCAGTCGATTGAAGTCATAAAAGAGAATTCGAAGAAGGAACTGAAAGCCATACCTGAAGCGGCCTACCAGATAGAAGATTGGAAAAAAAGGTGGCATATATATATCGCCTCTAATGGTGACTATTTTGAAGGGGATGAAATAAATATTGAAGAATAATTAACCGTTTTTGTTTTATTGAGCCAGTCTCGTTTATATTTGAGCAGAAGGTATGTAATGGATATTAACACCTTAAGAGGCGACTAAAATCGAAAAGTTTCCGCGGATTTATATCCGGCCAAGGACTGTCACTCTCGCAACATTCCCCAAACACTGCTTTGGGAAATATTTTTGCGGCTACAACAACAACAAAAACAACATGAACTACAATTTTATTGGTGTTTTCTAAATGAGGCATGCGAAATCCGCAGGGCCATCCAAACACTGCGATAAGAATCATGGCAGAGTGACACTTAATATGTCGCCTGTACACAATTTGCACAGCAAGACGCTTATGACTTCAAATACACTGGGAAACAATCTCTTCCTGGAAATGGCGTTGGAGAAGTCCAAAGGCGAAACATTACAGGCAAGAGGTTGGAATTGCCTCTTGATACCCAAAAAAATTCAAATTCTTATGGTTCTCATACCTTAGGTTATGTTAGATTAGGTTGGTTTACCCTTCGAAAGTACCAGTTCCTAAACAGCCGAGTAAGAGCTTAGAAATCGATGAAACGCTTAGTGTCAACAACGTATCAGCAAGAAATGAGAGAAAGCAAGAAAGTGGTAGTCTCTACCAAAAGCGAAAGGTGTGAGGATTGCATTAGAAGTACCCTCGTCGGGTAATTGCTCGGCTTTAGCCAAACTGACGTGTGATATAACTGTCCAAGAGATGAGCACACGTATCAAAAGGTATTTCCAGCCGTTTCTCCTAATCTCGACAGCTACTAATGATTCCATTTAGATGGACGTTGATTGGCTTTTGATCATTCACTCTTTAACTGGCCTTAATTGTATCCATATACTTACCACCTGGCCTCGATTGATATCGGTCATTGAAAAAACTGCTATTGTTGTAGCGGATATCAAACCCTGCTTAGGAGTAGGTAAAATCAGTCTCAGTCATCGAGGTCATCTTACGGATGATCCGCGAAACGAGCTATTTCGATGTGCTCGGGCCAGAGGAAGAGGGGTGTTAGATAAGCAGGCTTTAGAGGGCATGCAAAGATATGGTTAGTATGGTTAGTATATATCCAGATCTTAACTGAGCCAGTATTGCTCGGGCTTCTTGTGGCTGCTCGAGCTCTTGCTCCGCAAAGGTGTTGATAGACTCCCAGTGAAAGGCGCAGTTAGATTCCGCAGGGCGTTGTTCTGGTCATATAGTTCGACCCGGTATCAATATCCTGGCCAGACCCAATATCGAGCAGTCATCGGCACATGAGATCAAGGAAACACCCTCTGGTGGTGGAAGGAACTTTTTTGAAGTTTAGAATTTTGACCTCGAAATTCTACCGATGCAGGACGGGCGCAAAGTCGGTGTTGGTTATCCATGGACTATCTGGGTGTGTATTTATGACATGAAGTGCGTTTTCGGAAGCCTAAGAGCAACAAGTTGTAGGAGCACTTAAGGTTCTCTTACCTCTCTTCTCGTGCAAACAATCTTTGGGCCACCGTCAAATCCGACGAAAAGTGATGATCGGGTGGAAATTTCATTCGGTGGCCACGCCTCGACCGACGCGAAGAAAATCGAAAGCTATTTTACTTGACTTTTCACATTGCACCATTAGGTTAACAAAATGAAGCGACAAACGAATCGCCGTGCATACTGCCAAACACTAGCGCTTGATTTCTCTGGAGAAACAGTTTTAGGGGGTTATCGGGAAAAGAAGAACGTCCAAATCCATCGGTCCCGACGGAATATGCTAAAACATCTATTGGGTTGCCCAAAAAGTAATTGCGGATTTTTTAAAAGAAAGTAAATGCATTTTTAATAAAACTTAGAATGAACTTTAATCAAATATATAATTGCCATTTTGTTCGATAACCTTTTGCCATCTTCCCAGCAAATTTAGTATTCCACGCTCATAGAACTTCTGGCCTTTATCTGCAAAAAACTGAACCAAGTGCGATTTTATACCCTCATCATTGCCGAAAGTTTTACCATTTAAGGAGTTCTGCAAAGATCGAAATAAATGGTAGTCTGATGGTGCAAGGTCAGGGCTTTATGGTGGATGCATCAAAAGTTCCCAGCCAAGCTCACTCAGTTTTTGGCGAGTGACCAAAGATGTGTGTGGTCTGGCGTTGTCATGATGGAATACGACACCTTTACGATTGACCAATTTTGGTCGCTTCTCCTTGATGGCTGTATTCAATTTGTCCAATTTTTGACAGTGAACATCCGAATTAATCGTTTGGTTCCTTGGAAGCAGCTCAAAATATACCACACCCTTCCAATCCCACCAAACAGACAGCATAACCTTCTTTTGGTGGATATCAGCTTTTGAAGTGGTTTGAGCTGGTTCACCATGCTTGGACCATGATCGTTTTCGATTGACGTTATTGTAAACAATCCATTTTTCATCTCCAGTTATGATTCGTTTTAAAAACGGATCGAATTCATTGCGTTTAAGGTGCATATCACAAGCGCTGATTCGGTTTGTTAAATGAAATTCTTTCAATTCATGTGATACCCAAATATCAAGTTTTTTTACGAGTCCAAGACTTTTTATGTGATAATGAACGGTTGACTTTGGTATATTTAATTTCTCTCCTATCTCACGCTCAGTTACATGACGATCCGATTCGATTAAAGCCTTGATATCGTCATCGTCAACTTCACTTGGCCGACCTGAACGTGGCTCATCTTTAAGTGAAAAATCTCCAGAACGGAATTTGCGAAACCAATTTTGACACTGTCTTTCTTTTAAGGCTTTATCACCATACACATCTCGTAACTTTTTAGCAACCTGCTCCGCGTTTTTTCCTTTACGGAAATAATAAAGTAAAATATGACGAAAATGCTCTTTTGTGGGCTCCATATTAGAATTGACGCCAAACAAACAAATGTAAACAAAATTTCGCGCACTTTTTTTCTAAAGCAAGCTAAAAGTGACAGCTAATAACTGACAAAAGAAAGAATGCAATTACAGAGTCACCGCCGTTCAAAAAAATTGTCAAAGCCGACTATATGAAAAATCCGCAATTACTTATTGGGCAACCCAATAGATCCAGCGGGATCTACAGCACCATGGTACTCAATTTGCCTTTGATAATTCTGACTATATCCGATATGTGGAAACTGGGCGGAGTGATCCCGCTGCTAGCGGCCAAAGGAACTGCCACTCCCGCAACATTCCCCAAAAATTACTTTGAGGAATATTTTTGCGGTTACAACAACAACAACAAAGTCCTTCTTTTTTACTTTTCATAGCATAATTCAATATATATCTGGGAAGTAATTATATACATAAATATTTAATTTAATTTTACCATTTCTTTTTTCACATTTCAGACAATGTTGACCAAGAAGAGGCAAAATCATTATTCGAAACGAACTATAGTCACGTTTATTTTATACTTTACGATAACTTCATACAAGCGGAGGCAAACTTAAAGCAAAAAGGTAAAATTTTGAAAATTATTTATCTCCTATTTTTTATTTTTATATTTATTTTTCTCAGAAAAAAAGAAGAAATTGTAATTATTAATTTTTTTTTTTTGGTTTTGGTTAAATATACTTAATGGCAAAAGCTAACACTTTGACTAAATATTTTTAGCGAAACAAAAAAAAAATATTAATTTCAATTAAAACTTAGTCGAAATGTACTACTTTTGCAAGTTCTTTTCTTCTTCAAATGTCTAAATGTTGTGGCTAGAAGCGATTAACTTAACTTATTATTTATTTATTTTTTTATTTATATTTTATTTGATATTTATTTATTTATTTATTTGAGTTTGCGTTCTTTATTACACTTCACATTATTGTACCCCACGCAATGTCGTGCAGCTGTGCAACGAAAATGAAAAAAAAAATTTTAAACAAATATGCAAACACAAAATAATAATAAATAAAATAATGCAAAAAACAATAGCGAAAATCAAAAGCGCACAACAAATTGTTTACAAATTTAGTGAGAAACACAAATCAAGAGAGTGCAAAAAAAAAATTACACAAATACAATACATGCATACATACAATACATACGTATACCTAAGTGTGTACATACAAACATACCCTGCAGGAAAAATCCAACTAATTTACATTTTTACACCAACTAGTTCGCCTTCCATCTATTTTATATACAAGTGACTGGTATTTTTAAAATGGAGATGTTCTACGAACTGTCAGTTGTCAGTCTATGTATCAGCTTCATACTAGTTAAATACCAGTTCTAATATACCAATTAAAATACTAGTTAGTACATTCAGTTCACTAGACCGCACACATCTTTGGTCACTCGCCAAAAACTGAGAGACCTTTACCTTTAGGTAAAGTAAAAATTTCGTTCGGTTTTAATCTAAGAGATGGCGTTATTGTCCATAGTAATACTAGTGTAACGCCTCGCGTCATGTCATACTATACGGCGCTGAAAACGAGCTTATTCGCGCTAAAAGTTTGTCTTTGATAGTTTTTCGATTGATTGACCCAGTACGTTGTGAGCGCTCATCAAAGATGGACACCAGCAAAGAGAAAATTCGCTATATTTTACAATTTTTCTTCGATCAAGGCAAAAAAACAGCCAAAGCGGCTGAAAAAATTAATTTAGTTTATGGGCCCGATACTGTAAACGAACGTGTAGCACAAAAGTTGTTTGCTAGGTTCCGTTCCGGTAATTTCGATGTCAAAGATGCACTACGCGTCGGGAGGCCTGTCGTCGAAAATTGCGATAAAATAATGGAAATAGTGGAAACAGACCGTCACGTGAGCACTTATTTAATTGCTGAGGAACTCAAGATAAGCCAGAAAACCGTTTGGAACCATTTGCATAAAAAAAACCGAACGAACTTTTTACTCTACCTAATATAATCTTGACCTTGTACCGTCAGACTACAATTTGTTTCGAACTTTGGAGAACTCATTAAATGGTAAATCTTTCGAAAACGACGAGGCTATAAAATCGCACTTGATTCATTTTTTTTTTCATATAAAATCCAGAAGTTCTATGAGCGTAGAATAATGATGTTGCCGGTAGGATGGCGAAAGGTCATACAACAAAATGGAAATTACATAATTGATTCAAGTTCATTATAACATTAAAAAAAAAATGTATTTACGTTCGTTAAAAAAATCGCCGGTTTCTTTTGGGGTAACCCATATATAGTATATTTTTGTTTGTTTAAGTACTAGTAGAATTCTGGTTCTAAACAAACTAGTACGATTTCGTCTTCGAAATACTAGTATATAACTAGAATTTTTGCATACTAGTTTACCTTTTCCCTGCAGGGTATATATTGTACATATTTACTATACATATAAATATAACTACAATAAATAACACCTGTGTGGTTTCCTTTGGAAAGTGAATATGTACGTATGTGTTCGTCTGTATGTACATACATAGGTTGTCTAATCATTTATATTTGCATTGTATGTAAGTATGTATGTATAAAATTTTTGTATTTGTGTATTTTTTATGGAAAATTAAGTCTATTCTACATAATCGAAATATTTTCTTTTTTTCATTTATTTATTTTTTTTTTCTATTGCTCTTCTTCTCCAACCACCAAAACACCATAATCTTCCGCTATGTATTCGAATTTTACACACACCAAAAAAAAAACAAAAAATTAAAAATAAACTAAACAAAACAAAAAAAAAAAACAATATGGCAGAACTTCCGTTTCATATTGGTAAGTTTTTGCGGTTGAATATTTTCGCAGTTTCCACTGCGGCTTTTTCTATCTCTCTCTCTCTCTCTCTCTCATCGAATTCGCACGCCATTCACACATTACTTTGATTTCCATACTCATGCATATTTTGATGGAGAGAAAATTGAAAAATTTATCTGCTTTTGAAATTCATTCTTATAAAGTTTAGTTGCCTGTTTAGTTTTGTTTATTGGAGAAAATCGCTTTAAATATTAGAGTATTCATTTAGCACTCCTATTTGAAGGGAAATTTTGTTTTTAGTTTGAAGAGTAGATACTGCTATTTTTTAAACCTTTCATGAACTTAAAATAGTATATTAAATTTAATCCGAAGTATGTATGTATGTACCAGAAGGAGAAGCGGTAGACCTACCAAAATTTATACCAATCGAGTCAGAATGGCGAGTTAAGTTGATTTTGTCATGTCCGTTTGCTTATACGTAAACTTGTCCCTTAGATTCTGTGATATTGCAGCCAAACTTAGTTAGCAGACGTATTTTTAATGCTGTAATCGTAATTTGTTGGATCGGTCTTTCATAATATATAGTTCCCATACATCCCATTTATTCAGATATGTTATTTTGGGTCATAGATACTTCAATAGAGCATCCAATAACATGAAATTTTGGTTACGAAATCCGTCAAAAAAGCATCTAAAACTGTGAAATTTGGTATTCCACACACGTAATACTTAATATTTATTTATATATATATTTATACATAATATTTATACTAAAAATCATCGAAATCGACGAATCATATAGCGACCATACAGTCGACTTGTTCCGATTTGAAATTTTTAGCCAAAAATCCACCGGAAATCATCGAAATAGGACGACTATATCGTATAGCCCACATACAACCGAGATCTTCAGATATGAGATATTGGGTTAAAAAATGCAAAACATGTTATGATTTCCCCTTTTAAAACTACCCGGATGGCTCTTGGCACTGTAGCAGAGTACCAAAATGAATCGTGCCGCGCTATTAGGTATTTTGAATTTTCCGCCCAAAATCTTGAGATAAGGATTACATAGTTACATTTTTACGAATATGTATGAAGTACTGTGTTAAAAAACGGCTGGCTCATAGATATTGCTCGAGACGTTGATAGCATCCAGTTGAGAAAATCGCCAGGCAGTTGTATTGTTAAATTTAAAAAATACTTCAAAATTATAGGTATATTATTACCTGTTTATCTTTAGATACATATGGTATATATTGTTGTTATTCTTTTGCCTTTTATTTGGCTATCAAGTTGAGAAACGATTTCTTCAACTAAATCTGGAATCAACCCAATTTAGGGTTCGATATTACAACTCTCTTATCGTAAAGCTTCCTTCAAAGCAGTAATCATTTTTTAATCGCTACTTGGCAACTCTGACCAATGTCTCTAATATGACTACGGCTTCATTTATGGTCCTGGTAAAACAAGGACCAAATTTGATGCAATTTCCTTAAGGATTCTTTAAAAAAAAACCAATATAATGCATCAAACCCATAAATCTGTTCCCGAAGTATATTTTGCCGACTCCAGACGACGACATACGCCCCCATATTACGATAAAATAAAATAAGATGGTGGGTAGATTTTTCATGGTTTCCTAAATAGCCTTATCATTACTAGGCTTCCTCCAAAGAAGTCTTTCTCCATCTGAGCCATAGAGATTTAGCATAGTTTCATTTCAAAACCGTAAATATCAAAATTGGAATAGAATTAAAAAAGGCTAAAAATATAAAACAACTTAATTTATTTTGAAACAGAATGTTGCGCTATCGTTGAAGTGTTTCGTGGAGCATTATATATCTAAGCTGCTTATTTTTTACAGATATTAAAAGCTTTAAAGCTTTTAGTGATAATTATGGGTTTCAAAATAGTCGTCTATGCTTTTGCTTTGAAATTGTTTTATACGTCAACTGCTTTCAAAAGTTTGTTATTTTGTAAATTTTGTTTAACTATTCGAGAAGTGTATCAGGTACCGTTTCATTCATTTATGGTTCGATTAACTTCAAACTTGATCCGTAGGCAGCTGTTTGGACTGCAATGAACCGTACTTTCTCTGCCAGGAAGTAAGCTCAGGCCCAGTATCGACCTATTCAAAAAAAGTATTTGTTATTCGATTTATAGTTCAATTTGGTGTATCTTTATGCCTAGATAAATGTTTTTCGGAAAAGGGGACAACAGATCGATGAAAATTAGTAGGATGTTAGCAGCAGTATACTGCAGTTTGTTTGGAGTTTGACAGAGCTGTTGCATCCATAGCGGTCGCTAAAAAATAAAAATAGATAAGATAAAATAAAATATTAGAATTAACTTAAATGACTAAAATAAAATAGGTATAAAAAAATGAAATAAAACAAAGTAAATTAAACTTTAATTAAATTAAAGTGAATTAAATAATATTAAATAAAACAAACTAAAAAGATAAAAATTAAATAAAATAAAATTTAAAAAAAAAAAACCAATAAAATAAAATCAAATAAAATAAAATCAAATAAAATAAAATCAAATAAAATCAAATAAAATAAAACAAAATAAAACAAAATAAAATAAAATCAAATAAATAAAATAAAATAAAATAAAATAAAATAAAATAAAATAAAATAAAATAAAATAAAATAAAATAAAATAAAATAAAATAAAATAAAATAAAATAAAATAAAATAAAATAAAATAAAATAAACAATAAAAAAAAATAAAATAAAAAAAAATAAAATAAAATAAAATAAAATAAAATAAAATAAAATAAAATAAAATAAAATAAAATAAAATAAAAAATAAAATAAAATAAAATAAAATAAAATAAAATAAAATAAAATAAAATAAAATAAAATAAAATAAAATAAAATAAAATAAAATAAAATAAAATAAAATAAAATAAAATAAAATAAAATAAAATAAAATAAAATAAAATAAAATAAAATAAAATAAAATAAAATAAAATAAAATAAAATAAAATAAAATAAAATAAAATAAAATAAAATAAAATAAAATAAAATAAAATAAAATAACCTAAAATAAAATAAAATAAAATAAAATAAAATAAAATAAAATAAAATAAAATAAAATAAAATAAAATAAAATAAAATAAAATAAAATAAAATAAAATAAAATAAAATAAAATAAAATAAAATAAAATAAAATAAAATAAAATAAAATAAAATAAAATAAAATAAAATAAAATAAAATAAAATAAAATAAAATAAAATAAAATAAAATAAAATAAAATAAAATAAAATAAAATAAAATAAAATAAAATAAAATAAAATAAAATAAAATAAAATAAAATAAAATAAAATAAAATAAAATAAAATAAAATAAAATAAAATAAAATAAAATAAAATAAAATAAAATAAAATAAAATAAAATAAAATAAAATAAAATAAAATAAAATAAAATAAAATAAAATAAAATAAAATAAAATAAAATAAAATAAAATAAAATAAAATAAAATAAAATAAAATAAAATAAAATAAAATAAAATAAAATAAAATAAAATAAAATAAAATAAAATAAAATAAAATAAAATAAAATAAAATAAAATAAAATAAAATAAAATAAAATAAAATAAAATAAAATAAAATAAAATAAAATAAAATAAAATAAAATAAAATAAAATAAAATAAAATAAAATAAAATAAAATAAAATAAAATAAAATAAAATAAAATAAAATAAAATAAAATAAAATAAAATAAAATAAAATAAAATAAAATAAAATAAAATAAAATAAAATAAAATAAAATAAAATAAAATAAAATAAAATAAAATAAAATAAAATAAAATAAAATAAAATAAAATAAAATAAAATAAAATAAAATAAAATAAAATAAAATAAAATAAAATAAAATAAAATAAAATAAAATAGAATAAAATTAAACAAAATAAAGTAAAATAATATAAAAAAATAAAATAAGGGAAAGAAAACTCTCAATGCCTATTTATACATATGTGCCTAGAATGCAAAGATTCACACTCTTATATGCTTTTTTTGACGGCTTTTTGATCAAAAACCTCATATGACCGGTTCCGACAAATGATCCAAGTTTGGTTGAAATATCTTACAAACTGAGGGACTCGATTGCGTACAAAACTTGTTATTCTAAAAAAATATAATTTTCTAAAAAAAAATTTAAAGCATTTTAGGTATTTTTTTCTTTTTTAGCCTATCTTCATTCATTTCTTGGTTTTGCGAATGTGGAACTGATGAAATATAACGATCATAGGTTTACTTGAAACAAAAAAATCACAAATTTACAAACACTTTTTTTTTTGTAGAAGGGCTTAGGTGAAGTTAGATTTTAAAGTGTGTGATATATGTACGTATGTATATAAATTGCTTTTTTGCTTCTCACAATCATATAACTTTTCTACATGCCATTCATTTCATTAAAAACATCCATACATGTTCATGTGTTACAATTGTAAATGTTTCACTCGCATAACTAACACAGTGTCTGCCATAAGTATTTGTATAATATGTATGTTGTTGCTTGTAAAGTGTTATTGTTGTCTTCTTATTTATGTTACTGCTTACACTACATACTCGTACATTATTCTACTACCCAAACCATTTCCATGCACTAATTGTTGAAATTTACAAAAATTCTCTCAAAATTTAGTACACAAAGCACATCGTGAGGAATTGGATGGCACATTATGGCTGCTAGAGAAAATACTTTGCTGGCTGCCAGAGTTGCTGGCACGACGTTGGCAATGCCATTCACTCAGTCTTATAATGGCAAAATTGCTGCATTTGGGAAATTCGCCAAAGTTGCGGCGCGAGGGTGTGCGGTGGGTCTTTGTCACATAATATTTCCATATAAATTTTGTACTTATTTGCTTGTTTTACCTATTTTCACAGCTACTTCCTGCTGTGGTATCAGGCGCTGGGTGAAAATGCACCCTCCTATGTGCATTCCATGTATGCCGATCTCATACCGGGTTTGATTGTACCGCAGAAGGGTATTGTTGGCCCAGATGTTGAATTCAATGCGACTGATTTTCTCAATCATCCCAATATGAAGGTGGACGGCGGTACCACTTCGGTTTTTCACGATACCTTTTCGCATCCCGTGCAGAATTCGGAAATTGTCGCGTTGTTGCCGCCTTCATCGAACGAAAAATCCGCGCCACCCGATCCACGCGACGGGCTGGAGATTTTATTGAACAGTATGTTGCAAACTGTGGCTTGTCTGCGCTGGCGCGACAATCGTTCGCAAAAGGATCACAAAGCGTTTGCATTTCTCTTGCAACGTTTTAAAGACGTTTTCCTGCCCGTGTTTTGTCCCAACTTCGATTTTACCATGTCCGTTTACGAGCCACGTCTTGAGTTGCCCGTTATGCGTTCGGTTAATAAGAAGGAGGAGGTGATGTCCTCATGCGTTGTGGTGTTGATCAATTGGATTTCACATTTTACGCACGAGCGCACCATGAATCACCGGTTGGACAATATGCACATCAACGAAAATCACCGCTTGCGCGCCTACCAACAGAGTTTGATCGTACGTGATGTGTTGTATGCAACGCGTGAGAATATAAACTTCGTGCATGAAGTCTACCGGCAAGCGTTCTTGCTGAACTTCACAACGAAATCACAAATCGATGCGATACGCACGGCAATTGCTGTATATCGCGACTGGATGACGGGCACAACGCCGCCGCATTTTTTGCTTGAACCCGACGATAACGGTAATGGCAATGTGGCACTGGCAAGCAACAGCTCCGCGGGCAGCACACCGCGTAGTCAACGCCTGCGCACACCCTCCTACGTTGGGGCAATGAGCAAGGAGAATGTGGCGGTGCGCGCTGGTCTTCAGAATGTATTACAAATATTCGTCACAAATGCAGCGAACGTTTTCCTCGTCAACACCAGTCATTTGAACATTTACTTTCCGACAAAGTCGCGCGATTACCGTTCCACGCCGCTGCACGAACAGACCGAGGTGTGTAAGAAGGTGCTGAATGTCTATCGTACAATGGTGATGAACACGCGTATGGAGCCGAAGACTTGGGAGCAATTGTTATTGGTGTTGCTGCAGGTGACGTCGATTGTGTTACATCAAAATCCGAGTGGTTCGAAGAGCTCTAGTCTGGGTGGCATACTTGGGCAGGCTATTTTTCAAACGCTCATTGTCACTTGGATACGCGCGCACACCAATGTGCCTGTGAATGTGCAGCTTTGGGAGAAATTCCTCGCCGTACTCGCCTCGCTCACGTATCGAGATGAGCTGATCATCGAATGGGATAAAACAATACAAACGTTGACGCGCGTTTTTTCACGCTACGTCTACGCGCTCAACCTGCAGGACTTGCCGTTGGACCGGCTGGCCGAAAGTAAGGGCAAACGGCGTCGTATCGGCAGTGTTTGGCAGCAATCGGGCGGCTCTGTTGTGTGTGCTATTAAAGAGAGTAGGGATCGTGATAGCGCCGCCGAACGTGAACGCGAATCGAATAGTAGTCGCTCGGATGAGCAATCGAATGTGGGCGGCGGCAGTCAGTTACACTCACATCAGCATTCACTTAGCAGCGGCGGACATGGCATGCACGGGCATGGCGGCGCCACAATGCGTTCCGGCCACGCCGCTACTGTACTAACACCGCTACTTAGCCGCAGCTACAGCGAAGGTAGTTTGGCATCGGTGGCGCGTAATTCACGCATGCGCAGTCGGCGTCATCGTAATATGCAGAAAGGCGCGTGCGTTGTGCCAGCCGGGCTACCCACTAATGTTGAACATTCGTTAAGTGCGTTGTTATCACAACAATCAACGACTGAGTTGTCACTCAGCTCGGAAACACTAAATGCGCGGCGCTTTGGTAGTAGCGGTGGTGGCGCGCAGGCACATAGCATGCACAAACAGCAGCAGCAGCACAACGATATGCGACGTGCAATGTCATTGGACTCAGTAGCTAATTTTGGTGTGCGACAACGTGGTCGTAAACGCCGGCAACGCAACTCCACGCTTGGCGATGACGATGAAGATGTGCTTGACGGCGAGGATAACGATAGCGGCGCGGATTCACGTAGTCCATCGCCGACCGCAAGTAGTGGCATTGAGGGTAGCTCTATTAAGGATGCACAAATGCAAATCGATGTGCTCGCGGTAGACAGCGGCAGCTTGGAGGAGGGTAGCTCAGGCAGTTTTCTCGGTTCGGAGCGGCGCTCTATAATACTGGGTGGGGCAGCCACTGGTTGGCTGCCTGATTCAACGGCGATTATGTGGAAGCGTATGCTGGGTGCGCTCGGCGATGTGAATCGTATACCAAAAGCGGAATTGCACGCACAAGTTTTCAAGCATCTGCTTGACATGACCACAAATTTGATAAAGATCAAACAGAATCAAGGAATTTCCACAGACAATCAAAGTACACCACCACCGCCCTCGCTCGTACCGCCCATTGGCATTGTGGCGCCTTGGTGCTACGGCGCGCTTGAGTTGGACAAATCGTTCAAGAAGGGTAAATTGCTGGCACTACAACTACTCTGCTCGCTCGCCGTACATGGCGCCGCTTCGGGCATGCAACATTTGCCGCTCTTTTACAACGCGGTACATAAATTGCTTACTGGTGAAGATCGCGATTTGATTTACGCGATACTAAAGCACTTGGAGGGTCCACGTTTCCTTAGTCTTCTGCTACCTGGTCACACACTGCTGTTGCTCGATATTGTGCATGCCTCCGCTATACTCTTAACATCGCTTGAAGCGAATCGCAATACACCACGCGCCGAAGTGGCCGCTCTACTCGGCTCGCTGCTCTGTTATCCTGCAACGCTCATACCGCGTCCAGTACTACAACCCTCACCAAAAATTTTCGAACTTATGGAGTGTCCTGACCTACAAGATCATATATTAAACATCGTGCTGCGTTGTGCACGTCGCGAACCTTCGGCCAAAGCGCGCTGCATCGCTCTCTCTCAACTCGGCCAGTGGATACTTTTGAGGCTTTCACATCCCATGCAGTCGACTGGACGTTCTCGTGGCTACTTTCAGCAAGCCATACCACACCCGCCCGGCGTGCAACCACGTGACTTGCATCACGGCGCGCAATTCAATCCACGCATACGGGAAGCTATGCAGGTGTTGCTACAAGCTTTGCAATTCAAACATCGCACCATTGCCATTGTGGCCGTGGACGCACTGAAGCTGTGTGCGGAGCGTGGCCACGAGTTGGCCTCCATTGAACGCATGCCCCAATTAATTATCACCGCTATATGTAAGGCGCTTGAAATACAGCATGTAACGAATCCTAAGGACTCGGACAAAATAGTATTAACCTCGCTTATGCTCTGTCTTGGCGAGTATTGCATGTCGTTCCCGGCCTCGCTGATGTTGGCGCCGCTTAATGAACGTGGCGATACTCTTGTATTGTTGGTGTTGCGTGTGCTAATGCAAATAGCTTCGGGTGTGCCAAAACACGAACGCGTTAAGTTAACAGCCGACGATGACTTCGACACACACATCTCTAACGATGACCTGCAGACGGATGGCAAACTACCCGAGGCGAACTATCAGACTTCGGAAACGATACAGGCGTGCATTAGTGCGATTAAAATGTGCGCGAAGGCGATCGCCATGCATTTGGTTACTCATCTCGGACACTTTCCCATGGGCATTGGCGCTTCACGACTAAGCTCAATGGTAGAAGAACAGGACGATGTAGCGACCAATGTGAGCCTGGGCGGACAAGCTTCAGGCACTGAAACGCGCCGAGATTCAGTTGAGTTACCTTCTGTGTTAAATGCGCAAAATATGCAGCTCTTTATGTTGAGTTCCGGCTTAGTGGCGAGTTTCATTGAATTACCTGCGCTAAAACTACCTGGTGGCGGCGCTACAGCTGGCTTGATAACAGCCGAGAAACAAGTTCGCGTGTTGTTACGTGATTTGAACGGTAAAGCGTGTTGGGATGCTTCGATACTATATAGTGAGCCACGTAAGCATGTAAAGCAGTTGACTAGTGAAGGTGCCGCCATAGCGCATGTATCTGGCGGCATAGTGGCTGCTGAGCGCGCAGGCGACAGCATGCAGCGTAGTCTCAATACAACGCCACAGCATCACCGCAACTTCTCACAACCTATGGATTCGTTGATATCCTCAATGATTGGACTGGATGTACTGCCGCCGCGACATACCTTGCGACATCGACCAGCGGGCGAATTGCCGTTAGCCAAGGACTTGGCACCTGATCTCGATCAATTAGATGATGTACGTATATTGTAATGCTAATATTTGAAATTTTTAACTCTAATTTTTATGTTTTCCACCAGCTTTTGGCCTACATTGGCCACACCAGTCCTGAGTGCTTAACAAATCCATTATCACCACTGAATACGCCTGGCCCCAGCCCGCTGGGTAGCAGCTTGGAGGCACAAACTATCTCAATCATACTGAATCAACGCGCGCTCGAACAAGAATATGTCTCCAATCTTAATCAACAAGCGCTACAAAATGGCGCTACCACCAACATCTCCGCCAACTCTTCTCTCCTGCATCACGATCAACATTCATTGCATTCAAACGAACAAACTTCGCACGCTTCATTCGAATCTTACAACACGACAAGTCTTACTGGTCGCACTGAAATACCCTTTCAATATTGTCGTCTACTCTTCTCACATCTCGGCATGGCCGGTTGGGAACGTCGCTCGCGTACACACCTTCTGCAACGCACCGAAAAGCTCTTGCGCGAGTTGCGCAATGTCGATCAGCAGCGTTGTCGTGAGACACACAAAATGGCGGTGATTTATGTGGCCTCTGGGCAGGAGGACAAGAACAGTATATTGAATAATGCCAGCGGTAGCAGCACTTATGAAATGTTCGTTTCTGCTTTGGGCTGGGAGATCGATTTGGAGACACATAATGGTTTCCTTGGCGGTTTGCCGCGTCAGGGTTGTGGCGCTACTGCACCTTACTATGCTACACCTTTCCTGGAGGTGGTATACCACGTCGCAACGCGCATGCCTTCCGATTCGCCGGAGAATTTACTGCTCAAGACACGTCATCTGGGCAATGATGAGGTGCATATTGTGTGGAGCGAACACTATCGCGACTATCGACGTGATATTTTACCAACAGAGTTTTGTGATGTGCTCATTGTGGTCTACCCGTTGAAGAATGGTCTCTTCCGTGTGACGGTGAATCGTAAGCCAGAGGTGCCGTGGTTCGGCCCATTGGCCAATGAAAGTGTGGTGAGTGGCGCTTGTCTAGCGACACTCATACGCGCTACAGCAATCAATGCGAGCAGAGCCAAGCGTGCTGCAATGCCGCTCTTCCAGCAATAGTATGTAGTTTTGCGAGTCGTGTTTTGAGTTTTTTTTTTTAGTAAATACACTCTCTTTTGTAAACTTGCAGTTATGAAGAACGTAATCGTTCGTTGGAGAGTGTTTCATCACGCTACAAGGAGAGTACAACATTTGAGGACTTCGCCAATCGCATCTACAATCCAATGCCAGTGCGTGATACGGGCGCAGCAGCGCCCCTTGCAGCGGCGTTAATCGATCATCATCGATCTTCAATTAAGGGTGAGTGCATAGGTAACCTGAGTCCTCAATTTTAAGTAAAAAAATTTAATTAGAAATATAAAATAAAAAAAAAGGCTTTATACCTTTTATGAGAAGATGCGAAACAGGTGTAGGAAAATTCATAAAAGTGACAGCAGGAAAACAATAGTAAATCATCGTCCAGGTGCTACTAAACAGAGTTATATCCGC
The DNA here is from genome assembly GCA_037013455.1 of Ceratitis rosa. Classification (NCBI taxonomy): domain Eukaryota; kingdom Metazoa; phylum Arthropoda; class Insecta; order Diptera; family Tephritidae; genus Ceratitis; species Ceratitis rosa. The sequence goes on along the minus strand of JAWMAG010000020.1, from coordinate 8,153,488 downwards.
GAACCTGGAAGGATATTAAGTTTCTATTGAGCAGTGAGTTCTCTCCCTATTGCTCTGAAACCTCATAGTAAACTTTCTATTAACGCAAGTGGAATGGGGTGTAGGCCGATGATATCGCAATTGCATAAAGAAGCAAGTTTCCACAAACCCTTTGTGACTTGATACAAACTCAAAAAAAACTAGAAGCAGTGCTATGGATCTATGTTTCAGTAGTAAGACCAATACTCATTTACGGAGCGATATTGTGGTCACCAGCTATAAATAAAGCTTCAAATGCTAATTTCATAGATAAATTTCAAAGATGTACATTAATGTGCATCAGTAATGCATTGAAGAGCACGCCAAGTGAGGCTCTAAATGTAATACTCAATATCTTGCCACCAGACTTGTCGGCAGCGATGACTGCACTTCGACTAAGAAAGTTAAATCAGTGAACCACTCGAGCCATGGGTGCACTCGATAATATTGGAAAAATTCGATTTCATACCAAGATATACCGATCGATGGGGACAAATTTTATTAACTAATAACTATTTTAGAACCCGAATTCCCAGCAGGGAAGAATGTGTAGATAAGTATCACACTCCAGGTAACAGCCTGATAATATACAGGGGCAGATCGAAACTTAAGGGGAGAGTTGTCGAAGGTGTCTTCTCAGGGAGCTCTCTAATGAAACTCTCTTGCACACTACCTGACAATTGCAGTGTTTTCCATGCGGAGATATCTGATATTATGGAGGCTGCAAAGCAAATCGGAGCCAGCTCTAAAAATTAGGATATCTTCATTTTCAGTGACGGTCAGGCAGCAATAAAAGCACTGGGCTCGCTTATACTAAATTCCAATTCAGTGCTGGACTGTCTCCGATCTCTACCGAAAATAGCCAAACAGAATTGACTGTCTCTCACGTAGTTCCCTCGTCACAGGGATATCGAGGAAAACTGTAAAGCGGATAAGTTAGCTAGGCAAGGTACTACCAAGCAAATTCATCTCGATAAAGAACGCATTGGTATGCCTGTTGCCCACTTACAAACGGCTTCTCAAGGAATTTACATATGAACAAGCTGCGTCAAGATGGAATGTTGCTATAACTTGTCAAATTGGATAAGAAAAGATCATGAGATATGTACTCATTAAAAAGGGTGGCATGTCCAAAGTAGTAGGATTTCTAACAGGCCACTGTCTGATAGGGCGACACACGGAAAGACTACAAGATGCTGCAGAAGCTACAAGGGTGATGATGAGGAGTAAACGATCACCTTATGCGACTGTTCTGCTTTGAGCCAGGCTAGGTTGCGGAATTTCGGGACCCTAGTGCTGGATTGTCTATCAAAGATAGCCGACATTAAAGTCATGGACCTAATGAGGTTCATTAGAGAATCAAAATGGTTCGATGATGAAGCCTGATGGTCAAGTTTTTATGGCATCACAATGGGTCTTAGTCAAGCCTAAGTGATATCGATACTATAGACCGAAAGCCACCACAACTTCGGAGTTCTTATGACCCAAAATTCATTCTAAAGCCAACATGTTCACTATACCTAAATACATATATGTATATTATGTATATTAATATATATATACATATGTATATTAAAATCACTTTGTTTTTATGATTACTTTTATTTTATAAACAAACAAAAAAATTAAGTAAAAAATAATGAAAAATAATGTATTTTTATTTATTCAAATAATATACATATATTATAAAATTAAAATATTTTTGTGTTTTTTTTTTTCTTTTTATCAGGTTGGGTACAGGCTTCCATTGATTCCAGCACAAAAGATCTACTACACACCGGTCTTGCACCATCCGCTTCGGCTACCACAACAGTTGCAATGGAGGCGGCAACAACAAATATAAATTCATCATCACCGCGTGGCGCACGAAAATTGGGAGCACCCTTTAAGGGTGTGAATGTGCCAAAGAAGAGTGCGTTGCAAACGAGCAGCAGCACACCGCCAGAGAGTCCAACGTTGCCACTGCGTCGCATTAAGTAATAATGTAGAGAATATGCAAGTTAAAACACTAAACTAAAATTAAGCACACAAAAGTATGGCGAAAACGATAAGCAACAGCTTGTATGCGTAAGGTTTCTTTCTTTTTTTTTTTTAGTAAACATAAAACAATTTGCATTCCCTTGTGGTTTTTTTTTTTTGTGTTGAAACGATTATAGGAATGCTACTAAAAATGTATGTCACAATCTGAGTTTAGAAATAATAAAAAATAAAATATGAAAATAGTTTATCATTTCGATTGCAGTAAAGTATAATATGTAATTGCGTTTATGACGCATTTGTCAGCATTTCAATTTTATATTATTTATTAATATTGTATTTATGTAATTTTGCAAATTTAGACGCAAAGTGCGGAAAGTAAATAAACAAAAAAAAAAACAAACGCAAACATTTCAAAAGTATTTGTATTTCTACTCTCTCTCTCTCTCTATTTATTTTTAACTAATATTATTTATGTAATCGTATATAATTATGTTCTAAAGTATTTTTAAGTCATATTAAATGTTTATTACTAATTTTAGACTTATGTGTTTGCATATATATACATAAGTATATTTAAAATATTTATTAGACCAAATTATTATTATTTTATTATATCAGTAAATACTGTAATTTATTCTCCATCCAATTTGATTATTTTTTTTATTGCTTCTTTTTGAAAATCAAAAAAATCTTAAAGAAATATTATTATTATAATATGTATAAATTTATTTATTAATTTAAAAAATAGATATTATTGCAAACTAAATAAGGTACTGAAGCCCAGTTGAGTTTTTTTTTTGTTTACTAAATACTAGTACATGCCAAGCAGCTAATGTTTATAATATTTAATTGAAAAGTAAAGTTTTGAAAGCATGTGTTTTTTTAATATATGTAATGACATTTATGATGATTGCAGCTAAGTGAACGATTTATAACAATTTATTTATTTTTTTAAAAAATACTTCTTTTCTGTTATTATGCATTTAAACGCTTACGTAAACTTAAATGCATACATATTTATTTTTGCCTGATTTATATATGTAAATACATCAAGTACTTTACAATGTTACCGTTAAAATGAATTTATTTTAATTTTTTGTATTGACATAAACAATAATTTTATCCAATTTGATGTTACAAGCATTGGAATTACAGTAAATTAATAGAAGGAAAAAAAGGGGCTCACACTTTACGTCCAATTCGTATTTTATTTTTTATTTATTAACGTTTTGAATTTAAAAATGTATCAAATTTAGTTTTCAGTACCATTGAGGTGTAAAAGTGACTTTTAAAATTGTAAAAAAAGATAATTCGAAATTATAGTAAAATAAATAATCAAAAAAATCTTTAAATTTTTTTTGAAGCAGAACATGATTCTTTTTTTTTCCGTTTTTTTCTTTTGTTTTAAGAATATTTTATTTATGTTATATTAAAAAAAGGGCAGTCTACTTGGCTATAGTATTAAAATAAAAAACTCAAATGTACACTAAACATAAGTATTATCAGCAAATAAACATTTGAAAAGGAATAACAATAATTTTAATTTCAAAAAATAAAAGCGCATATATAAAAGAAAACTGTTAATTACTAAACACAATGTGTATTTAAGCTTAAAACAATCGCAAATTAATTGTAAAAAATTATGAAATAGGTAATAAAAAAGTGTATCAAATTAATAAAAAACATATATTTAAAAAATAAAATATAATAAATTATTATAATATAATTACTGTAAATATATAAATAAACAATCAATAAAACCAAAAAAAAGAAACATTAAAAAATTATTTAAATAAAATTAATGTGTTTAACAATAATTAAAAAAACTTTTTAAAAATTCAATTAAAAAGGAACAATAAATAAGTAAAAAAAAATTAATACAAAATAAAAAATATAAAAATATATAAAAATTGTAAATATATACAAAAAAATCAATGAAAATAAAATTAAAAAAATATCAAAACAATAATTTTAAAAATATTACAAAAAATTCAATTAAAAAATATAAAAAATTAAATAAAAATATTTATTTAAAAAAGATATAAAAATTTATTATAATATATTTACTGTAAATATATAAATAAACAATAAATAAAAATTCATAAAAAACTGTTAAATATTGAACAAAAATTCTTAAAATAATAATTATTGCAAACATATAAAAAAATTGAAAATATACAATATATTAAATTAATTAAGAAATAAATATAATTTCTATTAATATAGTGTATCAAATAAATAAAATATAATAAATTTATAAAATAAATAAAATATAATAAATTTAAAAAATAAATAAAATAAAAACTATTATAATATCTATAATTACTGTAAAAATATAAAATTAAAAATGAATTAAAATAAGAATATAAAGCAACTAAAAATTTAATTGAAAAATAAAATTAAAAAATAAATACTATTTCTATCATTAAAGGTATAAATATTGTAAAAATATAAATTAAAATTCAATTAAAAAATAATACGAAAAATAAAAACATTTCTATTAATAATTTATATTAATAAAAAATATCAAGTGAATAAAAAAACTTCATTTGAAAATAAAATAAAAAATTATAATATAATTAAGATAAAAATATAATTTAAAAATCAATTAAAAATTTATTATATATATTAATTAAATATCAATATTAAAAAAATAAATGCAATTTGTATTAATGAAGAAATCAAGTAAATAAAAAATTAATTTCAAAATAAAAAATATGAAAAATTATTATAATATAAAATATAATATTGTAAATTGGTAAATTGGTAATTAATAATATATTTAAAAAATAATTAGTAAAAATATCAATTAAATAAAAACTAATAATTTGTAAAAAAAATACAAAAGTACAATATAATATAGTAAAATACCCCAACTGCTACAAGCGGGGAAATAATAGTAAATGACGCATAAATGTAAAACAGCAAAAATACCTAATTTTGTTAACAATAAGAACTATAAAGAAAAAAAAATGCAGCATATTTTTGTAATTATTAATAAACGAAAATTTCAATTGAAACACCAGCAAGTTTACTAACAAATTTTCTAAATTAAATTAACGAATATTAAACACCGAAAACGCAAATTTTTCTCTGCAAGAAAACTAAATTAAGTAAAAATTTCTCTAATAAATAATATAGATATATGGTATATGTATATTTAAGCTCATACAACGGAAATTTAAATTTAAGTCGCTCAGCACTCCCTCAGTTAACTCTTTTTGAATTTCGTATTTATGTACTGTTGTATATGCATACATATAAGTTTTTGCATACATACAAATGTATATGTATTTGTAATAATAATAAAATCGTCATGTTGGTACTCTTTACGTACCTTTGTGCGCTTTTTTATGCACAAATTAATTATACTACTAATAATTTACAAATTAGTGTCAAAAAAAAAAAATATATATATATACCTATAACTCAACAAAGAAAAAAATCGCAAAACAATTAATTTGAAAACGAAAAAAAAATGTTTTATGTACACAATTTTTCTTTTTGAAATTATTTCTTAACATATTGTTGTATTTATAATATTTAATATTTCCCTTGTATGCATTTATGCTGCTAAAAAGAAATGCGAACAAAATCAAAAAACAAAAACAACAAACGAAAAGTGCAAGCAAATATTTTTAATTGCAAATGAAGCATAAAGCAAATTAATATTAATATACATACGTACATACATACTTACTTGTATTATCGAATAATGTAAACTATAATATAATATTTACTTAAAATATGCAAAATATATAAGCGAAAATACACCTCAACTAAATAGCCACACAACAAAAACACATACACACTTTTTTCAAATTACAAATTAAATACTAATGAATAAAATTTTAAACTATTATCAAATCGTCTGTTAGTTGGTCATATAGTGACTCTGATGGGGACTCATTGCATGCAGGACATACGTTGAAGGGAGCCTAGATAGGTAGGAATTTAATCGATTTTAATTGCGCCAGTAGTTCGACTCTGTTGTTGTTGTAACCAGAAAAATATTCCTCAAAGTACTTTTTGGGGAATGTTGCGGGAGTGACAGTCCTTGGCCGGATAAAAAATCCGGGACGTTCCGGTATAAAGACCCGACTGTCGCGAGAACTATTGGATTTTAGTCGCCTCTTACGACAAGCATGCCTTACCGTGGGCAAATTCTTGAGCTCCTAACCCGCAGGGGGTGTAGTTCGACTCTCACGACAGCCGGTTCTACCCACCGGAGTTGATCCTGATTTTATTTGGCCAAGGGCTGTTCAACAAGTAACAGGTGACCTTTGTTCGTCGTAGGTGGCCAAAAATACTTGTAGAATTTCTTTTCGTGAATTTCGTCATTCAGTGAACTAGTTAACTTGGCTTATGAGGCCACGACTTTTAGCCTCAAACCAAGTATTCTCTGGGTAGCCAGCAAACATCCGTGTAAAGGCCAGCTAAAGTGAGTAGATGAATCCCCTGTGGTTGTGCGTAGAGTTTGGAATCCACCACAAAATATAGTATACTCCAATAAAAAAATGGAACATGCTGTGGATGAGATACGTCGCTTTTGCTTGCATACGGAATCTTCAATCCCTTAATAGGCAAGGTGCCGTTGCTCAGCTGGTTGATATCCTCGTAAGAATAAGCTGACATCATCGCCGTTCTTGAAGTGCGATGGATTGGACAAGGTCGGAAGAAAGTGGATACTTGTGAGATCTACATACCTATATCTCTATCGTATAAAGGAGGGCAATTTTGGTGTAGTATTTGTGGGGTGAGAGAGATTTCGTCGTCGAATACTGACATTCACTACGGTCGATAAACGTTTAGACAATGTGACCAAATACGCTCTCGCTGTTCCGACACGATGTCAAAACTTTGCTTGGCGACTTTATCGCCAGGCCCCAAATATGTTTGTATATAGTACCGATTTCCACAAAAGAAAATTCCTGAAGCTACATGGCTATCACCGAAATCAACGGTAGACACATCTCCAGTGTTCTAGGTGTGTATGTTCGGAGGGTCTACTAACATCGATTCGGATCACTATCTAGCAGCGGAGATACGTATTCATATCTGTGTATCAAACAATGGACGTCAACAAACACAGGAAGGAAAGCTGCAATCACAACAGACAGCCGAACGGTTTTCTACTCGACTTGCACACCCGGTTTTCGAGCGCACTCATCAGCAACTTGATATAAGGGAACTGTGAAACGCCATCTCAAACTCCCTACAAACCGCCGCTACACGGAAACAATTGGTTTTCGACAGTGCCAGACAAAGAGTTGGTATGATGAGGGATGTCGAACTGCAGTGTAGAAAAAAACAGACTGCCTACCTCGCTACGTTGCGGCATGAAAAGATGCGGTGTATGCTCATGTAGGAGTCAAGGAGATAATCTGGTGACCTATGTAAGTGAGCATACACTTCTCCAGCTTGCTGAATGGCACTAAAAGTGCAACACCCGGAGATGGTTTACCCAAAACCGTAAGCGATGATAGGGTTCGAGGTTTGAATAGCGATTGCCCATTTAAAGAGTTACAAAGCGGCTGGACGGTGGCTTATGGGCAGAGCTCTATGAATATGTTCGGACGACCCCTAAAAAGGAGGACCCAAAGAGGGTCTCTGCTAATTACCGTGGGATTATCCTTGTTAATATCACATATAAGGTTCAATCTGGCGTATTGTGTGAAAGGTTACATAGGGCCCACCGTCAACAAACTGAGTAGATCTTATCACCGTTGTAGAGATGTTCACATGTGTCACATTTTGGATACAACCGTAAAAAAATAATCGATACACAACAACCTTTCATCGATACGAGTATTAAAGCTGCCTTCGACAGCATAGTAAGGAGCTGTCTCTACGCCGATATGTGTGAATTTGGTATTCCTGCAAAGCAACGTCCTTTGTGAACCGTTCAGTACCAAAGGAGGTTTCTGACATGGTGACTCTTTATCGTGTGATTTCTTTAATTTAATGTTGGAGACTTGAAGGAGCTACAGAGCTAACGAGACAAGGTACAATCTTTTGCAAGAGTGCTTGTTTTGTATTCTTCAGGCTTGACGAAAAAACGAAACGAATGGATCCTATCAAAATCTCAATTTCGTAACGAGCCATCGCATTTAAATGATCGGATATTCCAAAAAGATGCTCAAAATATTTAATAGTTGCAGTGATCCCGTGATGAAAAGAGGACTTAAACTGTTGCTGAGCAAGAGCAAAAGTTCTATCAGAATCGGCAAGAAACTTTACGGACCGTTCGATACTGAACGAAATTGCGGAGAGGGTCATTAGTTCTGTTTTCTCCAGACTGGCCAATGAAGCGAAATGAATGAATCTGGTAGTGTCTCGCCGAACAAAGACCAAACTCTATGTGTTTCTCATCATTCCCGAAAGCCTGGACGATGACAACAACTGATGTATCATATTAAGAGTTCTCGAGACAGACATTTTGTGAAATAGGTATATGCGGAACTTTGCGTCGATGGATAGACATGGTAAAAGGCAACATTGACATATAATATTCGGCGGAGCTTCTATATTCAATTTGTGGTTAGCGTCTTGATCTTTTTCCAACAAACCGAGGGACCTACAGTTTATACTAAGCCGCCTCCGAACGGCTGATGGTTTTTTTTATGAGGAGATTTTTATTTTCATATCAGAAATACACTCGGAGGGGTAGACATTCCCTGCCCAGAGGCGACCGCAATTAGGAAATTTAGCTTAATTTTTTATTTGAATTAATTTTTCTATAATTTTTTGAATGTTAGTACGACACCAAGGTATGAGCCCGAGACTTCCGAATGACAGTACGCAATACTAACCACTCGACTACCGGTTGAATATTTTATGGTCCAGAGGTCAAACTCTATATATAAGTGATAGAAAGTAGATTGTGGCAGTTTTTAAGGAGTTTTGCTGACCTGTCTAAGACCTCTCCGGAATTGGAATTAAAACTGAAACTTCGAATTGACGATTTGGCGAGAATTTATATTCGGCTTCTGCAGCTTAATTCTTTATGTGATTATGCACGGAGTAAGAGAGTTCAAGCTGTCCAATGCCACTTCTAACAACCAGTGCTTATTTATTGGCCCCCATACAGTTTGCTAAAGAGCCGCTATTACGTGGAAGACTACTAGCCATAGTAGTGAAGAAGAGTGAAAGTTTTTGAAGGAAATAAGACATTTCTTTCTGCGCTGCGTGTCCATTGTTAATAATTTTAAACTAGCAATAAATAATTCTTTGACGCCTAGTAAAAATACTTTTTCGTGCTTCCTCAAACCTGAACGCTCGATTTCCACATTTTCTTATAATTGACGAGAAAAAAAATCTTATCCAATTTAATATCTCTCAAAGTAGCCAATTTCACGCGCTCAAATATTTAAGGAGTGTTTACAACAAAATATTTGGCCGACTAACTGTAACAAGGACGATTTTTTTAATAACTCAACAAAGTATTAGTACAAAATAGAAAAAGAAACAAAAACAAATACAGCGAATGGTATTGCTTAATGAATGAATACGCCGCACAGTGTGTTATTCGTCGATTCCAGCGGAACTTAATTATTTTTCTTGAGCTAAAAATTTATTTCGTTGCTAAAATAATCATTCTTAGATAAAACTTGAATGCTGAATTCGAAAAGCATATAAAATTTGATATATCTCTAAAGCCTTTTAAGCTATTTCACTTTTTCAGACATTGCTTTTGCGAAACATGTGTAATGAAATGTACGATATTGTGGTTTTTTTTTCAAAATCTCATATAAATAATTTTTTTATTTGCAGTTGGTTTTTAGTATTTTAAATTCATAATTACGTTTTGCAAAATTTAGCAAGATTTATATTCTTAAAGTCAACTGGTTATCCAAAAAATTTTATTATACTAATTTGCGTAATAAAATAAATAATTTAAATATGTGTAAATATAAGTAATGCTACATATGTGTGTCTGCATAATTTTTTAGTTTTCACCTTCGGATGATGATTCTGACAATGAACTTTCTCCATTTGATCTCTTCAACAACATAATGCTTTCCTTAGGTAGTCTGTGACCTTTTCTTTTTGGATAAGATTCAGACGATACTAGTGGATCAGACGCAATAAAAAATCTATTTAGAACATCTCTATTTGTAGTTTTCCTACTATTTTTACTACTGGTTTTAAAGTTGTAATATTCTCGATTTCTCTTGATCTCCTTATTATTCGCTTCTTGAGCTTCTTCTGCTAACTTACCTAAAGGTAAGATACACCCTTCTATAATTTCCTTTGAATGCACACGGGTTTTATGGATACTAGCTGGTACATGTAATACCAAGAGTAGTGCCTCAAATACAATTTTCTAGCTTCTTCGGCATATAATTTGAATTTCTTACGGTCTATTTACATATCGCAGGACAGAGTCTCCAGAATCACACAGTAGCGCTCAACTGATTCGACATTTATTCCAGTGATAACTGACGAGAATCGTGAATCCCTAAAAAATCTTCGAGCAGAATTCCCATCATTTCAATTACCGACAGATTGTTTTGGCATATCTACTAGAAGTCCCACTTCATAATAAAAACGGTTCTGTATGTGCGCTTTCCGTAAGATTCTATGGCTTTCTCTTCTTTCGATCTGACTTTCTCTTATTTTACCAGACGATATGCTGGATATAAATTGGAAGGTTCATTGGTTTTTGCCTTAAGATATTATACTGTTTTACACTTAATTTTGCTTCAATCTCTTTATTTTTGTCGCTTTAGACGGCGATCTTATTAATTCTCCAATGATATAAGCTACATCTCTTTTTACCCGATGATAACAATTTAATTTGAGACGCTAAGTTTAGTTCTTCCTGAGAAGATGAGATAGAGAGTACTTTTAGTTTTCGTTTTTTTTTTTTTCACTTTTATATAGCAGTAATTGAAAGATTTCGCAGGTCGCCCAACACTGGAAATTCGGAGAATACTCAAATTGCTACAAGATGGCAGTAAATCTAGGAATTCAAGCGGAAACGCAAGTTCTCCTTCCAACTATTCTTGATTTTCTATCAAGAATCTAGATTTCACTCGCTTACTGTCCTGCCATTTCTTGTACAGTTTGTTACTAAAAACCCTAACAAAATTTTTTTAGTGCTTTTAAAGAGTCTTCAGAACCTGCCACGTTGTAAATTTTTCTATTTTAGCTATACGAGTATACGCGTTTTTATCATTTTATCCCCATTGGCTGCCACAAGTTTTTACTTCTTATAAACAGGAACTCCATAAGCATATCATCCGGTGTAATAACCGGACACTGTGTTGTGGGGTTTCATGGTAGATGGATAGACTGTTTCTCAAATGAATGGAGGATTACATCTGTCACTGATTAGCTCTCAGTGCGTTCAGTTATCGCTAACTGGGAAATTTCCTTTTCGATTGCCTTGCAGACCTTGCCTCTGTAGGCACCAAGTGGGTCAGTAGGCCTAAGTGCGCTTGATAAGAGTTCCGTGATCGAGCAAACTATTTGACTAACTAACTGATTGACTGGACTTTCAAATCTCAATATATTGAGCTGTTAGATTAAATTTAATCAATTTAAACGACTTTTAGCGAAATTTTGAAACTCTCAAAAACAAACGATTGAAATAATATCCTGTCTGGTTCCAAAATTTTCTTGAAATATCACTAAAACTGATAGACAATCTCTTCACTTCTGATATTTACTTGCTTAAAATTTTCTAAATTTTTGCATTACACCAATCATGAAAAGAATATAGTCATGGAAATCTACTCTCAATGGTTGGAAAATATAATATAATTAAGCATTTTTTGACAATTAAACATTTAAAAAATATTAAAATTCTCCATATATTTTTCATTTAAAAGTGGAAGGTTTTTAAAGTGAAGATGGTACCACGAAATAGACGAAACACGTAGCAGATAGAGAATGAAACTACCTTTAAATAATTGTATCATGACTGAAACTAACGTAATTGACGTCCCTTATTCCGGAGCTTCCCCTATAAAAACAGTGTTGCCAACAGAGTTTTTTGTTAGATTATTATTGTATCAATATTTAGTTACGCCGTAAATAATATTGAAATTGCCGACATAAGAGCTTTGTATTAAGTTCCGCTAGGATCGAAGAATAACACACTGTGCGCCGCCGCGTGGATGTCCTTGCGTGTCAAAGTAATTTTGTTAGTCGGTCATTTATGATTCAAAAATTGAACACCTGGGACTTGTGGTCAAAATGACTCGTACCAATTGATATGCATAGTGAAAACTACGCTATCTCTCGCAGGTGTCATTTGTAACTACGAACCGCGGCGGCAGCGCAGAGCATAGAGGGTGACAAAAAAAAAAGGACATGAGCGTCGATTAGGTTCAAGCAGTTGATGGTAGTGTCGTAGTGAATAACAGTAACAGGGTCTAACAGTGAGCACACACACACACATACACATGTATGGCTATGTACATCAGTGTATCCATCGGTTCGACTTCTAGGCGTGCTGCCAATGCTCTTTCGTCGTGCATGTGTGAGCACAAGGGGTCATTGTCATTGAGGCGTCGCATTGCCAAGCGCCTGCAACTAGACACTAAAATATCCACCGACTAGGCGCATTGGCTGCTTTTCTTCCTTACAACTGCATGGTTGGCGGGGGATGAGTACAGTAATACAGTAAGTTCATTTTTCTTTTTTTAGAAAAAAATATCCTTTTTACGCATTATTCGTACCCAAAACTTCCAATGCAGTCAGTCTGACGACCGGCTGTGCTTTTTTACTTTTCTATTTACGAGCATTTTCTTAATTTCTGTGTGTTGCTCATTGTTATTGCGCCATTATGATGATGTGCATTTGAAAGGACTAACTTGGGTGTGTTGCATTGCGTTTTAGGGTAGTTTTTGCTTGTTTTATATTTTTATACAATAATATTATTATTTTATCATTCACAATCCACAATGCAGCTTGCAACTGACGGCATTATCCAGGCAACATTTTTAATGACAAGTGATTAGTCTTGGAGGGTTCGGAGTAGAGTTACTACATGGCTCAATTTGCTTAGTGTGAGATTGCTCTATTTCATATTTCTGTTTGTGACGGAGGAACTGCAGTTGATATCCTGTGGAGTTGACGCTCGGTTAGTGACTTGAAGTAGCTCCCCTCTCCTCTCAGCAGTTTATAAGTCATGGAGAAATATAAATATAATTAGACTTTTAGCAAGTTGAATCCTAATAAAACCGAAATGGTTTTATTAACCAGGAAGTACAAGCCGCATGGCTTTAAGCCACTTAAGCTAAAGTACGTGGATATTATCCTCTCTACCGAAGTCAAATATCTCGAGATGCGGCCGCGGTAGCCGAGTGGTTAGCATTGCGTACTGACATTCGGAAGGCTCGGGTTCAAATCCTGGTGGCACCGGCACCATCCAAAAGTTATGGAAAATTAATTTAAATAAAAAATTAAGTTAAATTTTCTAATTGCGGTCGCCCCTCGGCAGGGAATGTCCATCCCTCCGAGTGTATTTCGGACATGAAATAAAGCTCCTCATTAAAAAACTATCAGCCGTTCGGAGGCGGCTTAGTATAAACTGTAGGTCCCTCCATTTGTTGGAAAAACATTAAGACGCAAAACCACAAATTGGAGGAGGAGCTCGGCCGAAAATCGCTTAAGCGGTTACAAAGCGCCAATTATATATATATATAATCTTAGATAGCAAACTAAACTGGAGAGCGACCAAATAAAGCTATAACTGCACCTCCTTCAAAACGGCGACAGGAAAGAGATGGGGCCTACGACCGAGAATCGTGCACTGAATATATACATCGCTAGTTAGACCAATCCTATTTTACGGAGTCACCGTTTGGTGACCAGCACTCGATAAAATTACTTTCAGCAGCAAATTAGAGAGAGTTCAACGATCGGCTGCCGAAGGAGCTAGACTACTTAACCTCCCACGAGAATCCCAAACAGATGGTAGTGGGAGAACACCAACGCCCCCGACCAGAGAGCAATAACCATCTTCACAGACCGCTTGAAGCTCTCATGCTCTCATTAAACATGAGCATGGGAATACCAGACCATTGCATCGTTTTCCAGGCGCGAATCTTTGCCATCGTGGAGTGGTTGCACAAATCTACGGCAGCAGGAGATTGCTCTATCACGAACCTTCCTTGTTTTCGATATATCCTCACTATTCACAAAGTATCTGGTTACTTAGATTTCCCACAAGACAAGTTTTTATATCAAATTTGCTTGAGACAAAAGGCTTACCAAAGTATTTTTGAACTGGAAGGATTTGCATCGTAGTGGCTTCTCTAGCAAGTGTATCTGCCATACAGTTCACCTCAATGATCCTTAGAATAAGTATTAAAATGAGATTGAGTGCCTAAGAGATGTCCGATAGTAAAGAATTGCTTAATAGTTCTTATAATTATACTCCTAAAGGCAAAGTTTGTCCATCGAATGTGGTTGTAATTAGGAAACATTTATCAAATAGAATTCGCAAAAACTTGAATATCGCTAGAACTCTTAGAAATTTTTTGCGATCTTAGGCAACAATCTTCTTTTTCTTTACTTCCGTAGATACCACTTACGCGATTATATTCGAGTTAATAATAGCGCCTCACTTCTTCCTACTTTTTGTTATATAACGTCAATTGGAAATACCAAATGCAGTCCGGTCCTTCTCCATATGATCTTTCCAACAGAGTGGAGGATTTCATCTTCCACTATTTCAACTGGCGGTTACTGCATCGATATCTTTCAAAGCTGGATTGTACTCATCCATCCGGACTACATGACCTAGACAAGCGTGTCGACTTGCGCTTCATTCTCTGCAATGTCGCTGTATATCTCGTACAGCTCACCGTTCCATAGTCTTCCGATGCGCAAGGGACCGAAAATCTTTAACGCCGACTCATCAGATGTTATCAATGTCCATGACTCTGCGCCATATACGAGGACGTGAATGATGTATGACTTGAGTTCGATCTTTGTTCATTGAGAGTGAGCTTCGCTTTTCAATTGTCTGCTAAGTCCAAAGTTGACAAGAGTGGATTTTGGTGCTGATAATATTATTGGTGTTAAAACTGGTTCCAAGATAGATGAAATTATTGACAACTTCAAAGTTAACACATTCAAAAGTGACGTGGGAGTCGAGTTGCGAATGCAAAAACCGTTTTGTTTTTAATGACGGGAGATATTTCGTCTTGTTCTCGTGCACTACCAGATCCAGGTTCGCTTTCTTATCCGGTGTGGAGAAAGTAGAACTTATGGCGCGATTATTAAGGCCTATGAAATCATTGTCATGGGCGTATTCCAGTAGCTGTACACTCTTATAGAAGATCGTACCTTTTAAATTCAACTCTACAGCTCACACAACTTTCTTCAGCAATAGTTTAAAGAAGTCACATGATAAGAAGTCACCTTGTCTGGAACCACGTGTGCTGTCGAACGGCTCGGCGAGGTCCTTCCCGACTCCAGACTTTGACATGCAGTAAATTTTTGTTTCCAGAACAGGTTTGTTATACTCTTGGTAGGTTTTTGATAATAAGAGTAACTTCAAAGAGGAAAGTTAATATTTTAAGATACAGATACGAGGGTATTGGTGACTTTCAATTTGTTTTTGTTAAATCTAAAAATACCAAATCATTTGCAATTACTTTATTAGTCTTCCTTTCAAATTTTGGAACGATCGGCTAAAATGGAGTCGAGAAACGCAAGATAGCTGAGGAGAGTCAGACGAAATTCCACCACCAACGCAAATAGAAATTCGCCAAGAGATCCTCTTCGAGTTTCGGCGTATTTTACAGCCCATACAAATTATCAGTGAATGCCAAATTGCATATGGAGCAATTGCAACGTCCTTAAAGACTATTTCTAAGTAGTTCCGAAGATTCCAGGACGGACATTTTTCCGTAGAGGACGAGCGCCGAGAAAGTCGACCAAAATCTTCCACTGATGACGTCACTGTACCAAAATTGATGAAGACCCACGATTGACACAAGAAATAATTGCTAATAAATCGGGCTTGGATGCCATGGCTGTATCGCAAATATTAAGTCATCATCTGGGATACATGAAGAAATCTGCTCGACGGGTACCACGAATTTTAATAGAGGCTCGAGTGCATTTTGCTAAATTTTTCTTAAACAAATTCGAAAATGGTCAGCCCAACAACTTTAGTAAAGTCGCTACTGGTTACGAATTTTAGTTCTGTAAGTACGATCTAGAAACCAAACAGTAGTTCATGGTATGAAGCCCAACAGGAGCAAACCCACCCATAAAATCTAAGCAACAAAAATCAGCGGCAAAAGTAATGTTGTCAGTTTACTACACCCGATCTAAAATCGCAGCTGCTATTCTACTGGAAAAGGTTTAGACGGTAACTGCAAAATCGTACACCGAAGAGTTCTTACTAAAAGTTTTTAAAAATTTGTTGGAAAACAGGAAGAAAAAGGATTTGCGGTGCTACTTTTTACATCATGATAATGCGCCATCTCACACTGCTGAAATAACGTGTAATTTTATTGCGATCTCTGGGATCGGAGAAATACGTCCAGCGCCATATTCTCAAGAAGCGGTTACAAAGCGTCAAATTATTATTATTATGAATTAATTAATGTAAAAATCTGCTGAAAATAGAAACTGTTTTGCTATGTTCATACAAAAAAAAAAAAACAAATTACTAGAAAATTTGTTTCAAAACACCAACAACCACTTTGAGGTTATGTTTATTACTTACTTATTGCTAAAACTATAACCTCTATGCATTTTTTTTTTAGTGAGAAATACATATTTATTTTTTATGTTGTATTTATGTATATATGTATACATATGTATGTTTGTTATGAATGAGTATGACTTCAATAAATTTGTGCGCAAATATTTCTTTGAACATATGAACATATGTATCTACACGTATGCATAGTTTTATTGTCGTATACAAATGTATATACCATACTACGTCTTCGGCAATTATGAGCGCCCAGCTTTGAAATTCGAATGTTGACGACTACATATGTACATACATATATACACACATTTGCAGTCAGCAATTGTCGATCACAACAACAAATAAAAATCTAACTCAAGCTAGCAATCAGCAATGTAAGCTATTTACATACATCACATACACGTACACATCTAAACAGCGACAGCTGACTATCGTGTTGTCGCTGTCGCTACCGCTACCGCTGCCGCCGCCGCAGTTGACGCTGCCATTTGTGCTTTTCGCTGTTGAGCGTCTCAGTGGCGCACGCTGACGCCATCCATACACATTCAGTAGTGACTTGGAATTTTGTATGGATGAAATCGGAAAATAACATCACTATCGCTGTCTACGATAAAACAACAACACGAATAGGAACGACATAATGCGGTGTATGATAGCAGCAAAATTACCGCCAAGTCGTAAAAGCAGCAGAAAAACACCACAACTGAACGGAGCTACGCTGGTGTACTATTTATCAAACAGCTCCGTAACTACTCAGTTATTAACGAATAGTCGAATAGTCACAACGTGTGCAGAGTTGTCCACTCCAGCTAGACTTACAACGCGCAAAAATTTACGACATTTCAATTTATGGCCAATAAAATCAACAATAAATAAATTTAAAAAAAAAAACAAAAAACAGAAATTAAATAAAAATGCGCTCCCAGGTTATTTGTTTTTGTGTAGCACTCTTGCTCATCGTTTGCATTCTTTAATTGTTGCAAATGTTGCATTAAATTGCTGTTGTGCACGTACCTAAATCCTTCCAAAAATGAAAAATAAAAAAATGTAATGACCAACCATAAAATTAAAAAAAAAAATTAAAAATTTGTAGAAATTAACCGGAAAAGTGTTGCCATAAAAATGTAATAACCAAATAAAAAACCGTTAAATTCGAGTAGCGCGTAGTTCATACCATTCCCACCTCAAAATTTATAGTGGTCAATTAGTAGATAAAATCAGCATCCATACCCCCCTCCTCCCCTTAAAAAAGCATTCACCCTTTGTATCTTTCGTGTTGGATTGTCAAGATGCACACAAAAGATGGCGAAAGCAGCGATGAGACGTCCTCTTGGCGAAGCAAAGAGGAGCAGCAACAATTGGCGCGCATGGAATGTAAGTATCGTATGGCTGACAAAATACTTATTTCGTTCATAATTTTATTAATAAATTAAAGAAAATCTTATTGAAAATTAGTAATATGTTAAAAAAAAAACATTAAAATTTTTTTTTGTTATCAATATTATTTAAAATTTGAGACCGAAATGGACAATTCTCTCAAAAGTGCACAACATCTCGAAAATTCTAGTACGATTTTAAACATAATTACGGGCAGAAGTCATCTTCACAAGTTTCCGTTCCTTGTCGAAACAGCCAAGCCCATTTGTTCACCACCGTATATGAAGGTCCAGAGTCCTGAAGAGCCGATGACTTCTCTTTAAAAAATTCTTTCGGCGTACTTTCTTTCTTTATATGGAATTAAATCACAGAGTAGTGCTCCACATTTCGAAAATTTCCACTTTCCGTTGACATAGTATTGTTACTTGTTCAAGGAACGAAATATTAATGTATCTAACAAAAAAGTTTTGTTTTTTATACTAATAATGAGTTCCGCAATTAGTATTATTAGTAACGAGACCTAACTACCTTAGGTCGCGTCTTTATCAGCCGCCTCTCGTATATGATTATATTTTTTTCGATTTGATTTAGTGTAGGTGCGAATGCAGGGGGTTTTTTGATGGTTCAAACCCCTGTCGAAATTATTGGGAAATATTTTTTGAAATTATATGATATATACAAGGGGATTAACAAAAGTTCGGTAAGTTGATCAGAAAAAATTAAAAAAATTCTTTTTGTATTAGTTATCTTTGTTCTTTTATGGTATATCTTCCCTCCATAATCGCCAATGAATTCAATGCATTTCTCAAGCTTATAGATCCACTTCTGAAAACTGTCTTCAAGTCTTTTAAGCTTATCAAGTTCAGCATTAACCGCATTAATTATCTCCTCTTTTTACATTTTTTTTTAATTTTTGGAAATAACCGGAGAATATGGTGCTGGACGTATTCTTTGGTCCCAGAGATCGCAACAAAATTAATCGTTATTTCAGCAGTGTGGAATGGCGCGTTGTCATGATGTAAAAAGTAGCTCTCTCTTCGAGTTTTCCAAAGAATTTTTGATAACTTTTGGTAAGCACTCTTCGGTGTACCATTTTGCAATTATCGTCTGAACCTTTTCCAGTGTAATGGCAGCTACGATTTTAGACCGGGTGAAGTAAACTGACATCATTACTTTCGCCGCTGATTTTTGTTGCTTAGGTTTTACTTGTGGGTTTGCTTCTGTTCCTGTTCCTGCATCATACCATAGACTGCTGTTTGGTTTTTGAATCGTACTTATAGAACCAAAATTCGGAACCAGTAGCGACTTTACTAAAGTTTCTGGACTGACCATTTTCGAATTTGTTTAGGAAAAATTGAGCAAAATGCACTCGATTCTCTTTCTGGGCCTCATTTAAAATTCGTGGTACCCATCGAGCAGATTTCTTGGTATATCTCAGATAATTATTTAATACAGCTATGGCATTTAAGCCCAATTAATTAGCAATCATTTCTTGTGTCAATCGTGGGTCTTCGTCAATTTCTGACTTCACCAGAGCTACAGTGACATCGTCAGTGAAAGGTTTTCTTCGACTTTCTCGGGGCTTGTCCTCTATGGAAAAATGTCCGGTCTGTAATCTTTAGAATAGCCTTTAAAGACGGTGCAATCGTTCCATATGAAATTTGGAATTCACTGAATATTTGTATTGACTGTAAATTACGCCGAAACCCGAAAAGAATCATATGGCGAATTTCTGTTTGCGTTGGTGGTGGAATTTTATCTGACCCATCCTCAACTATCTTGCGTTCTCTCGTGTCCATTTTAGCCGATTTTTCTAAAATTTGAAAGGAAGACTAATAAAGTAATTGCAAAGGATTTGGTATTTTTAGATTTAACAAAAACAAATTGAAAGTCACCAACTGACCGAACTTTTGTTAATTCCCTCTTATGTATATTAAAAAAAATACTAAAAATACATCTAGAATTTATGGAATGTAGTCCGGCCGAAGTGCGTACTACCGAAGGCCAGGGTTCGAGTACTAGTCAGACCAACATTAAAATTTATAGAAAATAAATTTTTCTTTGAGTATATTTTTACATGAAATAAAAGCTCCTCATAAAAATCCATCGGTCGTTCGAAGGTGGCTTAGAATAAACTGTACGTCCTACACCAGAAGTTGTAGGAGAAGCTCCGCCGAAACGATCGTTCTTCACGTAAGAACATCAGCGGGGTGCCAATTGAAGAAGACGTTATTGATAAAAAATAATAATACAGATTAAATAAAATTGTATGTTTTCATTAATTAATCTCATAACGAATCTGAGTGGATTGTTGTGGCCATGCAAAATTCTCCTCCTTAACTTGTATGCCTTACATGAACCTGGCCAATATCTAAACTCTCTAATTGCTTTTTACTATTCAAGAAACTTGTTAATAGTAAATAGTTATTTGCTATTGAAAGTATTTTAGACCTATACTACGTGTAGTACGGCTATTGCATCCCAGCTTTTAAGTCGATACTATTCTCACCGATTTCTCTAACTCTTTTGACAGTTTCTTGTATAGTATTCTGCTGTGAGTACCTAGGTTTTCATTCCATTTTTCTCTCATGGATGAGATCTTATCATTCTAATAGAATTTTGCTTGTTGAATTTGAAGACACTTATTCCGATGATTTTGCAGTCCCCTCGTGTGCTCCTCAGGTGAATATTTTTGGTCCTATTCAATAACATTTTTCCCATTTTTTTAAGTGACATTGGATTTACTTTTATGCCTATAACTGAAAGCTGTTCAGAAAAATCAATTTATTGTAATAAGATCTAAATAACCTAACTTCTTGGAGTATCAGAACAAACTCTCTCTTAATATTAAGAAATGCCCTTAGGTTACTTTTTCGAAGTCTCAAAATTGTTTCCCATTTTTTCTAATGTTGCCTTCCTCAATGTTATAGAATTTCCAAATCTTGGAGTTATTTTTAACTGTGGGTTTTCAGTTAGTCAGTTAATTATATTTAGGGAGTCTTATACTAGAAAAATCTTTTGTAATTCTTTAGTTACAGTTTACTCAAAACATTCTAATAGAGCGGAAAAAGTGCAAATGATTATACCACGTTACTTTGCTAAGCAAGTACCACAAGGAGAAGATGTAGACCCATCAAAATCGATAGTGATAGTCTGTCCGTCTTTTTGAGATATTTCAACCAAACCTTTTCTGAAAATAATTCGGGATGTATCCAATATTGCCAAAAGCAAAAAAAATGTTAAACAACAAAAAGACTACTGTTTCATAAATGAAACGTAGGCAGTGAACGCAGGACCAAAACTTTTCCATATTTTAAATTTTTTTCGAATTTCTGATTTCGAGTCGGTACTCCAAATCGGTGCGAAATCAATTGCGATCGGATTTCAAAATATCCCCATAAGGGAACGCCAAACATAGCTAGGCCAAGGGAGAGGAGTGACCGCAATTAATGTAACTTAATTTTTTATTTAAATTAATTTTCCATAACTTTTGAATGTTGGTGGTATCGGAATTTGAATCGCAATTAGTAGGATTTATTTTCTTTAATTTTAGACTCGTATCCTGACCTTTCCGATGGTACTGCGCACTGCTATCCACTCGACTATTACCGTAAAAAAAATTAAGATAATTTTTAAACTTTTCAGTTTTTATTTATCTGTTATAAATTATTATTATTTATTTTCAAAAATCGAGAAATATAATATAATCTATATATTTCATATGAAATTTATCTTAGTTTTTCGTTTCACTAATGCAAATTATTTGCAAAATTTAATAATTTTTTTCAGTGTATGAGTTGAAATAATCAATTAATAAAGCCACACTTTCCTTCACAATAATCAAATGAGTGCATAATATGTGTATATATACATATGTACATACATATTTACATATGTACTGTATCTAAAATGAATAGTTTTGTGTGATCTCATAATTTAACGAGCAATTTGAGAATTGCGTACAAATGATGAAGCTATACCGCCATGGTGTCATTAAATTTAGCCATCACAGGTAATAAAAAGAAAAAATTAACTGTGTCAATTTGTAATATACACTCGTAAATACAATGTAGTTTTATTTACATATCATATGCCGTAAAAGAAAATTAGCAAACTTTCCTTCCCTTCTGCATACCATTTTCCGTAGTGAAAAGACAAAAAAAAAAAAATTAAAAATAAAGAAATATATTAAATTATATCATCTACAAAAATCAATTTTGGACATGACAGCGAAAATCTGGGTGTGAACTAAATAATTTGGAAAAAAATCTACATACTTACAAATGTATATGGTATATAGCATATGAAAAACTGAAGCCACACCAGACTTGAGAATTTTAATTTAAATAAATAACTTGAAAACGACGGTGGCTATAGGCAACTTGTGGTAAGCTTTCAGGTGTGGTTATATGCTAAAATAAATATGTATGTATATGCTTTTATATTTAAATGTATATCCAGATAACTATGCTTCAGATGCAAGTCTTACAGCAAGTTTAAAAGCGCTCTCGAATATTTTTTTTAGTTTGAAAAATTTATTTACTTTAAATTATTATTGGTTAATAATTAACAAAAAATGCACTTAGTTGTGTTTATGTTTATGTAGATACATGTACTCATGTATGTACGAATATGTGCCGAAATCTACAACAGATGTGATATTTGCTTGGACACTAGATCTCTGACACTGGTGTCGCACAATAGATAACGTCGTCGATTGTGCTGAAAGGTCATAGCGAAAACTGAATGGAAATTAATTGTAAAAAATACAACAAGCACACACACACATACATACATACATATAGTACGTACTTACATACAAACATAAATAACAATACCCTGTGAAAAACGCGGGTAGTCCATGTATGAGTGTAATATACCCTCCATGCGAACCATAGAGTGCTCCAATTCTAACCACAATCCTTATAAAATATATAACCCAATAAACATTGCTATAGCTTAGATTTACACCATATTCTACCTCTCTACCAACGAGTACTACTTGGATTATCCACGGAAAATCCGTTTTGAAACTACTCCTCAATGATACACTATGAAGTAGCTAACTGCAGGGAACGAAGGTTACCTTTTATATTTCGGGGATTTGACACCTCTAGTGTTGCCATCTGGCAACTGATAACTTTATCGTAAAGTTTGACATTTTTGATGTTGTACCAACTAAGAACATTTCGATATATGCACGAGCGCTATTTGTGTTATTTATATACGTAATAACTTAAAATATTCATCTCGGACAAAAAATTTAATTAAGTCGCGAAAATCGGGCGATTCTTTTTTTTACAACTTTCGACGTGAATTAACTCAATATGTCTGAATTTGGTATCACCGTAAAACATTACGCAACACTAAAAGCACCCTCAGGATCGGGTAGAACCTCTACAAGCCGTTCGATACCAATCGAGGCTTCAGACAGGGTGATTCCTTATCATGTGTTTCTTTGACTTATTCTTCGAGAAAATATAAGGATCCGAAGAGCTGAATAGAAGGATATTGGTCTGATAGTGAATCAGGTCAAGACAGTCATAACTTTGAAGTCGTAGATAATTTCGTATATCTTGGAACCAGTATTAACACCATTAACAATGTCAGCCTAGAAATCCAACGCAGAATCATTCTTGCCAACAGGTATTACTTTAGATTGTTGAGGCAATTATTGACAAATGAAGATCAAACTCCATAAGTCGCGTATCATTCCCGTCCTACTATAAGGGGCGGAGGCACAGACGATGATAAGATCTGTGTGAGAACATCTGAGTCGTCGTTAGGAGTTTTCGAGAGAAAAGTTTTGACGTAAGATTTATGGTTCTCTACGAGTTGGGAACGGCGAATACCGCAGCCGATGGAAGGACAAGCTGTATGAGATATACGGCGATATTGACATAGTCCAGCGAATCAAGAAACAGCAGCTGCGCTGGCTAGATCATGTGGACCGGATGAGCGCCTAAGCGATGTCTACGCCAGTAAAGAAGAAAAACAAGTGCAACGATATACTTAATACAATTTTTGGCGATGAAGCTCCATCAAGGACCAGTGTTTATCGATGGTATGGTAAATTCAATCGTGGTCATAGATGACACCAAGACGAATTTCGTGAAGGCCAACCAAAATGACATTGTCATGCGAGATTGTAACAACTAGAGTCATTCTTACGATCATACCTACATTCAATATTGCATCATCATTTGACTCTAAAAAAATGAGTGCACGTTGAATCTCAAACAATTTGTCAATCTCTCAAAAAAAGTCTCATGCCGATTGATCGAGGGAAAATTAAAAAAAAATATGATAGCGGTGCTTCGAAACACGTTTATGACATCGTGACAGGTGATGAATCGAACGCCGAAAAAAACAGCAGATGACTGTTTGGGTGCTTAGATATGAGCATAATCCAACCAAAAAGGGTTCGCGCTCGAAGCACTTTCAGGGAAATGGTTGTCTTTTTTTTTCTTTTTTTTTAGAAACACTGGACATGTCGCATAACTAGAACAAGGCAGGACAGTAACTTCTGAGTGTAACACAATCATTTGTTTGCCAGTTGCCTTTTAAGAATCAGGAGACTGAAAAAAGTGCATTTTTGAGCACTCAAAACAACGATTTGATGAGTCTTCCACCGTTTAACAATTGGTTCAAATGCATAATATTTTGAAAACCTATAAAGCGATTTCGGATAATTATTATTTGTTTCTGCTCTCTAATCTCGAAATATAAAGGTAACACTAGTAATATGGGATATACGAACAATTATATTTGAACATACCTTCTATTACCTTTTATTACCATTAAAATATATCAGCTCAAACTTCTACACATCTTTTGTGTACCAGCTGAGTTCTGCAGCAAAAAAAAAAAACTAACGCACTTTCAGTTTCATACATTTTCTGTATTGCGCACTTGCAACTTCGTTTAGTAATTTTGTTCGTTAAAATACGAGCGAGCAATCATCGGCTAAAAACAAGCTGGTAGCGAGACATGAGTTGGTCCAACGCTGCACTACAAAGGAGTACCTATTGGATTACTCTAATGGACTATAAGGGCCACAAATTCATGCAGGGTACATATGTACATACATACATACATACGTTTGTAAGTATGTTCATTTCACTGGATGTATGTAGGTACATACACGTATGTATATTTATAATTTTAAAATTTTATGTTAAGAAAAAATATACAAAATGTTGTCATCGTTATTTTATTTTCAAAAATAATTTTACGTTTATGTGTATGTGTTTTTGTTACATATTTGCATAAATTATTATACGCACATAAATTTTCCCAAACTAAATCATTAAATCCGGTTATTTATATACCTTTAAATAAATATGAATATAAATTTAAAATACTTTTTTCTTTTTTTGACGTTTTTGTTGTTACAAGAAAATTTTAAACAATGAATGTAACTAAAAGTATAAGCATGTAGACTATTAGGGCGTGTAGTGTTTGAGTTATTTTTTGTACAATTTTTGAGGTAAAGTTTTGAATGCTAATTTATTTTAAATTGTAAAAAAACGTTAGTGAATAGATTTTATAAAAAAAAATTATCCGATAATTAAAAAAAACAAGAAATCTCGATTTTTTTCTGGTTTTGTTATTATTTGATATTAAATTTTTTATTTTAATATGCACACATTCATTCATAAGGCACGTACATAGCTCGGTCAAGAGGGGCCAGGGGGGTGTGTTAAAATGCTACGCTATAGTGGCATAACCGTTCGGAAAAAAACTTAACTAAGAAATAAATTTGGAACCATATGGATATAACCGCGTCGTCAACTCCAAAACAGCTTATACCAGGTGTGTTTGTTGAAGTGTGCCGGTTTTACTAGTAAATGTCGCTAGCAATATGTATAAATTTCTATGATTTGGCATGTATGTAATTTTTTTCTATTGACATTAACCTACAAAAATACGCAAGTCACATTCCGCCAAAATAATAGCGTCATATTTGTTTACCTCAGTGAATATGTCGAGTTTCGCTCCAAGTAAATCGCATTTGCGGCATTCGTTGCTTTTCTTATTTCACCAGCTGAAGCTCACTGGTTGCTGGTGGAAACTTATGGTGAACATGCTCTAGTGATTAGAACATGTGAGACATGGTTTCGTCAATTTAAAAGTGGAGATTTCGATTTGACAGACAATGAACATCCTGGTGCAGCGAAAAAGTTCGAAGACGAGGAATTGCAGGCGTTATTGGATGTTGATCCAACCCAATCGCAACAAAAATTGGCGGAAACACTACATGTGAATCGAGGAGCAATTTGCAAACGTTTAAAAGCCATGGGAAAGATCCAGAAGTATGGAAAATGGGTGCCACACCAGCTGAACGATAGAAAAATGGTAATCGAAAAACCGTTTGTGAAATGCTGCTTCAACGATTCGAAAGGAAATCTTTTCTGCATCGAATTGTCACGGGGGACGAAAAATGGATTTATTTTGAGAACCCGAAGCGAAAAAAATCATGGCTTTTCCCTGGTAAAGCTGGCCCATCGACTGCAAGGCCAAATCGCTTTGGCCGTAAGACAATGCTCTGTGTTTGGTGGGACCAGTGTGGTGTGGTGTACTACGAGTTGTTAAAACCTGGTGAAACGGTGAACACGGATCGCTACCGACAACAAATTATCAATTTGGATCATGCGTTGATCGAAAAACGGTCGAAATGGGCCCGAAGACATGGCAAAGTTATCTTGCAACATGACAACGCGCCGTCTCATACCGCTAAACTGATGAAAGACACATTAAAAACACTCTCCAGACCTCGCCCCGTCCGGCTATCACCTATTCGCATCGATGGGACACTCCCTTGCAGAGCAGTGCTTCGCTAATTTTGAAGAAATCGAAAAATCGCTCGTCGAATGGTTTGCCACGAAACAGAAAAAGTTTTTTTGGAATGGTATCCATAATTTGCCTGAGAGATGGACGAAATGTGTAGAAATCAATGGTCAATACTTTGAGTAAAAAAAATTTGAGATTAAGTATTTTCTTTATCGAAAAAACCGGCAAATTTCAACTGGTATACTAATAAGACGCAGGAATCTACGAACGAAGTGTACTTTTATCAGCAAATCATTTGCATCCGATCTGCTCGGAAAGAAAATATTATACATATATGCTCATTTAGACTAAAACAAATCTTTAGATGTTAGTGCGACCTTCCGCATTCGTTGTCGGGTTCAGGGCAATCCGGATTGACGCTGGTTTTCAATTATTCTTCGTAAAAAATTCAACGAACCATAAAATATAATATTTGTCTCATCACGATCAGTTTCTGTTCCGGAAGGAAAAGTGTTTCCAGTAAATATTTAGACAAAAAAGCTAGAGCGTATAGATCTGTCCCAGGTACACTTTCTGGAAGAAAAAGTAGTCACTACCTTAAGCTGGGCAAAAAGATTCCTGTCTATCAAATTTCAAGAAAATCGAACAATAATTAAAATTTTTTTCGAAAAATCTTCTCTCGCCCTCTTACCGGAAATAGGTGATTTTTTTTTCATAAAAACCTGCTTTAAATAATTTAAACAAAATGTGAGCCAATTCGGACGAGTTGTTTTTAGTTGATGAATTATTTATTTATATTATATTTTAATCATTGTATTTTCCAGACAGTTTGCGAATCTTTCAATAAATTCCAGACTTTCAAAGAACACTTTACGGACTTCAATGAAGACATCCTGGAAATTTGAACAAAATTCACACATCGTCTTTTACGTACATATAATTAAATAATTTCCGACTTTTCTGGAGGGGTTTCCCCAAAAATTTTCCTCCATAATCTCCGTTCCTCTGACGATGATAACCATAAAAAAATTACCCTGGATTAGAAAATAAATGGCTTATGTTTCTACTCAACATAGACTCATACAAAAGAAAGTATAGTAAAGAAGAGGAAAACATTGACATCAAATATAACTTTGTGAGATTGATTAACCTGTTGTATGGTAGTATAGTGCAGTTCAATAAACAAACCTGATATTTTTTAAGAGCAGGAAATTTCAATTAACCCTAATATGTATTGTAAATAATGTGTATATGTACATATAAATATATGTGATATACGAGTGTACAAGCAATAAATAAAGCAAATGTTAATTAGGAGCTTAAAAATTTAAATTTCTTCTGAGACTATTAGGTTTAAGCATAAAAACCACATCTTGGCCATGCGAACTTAGAACGATCAATGATATTGTAACAAGTTTCACTAAACATGCCTCGTTGATTTTCCATATCACTGGCTTGTTGAATAAAAGTTCAAAGATTTAATTTTCAGCTACTTTATGGTTTATTATACGTCTTGAAAATGCTCAGTTTATTCGTCTCTAAACCCACAGTTTACTCCGTTCAACTTAACACCGATGTTGTCACTACCGAGTCCAAGAGAGAGAGAGACCAATAAGCCATCGAATTTCAAGTAAATCGAACCATAAATACGGGTTTTTCAAAGATGTCAGTCTTTGGTTCATTTATCGAAAAAAATTCCGCACCAAACCTTTCAAGAAACTAATTAAAAATGTTTGACAAAATCAATCGGTCGGTAACGTTTTGAGATATCTTATAAGGAACGTAAGATGTTTATATACAATATTATGCAGGGATATTCATTGCGCGGTTTCGTAAATAAAGTGGATTTAATATAATTTTCTGAATGAAAAATAATTTTGAATTTTAACATTACGTATATATGTATGTGAAACACTACATCATTCATATGACCGCTTCGCGAGATTTTGTAAACTTCGATCCGTTGAAGGTAAGTTTGGACCTCTTTTTGGCACATACATATTTGGCGGTATCCCAGCCATAACTTGAGGAATGTTGGTTTTCAAGTGCTAAAGAGTTAAAAGTTTATTCACATAAACACAGGGCGAGATTTTACGCTGTCGGGGAATTTCCCTCGCAATAATGTCATATTCGTTCGTGCAGTTTGACATGTGGCAACATCTTGTTTAAATCACATATCGTCCAAATCGTTTTCTTAGATCGCAGGCCAGAAAACGTCGGTTATCATACAACCATAACACTCCGAACTGACAAAGTCAATCGTCGTTTTTCAAGACAGTAAGTTGTTTTGGGTGTAATGGACTCTGTTCATTTATTGAAGTATTCTCGGAGAACCAAATCTTTTCCGCAAAATCGCCGACCACTGCCTTCCTGTTGAAGCACCCAATAGGAATACTATTTATGATTACGAATAAATATAAAAAGAATTTTTTTTTATTTTTTTTCTGGTCAACTTACCAAACTTTCGTTAATCCCCTTCTATATCAAAAATTAATAGTACAGAGCGTAAAAATAATTATGAATATATAACTTGAGCCCGACATTTAATCCTGTTTATAAATTTTTCTGTCAATTAATTCGTTAAAATATACATGATTACAAAGGAACTCACTAGCCTCATTATTAAGAAAATTGCGGCTAAATTAGCACATAAAATAGTTTTTAGTTAATAATGATTTGAATAATACAATAACTGATGTTTGCTTAGAGGTAGAGCATTCGCCTGTGTTGTTGGTCCGATCTCTTCCGGAAGAACTCTATTGAGGAGATGTGATAATCTGTATAATAAAAAATCTTTTCATATAAAAGTTCCATTTCACCTTACGCTTGCTACTACACTATAACTTATAATAGAAATTAATATTAAAGGCCGTGAAAACAATTCTTAAAAGAGAAAAACAATTAATAAAGACCTTACCAACCCAATTTCCACTCTGTACTTCTAATGCATGGCATCGTTGCCGAACGGGGAATATTTGTTTTTATCACTTTCTTTTCATTCCAGTTTATATTTTTAACTACTTAAGGAGATGCATATATTTATATAGCCGAGTGGTTAGCATTGCATATTGCCATTCGGAAGACCAGGGTTTGACCCACATACAAAATTAATTTTTCTAATTGCAGTCGCTCCTTTGTAGGCAATGTCAAGCCCACCGAGAGTATTCCTGACATTAAATAAAGACTCCTCATAAAAACCCTCAGCCGTTCTATAGGTCCCTCCATTTGTTGGGCATCAACATCAAGCTCCTCCGAAAATCGCTTCAGCGGTTACAAAGAATGGTAGATATAATGAGAAATTACTACACTGATCTACGCATGGCCAAATTCAAAACAACTTTTAGCAGCAGTATACTATTTTCATATTAATTTTATACGATCTGTGACATCCTTCACAGAAACAAAATATTGTATATGCTAATAACTACTATAAACAAAAACCTAGCAAAGGACTAGATTTCAAGCAAATCGAAGTTGCGTCCTAGTCCATTTGCGGCATTTGATTGTTTAGACAAAAAGACAATTTCGTACAAAAATTATAGAAAAAATAAAAATATCTGCGTTAATGAGATAAGTATTTGGTCCAGTAAATCGAACAATAAGCTAAATTTTATTGAATATATTGGGTTCAGTAATAAAATTTGAAGTACATCGAAAAATATATAAAATTTTCTGAAATAGATCGCTTCCACGCTCATATTTCGGAAGCAAAAGTGGTCCTAAGTACCAAATTTCTTCCAGGGGTTATACAGTTAATGGGCCAAAAAAAGTGAATTTTTAAGAATTTTTTTTGAGAAGTCTTTAGAATTTATTGATTCAAAAAGTTTACATACTTATTATGGTATTATTCAACAATATTTTAATCCTTATAACTAGTAAAAATATTTCTTTGGAGAAGAGCTACAGCTGATCTCCAGGAGGTCCTCTGAAAAAATACGTCTTGCGGTGACCACTCTATCTCTGAACTGGATCATCTGTAATTAAAAAACCAAACAGATTTCATTAAAGTAATGTTAAATCTAGTGATTAATCATGAAGGAATAAGCAAAAAGAAATTTTTTGTCAAAATGGCGCCTTCTCAAAAAAAACAAGTCGATTTTTCAGCGAAATTTCGATTTTAAATTGTTTATAAAAAAAGTATTTATCGGAAAATAAAACCTTAGATTAATCACTGAAAAATATATTCAAGAAGCTTGTGTTAAAATTTTAGACAAATCGGTTCAGCCGTTTTCGAGTTATAGTGGTCACCGACTTTGAAATCACCATTCTGAGAAAAACGCTTTTAAAGTTATACTTATACTTCCAAGCGCTCCGAAACGTCTTTACAAATGTGCGTGTAACTTCGAAAATATTTGCCGGATCAATTTGTGTGTATTCTTAAATATATGTAGATACAGAAAATAAAATAAAAAAATCGATTTTTTGAAAATCATAACTGTATATAACACCTTAACATGAAACCATAAATACATATGTTTTTTTGAGGTCGATAACCAGTAATGTGATAATCTAAGCAAAAAGCTACTATGTAACAAATTTCAAGCCAATCGAAGCACAAATTATTTTTTTTTTGGGATAGATCAGTCCATGATCAATATCTGGAATATAAGTGGTTTTTCTCTAAACTGTACCTGTATCAAATTTCTAGTAAATTGAGCAATAACTAAGTTTTCTGCGGATTTTTTTTTTTAAGATTTCAACTCTTTCAAAAATATTTAAATTTCACAGCGAGGCGAATTTATAGAAGGTGAAGTTGTTACATCATATGATTGCTTGTTCTTCTTTCCAATTCAACATATTACACAAACAAAATACATAGGCCTTTTGTTTTTGCATTCTTGCTACTACCGTGTGTAAATTTGCCTTGCTTCACAGGAACAGTTTTTGGGTTTCAATGAGAATTTGAAAAAAACCGACTTCGTAGTTTCGGAGTCTAAAGGCGGCATAGATACATACATACATTATTTTTTATAATCATATTATATATAGCAATCTTACAACAATAATCTTCTACTTGAATTATAACATTTTAATATATGTATGTATACAAACATACATACATATCTAATGTTAAGCAAAATCTGGTCTTCTGCCAACAATCCTTTTTTGATACTCGAATGGATGAGAGTAAACAACATGAAGCGTAAATTGGCGCCACTGATATTTATTATTTGGCTGCCACAGAAATGGGAGCGGTGCTTGAACTCTGTTGCAGGAGTGCAGAGAACAAGAACAAGACAAGGCGTACAAATATTGATATGCGTGCTACGAGATTGCTGGGTTTGAAAGATAATATGTACATATGTGCATACATATGTATGTATATATGTAGATATATAAAATATTATATTTACATACATACATATATAAGAAAAGATAGAAAAATGGATTTTTTCCAAAATATGTAAAAACTTGGAAACTATAGCTTAATTTAGCCATATTATATTTGAAAATTAAAATTAAAATGGAAATTAATTAACCTTACACAACATCTAATGTTTCTACCTTTCCGAAATTCTCTCTCCCCTTTGTTTGCATTCAAAGCATGTCATTTCACTCACAATCAAATCAACACCTGTTGCTGTCACTCACTCGCTACAATAATCAAGATAAAATGAGCAAATTACACTGTGAAGGACATTCGCATTCACCAGCAATCGAACGCAAGTGCATTGGCACGCGAAATTCCGTAAGCTTCAGTGAATTTCATTTGCTTGCTTTGGGCAATGAAAGGACATTGTAAGTGGGCAGCAAGACTCAAAGTGGAATTTGTATAAATATTTAAATGAACTTCGTAAAAAAAAACTTTCTTCTCGCGTTAAAATTGAGTGTGAAAAGCACTTAGTGCATAGAAAAGCGCCAAGGAGGGAGAGCAGTTTCTAAGGTTAAAAACAACTGATGACATTGCTGGAAGACAACTCAGAGGCTAATTAAAAACAGTTGTGTCACAAAAAGGAAACAACTGACTGACGAGCACGCGGGCTAGTTGAAGTGTGAGTGCGTGAAATGAGAAAAATGGTGAAATAACAAAAATATTTGGTATGCACAAGAAGATTTAAATGTAAATATGTACTCGTACAGGGTCTTTCAAGGTACATACATATGTCAAGATGTTATTTTGATATTCAAAGAAAAATAGCATTTTTTGAGATAAATGTTCGGATGTTTATTTCAATGTAACGATGAAAATATGCCATTAATAATAGAAAACAATATTTGCCAAATGGTCATCACAGCTACGTTTACAGGATCGTATCCTTATTATGATATTTTCTTCCATTACCAAATCGCAAAGTGGCCGCAACAGCTTCACGAATTCCATCTTTGAGGCCTTGAATTAACGTTGGCCTGTTGACGTTGAGCTTATCTTTCACGTGGACCCAAAGGAAGATGTCGCAAGGTATTAATCAAAAGAATCTCGGTGGCCAATTGCGATCACCTCTTTGAGGGATAACACGATCTGAAAACCTTTCCCTCAAAAGATCGATAGTTTCGTTGACGTCTTGTTGAAAGTAAATGTTGTCCAGCCCATACCAATCCTTCCATAAAAAATCATTAATCAAGTTTCGGTAAAGTAAAGTCCAATGGCCCCGCCAAGCTCAACATGGAAATGGGCCTCATCAGTCTAGTAGATTTTTCGATGAAATTTTTATAGTAAATTTTAATAATTTAATTACGTCGTTGAAGCGTGTATCGTTCAATTTTTATTATTAGCGTAGTTTTTACTTGTCAAACGTCAAGCCATTACAGCTTCAATTACCGGAATAGCAGGCTATTCATATATCATATATAAATATCATAACTTATTGGAAAATCCTTTACATACCATAAATCTCACCCTAATGCCATTTATTTAAAGCTGAAGTCAAACCCCAAACCCAAAATGGCATCCCCATACCATAATATTGCCTCTGCCATGCTTAATCGTACCTTTACAATATCGAGGATCTGATCGTTTGACCTTTGGTCACCACTAAATTTTGATTAATAAGAAATAAGGGTGGAGTTCCATCGACTCACTGACCAATTGAGCTGATTGTGAACGGTTAAGCCAATTTTTCTTTAAATAATGGCTTTTTTGGAACTTTCCGACCCACATGCTCGTGCTCTTCTTTGCACTGTTCGGCTGCTTATTTTAAGTTGAGAGTCTCAACTCCAGCCTTGGCACGGACATTTCTGAAATATTATTTTTAATTCCAAGATTACCTGCGAGTCCTCGAAGCGTGTTGTAGCTTTAGGTAAACCTCTGTGGTAAAAAGTTTCAGTTTGAGTGCGCCCCCACCCAAGGCTGTATTTCTGAAATTTTTTTGGGACGCCTAGAAAATTGGAAATAATATTCTTGAGATGTTGTTGGAATTAATAAGACATTGAATAAAAAAAGGATTTTTTGAAGCTCTTGTAACCCCTTAATGGCAAATTAAGTAATGTAAATAAAGAACAAAAGAAGAAAGAAATAATCAATTTGAAAGCATGAAATTCTAAATTTTGGTAGGGATGCGACGCCAAACTTATCCTCTAAACCGATGGCTCAGCATCAGTAAAATGAGAATTTTCACCAATTTATGCTTGAAAATCCTGCTGTAAATGCAAAGCATAGCTAAAAAAGGAGCCAACATTTTGAAACTGATTTGACAATAAAGTCATTTAGGCGCCGGACAAGTAGACCACTAGACGTAGCCAAGTATGTCTGAGGTATATGTACATACACGTCCATATGTATTTAGGTACTACCATGGCATACTCAATGGATGCGCAGCAATATTTAAGCATTTATGTTGTCTTGTTTGTAAGTGTGTATGTATGTATGTACGTGTAACAAAAGTTTTTCACAAAACATCACAAACATTTTACTTGGTAGTAATACTATTCATAACAACAAATTCAAAACAGAGCGCCAGTTTTTTGGTGCCACTCGAGTGTACGTTGTGTGCTGAGTGCGAGAGTGGCGTGAGTACGAGTGAGTACAAAGTTAACGATAGTACACGATTGAGAGCATGCAGTAATGTAGGTGCGCTCGGAGAATTTACACTTGGCTACAAAATAATATATTTTTTTATATATTTTTTACCATCCATTATCCGAAGTATGTAAGTACATACGATTAAATGCAACTCAACCTTGTTGGAACCGCATGCCCGAATATTAAACACCACACCGTTCTTAGAAAAGCTGGACTACACCACTTCCGTATACTGCTTCAACAACACTTTCTCAACAAAAATGGCAGAGATATAACAGTTCTGAATCAGAGATCTATAGCAATCTTCAGCGAGGGCTCGTAAACTCGTTGGTAGAGTAGGTTGTGGAGTTTACTGTGAACGTCTTGATATCGACTTAAGTAAACGACTTCCCGACTGCTGTTGCGGAACTATTGTAACTATGGTAACGGAATCCATTTTGTGGTTGTTTGTTCCTAATACGATAACGCAACCTATTATAATTATATTCTGAGCAGCCAGGCTGTCATTAAGTCTCTGCAATGTAATTAAACAACCTCAAGATGCAGAGAAATATTAATTCAACTTTTGAATTTGTGCGAAAATGGTTTGGGTCCCTGGGCATAGGGGTAACCCAGGAAACTGCGTCACCGACGAGCTGATTTTGACCAGTAAACTCTGTGTGGGCATACCTCTTTTCTCGTTAAAGTATCTGTTAAGTCTAATCTTCACCAGAAGAGCCAACAGCAGATGTCAGATGGCTAATTGATCTAAGTGAAAGAGTGCTAAGTCTTTACTCCTTCTAAACAGCACCTCCATAAGCATTACAACCGGCGTACTAACCACACACTATCTAATGTGGACTCATGGTAGAACGATGGGCTGTTTCTAAATTAGCTTCTGCCGTAGCTGTATAGAACATAGATGATGAGGAACATTACCTTTGCCACTGCCCAGCTTTCGTTATCGGACATTTTCTCTTCAATTGCCTTATAGAGCTTGCATCTGTAGGCACCATTAATCTCCTGAACTTCAAAAAACACATCAAGGGGTTTGAGTATCTGGAAATGTGAAGGAAACTCCTTTACAGGACCGATATATCACACCGGGCCAGTAAGCCTGAGTGCGTTTGATCAGGGTTGTGTGATCAATATACTTAATAATAACTAATAGACTATATAAGTATTAGAGGCATAAGATAGAACCTCATCAAAAGTCATATCAATCGGTTCAGAACGGTGAGTTGAGTAGATTTTGCCATAATCGTCTGCCCGTCTACTTGAACCCTAACTAGTCCTTCAGTTTTTTGATTTGGTGCACAGATATGTTTGTATACTGTACTGTTAATTTATCGGAACCAACCAGATCGGATGACTGTAATATAAATATATGCGACCGGTTTTTCAGATTTAATATTTTGGTCAAAAAATCCGTAAAAAAACATTTAAGAGTGGAAAATTTGGTACTCTAGTGCTACGTTCTTTGCATATATATGAAGATTTAGCAAAGGGCTTCAGGGCTGGGGAAGAACGAATGAGCTTAACAATAATGTCGTCAGCTCAACACAATCAACGAGTGTCTCATATACTCTTACAGTACGTTATGCTAAGAATCAATGGACACAGAGCATTTCCTTCCACTCTTTCTTCTATAATGCATTCTAATGCGTTTTTATGAAATTTTTTTCGGGAATACATTCGGATTGGTGGATAATATTTTTGTCAAGGGCGACTCTTTTCTATACCTTTCTAGTATAGCCTGGTTGATCTACCAATTATTCGCATTCAAGACCATACCACGCTTACAGCAGCTGCCCAATTTATGGTACTGCTGCGGAGACTTTACTGAAATATTAATTTTATGTTGAATAGTGTTATACACTTACTCTATTTGCTTTCGGTTTTGGGGTAGGGAGTCTGCATTGCCGAATTGGCGCTTTTGTTTATCAAAAACAAAAAAAAAGAGCAACAACAAAACAAAGCGAATCACAACACATGTACACACTCACACAATTTTTCATAGAGCAACCGACCTATGGTAAGCTCTCGCCGACTGGTTTCTTGTGTGGCGCCGGATGCTCCAAGTAAAATTACATACAGAGCTGCAAGCACTCGTACAAAGTCGGTACATTGGTAGACTGCAAGAGGTGCTTGGGCTTGTTAGCAGTAGATACCGACGACTTAGCTTAGTGGCGTTGAAACGCTGACACAATGCGGTACTGTTTCAAAGCATCTACATTAGTATGTACATAGATAGAGCGCGGTGCTGAGATTTGCATTTTAGGAAGTACGGCCGCGTGGCGCTAAATTTAACATTTCGAATCAATAGAATCAAGTGGTGGTTGCGTGAAAATTAGAAATAAAAAAAAATAAAGAAACATATTTACACAAAAGATACCGAAAAGTAAAATAAAGTGCGTGAAGTGCTTGAAAGTATGTGTGTGTGTGTGTGGGTTTCAATAAAAATATAATTTAAATTTAAAATTTCAAACGCCTGCCATTGCAAACTGGTTTTAGCGCTTAGCACACTTCATTTCATCTATTTGTTGGATTTAAAATTAATTAAAAACGAAAAATAAAAAATAAGAATTTTCACACCCAATTTTTATTATTTTTTTTTTGAGAAACTTCAACATTCTTGTTTTGTTGTATTTTTACTGCGCTTGCTTTCATTAGCAGCGCTTGTGTGTTTTAAGAACGTTCGAAATGAGTGGAAGGAAGGAAAAGCGCGATTTAAGTGGCTTGTGGCAAGATTTGCTCGCGTGTTTAGATTTTAA
The DNA here is from genome assembly GCA_037013455.1 of Ceratitis rosa. Lineage (NCBI taxonomy): Eukaryota > Metazoa > Arthropoda > Insecta > Diptera > Tephritidae > Ceratitis > Ceratitis rosa. Next base: position 8,115,918 of record JAWMAG010000020.1, on the reverse strand, counting down.
ACTCATCAAGGAATTTTCGCATTTACATTTTTTGTTTTTCATTTTTATTTTTGGATTTTCCATTTACTTGTACTTTGTGTTAGTAAGTTTCCTGTTGGCGTCATTTCTGCAATTTTACCGTTATGTGCATATACATATGTACATAAATTAAGCTGATAGTCATGGTGCGATAAGTTTTAGAATAACCATGTAGCTACCTATGTATATTTGTTGTTGTTGTTTCATGCTTTTTTCACACCGACAATACTGGAAAAACAAGAAAATTCGACAAATGGGATTTTAGAAATTTTTAAGAGTGCTTTTCAACTTTGGATTTGTTAATCCGCCTAAAATATTTGGATCTCTTTTTCTTTCTTTTAGATTGGTTTGTTTGTTTGTTTTATTCACCGTGTTTTTTGTTGTTCGCTTTTTTTTAGCACTTGTCTAGCTCTCTTTTCATTATTTGGTATTTGTTTTTGTTTACTTATTCAATGTAAATGTTGATATCCTGTTTTTATATTTATGTATGTATTTAGCTGTTTTCGGAGTTAATTGTGCGTGGCAGGTAAAAAGTAGTGGGTAGTGGAGTAGAGTGTGTGAAAAATGGGAAATTAAATTTTGCACATTGTAAATTCTTAGTTGTAGATAGTTTAAAAAGTAACTTTTTTATTTTTCGAGTGAAAAAGGGGAAAATATGTAAGTCAATAATCCTTTCAGGTTAAAAAAATTAAGAAAATATTAAAAATAAAAAATTCGATGACAAAAAATCATGCACTCATTGTACAATAAATCGTGGACACATATGTACGTGTATGTATGTAAATGGTAAAGAATAAGATTCTTGGTAAATGCTAAAACTTTTCTACTGAAAGTTGTATCTCTTATGTTTCTGGACCTCACATATTTATTTATGTTTTCTTTATTATTTACCATTAGCAGTTTTGTGAAACCTATGTTAATTTTGAGTAGACTCATAAATGGCACAAATCACTTTACATATGCATTACTCTCGTAAAAAATTGTGCATAATGAACTGTAACAGTATCAGAACCATAAACTATCAGCAGCCTGGATAGCGCTTATGCCCTTATCGAAGACAAACTGTAAAATATATAATATATATAATAAATATATATCCAAATATAAATATAAATATAAATATAAATATAAATATAAATATAAATATAAATATATAAATATAAATATAAATATAAATATAAATATAAATATAAATATAAATATAAATATAAATATAAATATATAAATATAAATATAAATATAAATATAAATATAAATATAAATATAAATATATAAATATAAATATAAATATAAATATAAATATAAATATAAATATAAATATAAATATAAATATATAAATATAAATATAAATATAAATATAAATATAAATATAAATATAAATATAAATATAAATATAAATATAAATATAAATATAAATATAAATATAAATATAAATATAAATATAAATATAAATATAAATATAAATATAAATATAAATATAAATATAAATATAAATATATAAATATAAATATAAATATAAATATAAATATAAATATAAATATAAATATAAATATATAAATATAAATATAAATATAAATATAAATATAAATATAAATATAAATATATAAATATAAATATAAATATAAATATAAATATAAATATAAATATAAATATAAATATAAATATAAATATAAATATAAATATAAATATATAAATATAAATATAAATATAAATATAAATATAAATATAAATATAAATATAAATATAAATATAAATATAAATATAAATATAAATATAAATATAAATATAAATATAAATATAAATATAAATATAAATATAAATATAAATATAAATATAAATATAAATATAAATATAAATATAAATATAAATATAAATATAAATATAAATATAAATATAAATATAAATATAAATATAAATATAAATATAAATATAAATATAAATATAAATATAAATATAAATATAAATATAAATATAAATATAAATATAAATATAAATATAAATATAAATATAAATATAAATATAAATATAAATATAAATATAAATATAAATATAAATATAAATATAAATATAAATATAAATATAAATATAAATATAAATATAAATATAAATATAAATATAAATATAAATATAAATATAAATATAAATATAAATATAAATATAAATATAAATATAAATATAAATATAAATATAAATATAAATATAAATATAAATATAAATATAAATATAAATATAAATATAAATATAAATATAAATATAAATATAAATATAAATATAAATATAAATATAAATATAAATATAAATATAAATATAAATATAAATATAAATATAAATATAAATATAAATATAAATATAAATATAAATATAAATATAAATATAAATATAAATATAAATATAAATATAAATATAAATATAAATATAAATATAAATATAAATATAAATATAAATATAAATATAAATATAAATATAAATATAAATATAAATATAAATATAAATATAAATATAAATATAAATATAAATATAAATATAAATATAAATATAAATATAAATATAAATATAAATATAAATATAAATATAAATATAAATATAAATATAAATATAAATATAAATATAAATATAAATATAAATATAAATATAAATATAAATATAAATATAAATATAAATATAAATATAAATATAAATATAAATATAAATATAAATATAAATATAAATATAAATATAAATATAAATATAAATATAAATATAAATATAAATATAAATATAAATATAAATATAAATATAAATATAAATATAAATATAAATATAAATATAAATATAAATATAAATATAAATATAAATATAAATATAAATATAAATATAAATATAAATATAAATATAAATATAAATATAAATATAAATATAAATATAAATATAAATATAAATATAAATATAAATATAAATATAAATATAAATATAAATATAAATATAAATATAAATATAAATATAAATATAAATATAAATATAAATATAAATATAAATATAAATATAAATATAAATATAAATATAAATATAAATATAAATATAAATATAAATATAAATATAAATATAAATATAAATATAAATATAAATATAAATATAAATATAAATATAAATATAAATATAAATATAAATATAAATATAAATATAAATATAAATATAAATATAAATATAAATATAAATATAAATATAAATATAAATATAAATATAAATATAAATATAAATATAAATATAAATATAAATATAAATATAAATATAAATATAAATATAAATATAAATATAAATATAAATATGAATATAAATATAAATATAAATATAAATATAAATATAAATATAAATATAAATATAAATATAAATATAAATATAAATATAAATATAAATATAAATATAAATATAAATATAAATATAAATATAAATATAAATATAAATATAAATATAAATATAAATATAAATATAAATATAAATATAAATATAAATATAAATATATAAATATTTACATATATAAGAAGGAATATATTAAAATATGAGTTTATATATTTTTAAATCGCGATGCTTACTGTTTTGTAGTTTTTTTTTAGTACTGATTCTAAATTTTCAACACGCACAACGATATCAACATATGTACATAATAGGCCCACTCATCCACCTTACACGCTGCTCATCAAAAGAGTTTTATTGCCACAAGCACTTTTTCGCCCATTTCAGCTTGCCAATTGAGCTGTGAATAGCGTCATCTGCCAATTAATACGCTTGCAATTCATATTCTATTCCCTCTATCATAACTTTATACATGCATATATGTATATACATATGTATGTGTGCTTTTATTATTTATTCTGTTGTATTGTATGTGCGTAATGCGTTGACATAAATTTACGAGGTGTGCAGCGCTGCATAGTAATAAAGAATAATATTGCATAGAAATGTTTGTGGTAATACGTATAATGGAAAGTGAAGAAACTAATAAATCAGAAATATATTTATGATGACACCTAAACATAAAAGCAAGTGTAAATTATAAGAAAAAAAAAAATAATCTGAATGTTGATGAGTGATCAAAAGTGAAATGTAATTGAATTAAAAAGTATTTTAAAAGTTAAAATAATAAAAAAAGTAAAGTAAAATATACATATAAAAAATACTAAAAAATATGAAATAAAATATATATATATAAAAAATAAAATGATGAATTGTAAAATTGTAGAAGAGAAAAGAAAAATAATAATAATTAAAAAAATTTGCTGCTTTTAATTTGCAAATCCATTTTAATTTTCTTACCAATGCACATATTTATTTATTACGTTTTAAATATTCCATTGAAGCATCAAAACTCTAACCAATTCAACGAAAATTGCTGAAAACATAAAAGAAACGTATTTCCGCGGAATAAATATGCCAACATGGAATTGATAAGAAAATATAAACAAGGCAATCTAACCACAGCTGATGTGCGAACATTAAATAGTATGTATGAGTTCATTTTTTGATAAATAAATAAATAAATAAATATGGTGTGTGTTATTTAAAATTCGAGCGATTATTATAATACTCTTGAAAATATATTATTTGTTTCCAGGATTTTTTTATGAAATGTTAATTGCAATCGAGCAATGCTGCAAAGAATTATAAATGAAATGCATTTAAAATAATTTTTACCGAAAATTCCTTTTTTATTGTAAAGTTTGAACCTTGGTATTATTTATTATATTAAGCACTACATGCCGCGGCAGCGGTAGCCGAGTGGTTTGCATTGCGTACTGACATTCGCAAGGCGCGGGTTCAAATCTCGGTGCCACCAACATCCAAAAGTTATGGAAAATTAATTTAAATAAGAAATTAGGTTAAATTTTCTAATTGCGGTCGCCCCTCGGCAGGGAATGTTCACCCCTCCGAGTGTATTTCGGACATGAAATAAAGGCTCCTCGTAAAAAAAACCATCAGCCATTCGGAGGCGGTTTAGTATACACTGTAGGTCCCTCGATTTGTTGGAAAAACATCAAGACGCAAAACCACAAATTGGAGGAGGAGCTCGGCCGAAAATCGCTTCAGCAGTTACAAGCACTTCATCATTTAGAGGTAATTGTCGACCACTTTCTAGCACATATTGGGCAGCCCACAAAAATAAGTCCAATGGTGTCAATTCGCATGAATTCGGTAGACAATTGACATCGTCATGTGGCATATGTTGTGTGGCATGTGGCACCTACTTGTTGAAATCACATTTTTTCCAAGTCGTGTTTATCTATTGCAGACCACAGAAGTCGGTTATTATACGACAATAACGCTCCGAATACCTCCGGATCAAAGACAGTAAGTTTTTTCAATTATTTGACGATTCTCGGAGCCCTAGATGCGAAAATTTTGCTTGTTTACGTATTATCCGAGTGAGAAATATGTCTCGTCGCTAGAGAAAATTTTGTTCGGAAGATCGACGTACACTACTTGTTGCTTGTATTCAATTGTTGTATGTGGTATGCCCAGCTCTTGAGAACATCGAGGAATAGACCCATTCGGGTCTTCGGCTACACTTTCACTTACCATACATACAGTGGTGATGTTTTAGGTGAAATGATGGTGCGCAGGCCATATAATATCTGTAACCGATCCAACCCCTTCAACTTTTTTCTTTTAACTCTACCAATTGCTTGAGTAGTTGGACGATTATGTGCTCCATAATCTCCTTTTAAAGCACGAATCGCGGTCAAGTTGGAATTACCATTCTCGTTGAAACCCGCTACAATTTTCTTTCGTTCCGGGATTCCTTATAGAGATATTCGTAGAAGTGTTCAACTATTCAAGAACGAATTGGTATTGTTTAGAAGAGATCTTTGACAAATATTTATGTAACAGAAAAAGGGATTAGAATTTTTCACTTTCTCAATATTGGTTTTGGTGTAGCGAACCAAACTTGGGTCCCGATATTATGTATGTAAAATCTTCATGTCGTATGTTTGCTTTACTTACTTACCTACTTTACTTGCGTAGACACCGCTTACGCGAATTTAGCCGAGTTAACAGTATTGCACCATTCGCTTCTTCTTTTTGCTGTGTGGGGCCAATTGAAAATACCAAGTACAGCCAGGTCCTTCTCTACCTGGTCGTTCCAACGTAGTGGAGGTCTTCCTCTTCCTCTGCTTCCACCGGCGGGTACTGCATCGAAAATTTTCAAAGCTGGAGTATTCGTATCCATCCGGACCACATGGCCTAGCCAGCCGCTGCTTCGTTGAACTATGCCAATGTCGTCGTATAACTCGTACAGCTCATCGTTCCATCGCCTGCGATATTCGCCGTTGCCAACTCGAAGAGGAACATAAATCTTACGCAAAACTTTTCTATCGAAAACTCCTAACGCCGACTCATCAGATGTTGTCATCGTCCATGCCTCCGCACCATATAGCAGGACGGGAACGATGAGGGACTTGTAGAGTTTGGTTTTCGTTCGCCGAGAGAGTACTTCACTTTTCAATTGCCTACTTAGTCCAAAGTAGCACCTGTTGGCAAGAGTGATTCTGCGCTGGATTTCAAGGCTGATAATGTTATTGGTGTTGATGCTGGTTCCTAGATAGATGAAATTATCTACGACCTCGAAGTTATGACTGTCAACAGTGATTTGGGAGCCAAGTCGCGAATGCGATGACTGTTTGTGTGATGACAGGAGATATTTCGTCTTTTCCTCGTTCACTACCAGACCCTTATCCTTCGCTTCCATATCCAGTCTGGAGAAAGCAGAACTCACGGCGCGGTTGTTGAGGCCAATAATGTCGATATCATCGGCGTACGCCAGCAGCTGTACACTCTTATAGAAGATTGTACCTTCTCTATTCAGCTCTGTTGCTCGTATTATTTTCTCCATCATTAAATTAAAAAAGTCACACGATAAAGAGTCACCTTGTCTGAAACCTCGTTTGGTATCGAACGGCTCGGAGAGGTCCTTCTCGATCCTGACGGAGCTTTTAGTGTTGCTTAATGTCAGTTTACATAGCCGTATAAGTTTTGCAGGTGTCTGTCGATCCTTTTTTCAAGGGTCTTTTCCAAGACTTGGCGTATGGTGAATATCTGGACAATAGTTGACTTACCACGTCTAAAGTCACACTGATAAGGCCCAATCAGTTTGTTGATGGTGGGCTTTAATCTTTCACACAATACGCTGGAGAGGACCTTATTGGTAATATTAAGGAGGCTTATCCCACAATAATTGGCGCAGACTGTAGGGTCCCCTTTTTTACGGATTGGGCAGAGCACACTTAAATTCCAATCGTCGGGCATGCTTTCGTCTGACCATATTCTGCAAAGTACCTGATGCAAGCACCTTGTCAGCTCTTCACCGTTATGTTTGAATAGTACCGCCGGTAGGCCGTCAGCTCCAGCCGCTTTGTTGTTTTTTAAGCGAGCGATTGCTATTCTAACTTCTTCATGGTCAGGTAGTGGAACGTCTTTTCTATCGTCGTCGATTGGGGTTTCGGATTCACTATCTCCGGCTACTCCGTTTTCACTGCTATTCAGCAAGCTGGAATAAATTTAGTATGCTCTGGGCATCGGTGGCTAGATCACTTCTTTGTGTCCTACAGGAGTCTTGCTTTGCTAGATGTTTGCTTTACTTAAAATTATTTTCCTCCATGAAGTAAACTGATCTATTTGAAAAATATATATATATATTTTCGTTTCTTTGAGTGGCGAAGAAGCGCTTCACATACAAAAATATTTAGCTTAATAAACAATATAATAACTTAAAAAACTTAATATTTAATATTAGATATTTAATTAAGACTTATAATCACGCTTTGCAATTAGAATAATAATTTGAACAAAACCCAGAAAACCACAACAACGTGTGGACGGCGCTGATAGTGAAAATATAAGAATAACTTAGTTGGTTATGAGTTATGATTTCAGATATACGTGTATGCACGTGCGCACATATACATAAATACAAATGTATGTAAATATATTTTGTGGTTTAGTACACACAAACATACATTATGCAAAATTTTTAAGATAAACTTTTGTGGTTTTGGCGGCCAATTTGCATCATGTCCATGATGAATTTTTCGAAAATATATGAATAATTATTTTTTCTGTTTCGTGTTCTTGCAAAATATATAATATTCTCCAGCGATTAACAAGTTGTAAAGTAAGAATTTCTTTAATCGATAAATAAGAAAATCGACAGAAAAATTATTTGCTGTTCAGCTTTTCCAATAAAGCGAGAATAAATGTAATTTCAGTGCTTTTAAATTTTTAATGTAAATGTTTAATGTATAAAAATACTTTATTTCTTTATTTCATTTTTTTGTAATGCAAATTTTCACATGATCTTGTTAGTTTCTGACGTTTGCTGATACGCCGATGCAAATATTTCCACCGCTAACAACAACTGTAAGTTACATAGAAGGGTACATACACGGTGTGTCCCAAAAATAACCGAACTTTATATTTAAATCATACAATATACAGCGCCATCTATTGAAAATTTGCAACATTAAAAAGGTACATTCATCCTCTTTCAAACGCACCTAACTTCATGTAAGTCGGATGACAGATGTAAAAGTGACAGCCATTTCAATAAAACCAAAAGTGTGCTAATGGTTCCAAAAAAAATGGAACAAAGAGTTAATATAAAATTTTGTGTCAAACTTGAAAAAAAATTGAATTGAAGTTTAAAAAATTAAAAAAAAAATTGAAAAAAATGAAGCAGCCGTAACCGAGGTACTGAAGAACATTTCTATAAATGACATAAAAAAAATCAATGCATGCGCTGGTTGATCGTTCCAAACGTTGTGTTGAGTCAAATGGAACCTATTTTGAATAAATAATAACTTTCAAAGATAATATAATGTGTATTTTACTATTTTATATCCAAAAAGTTCGGTTATTTTTGGGACACACCGTGTATGTATTTCTCTATCTAAATAAAATTTGCTATGAAATATAAATCAGTTCACATGACAAACGTGACTCGCTCTGAAACTATTAACACTTTTTAAATGTTTCAGGTAAAACTGAGTGCAGAGAGGACACGAAATTTGTTAACGTTTCATAATTAACAAAAAAAAAAAAGAAAATAAATAAATAATGCCATTTTCAGTTTGAAGTTGTAGTACAAAATAGTTAAATGTCATGAATTTCAGAAAGGTTCAAATAGTACAATAACAGCATCCGCGGGTTCAAATCCCGGTGCCACCAACATCCAAAAAGTTATGGAAAATTAATTTAAATAAAAAAATTAAGTTAAATTTTCTAATTGCGGTCGCCCCTCAGCAGGAAATGTCCATCCCTCCGAATGTATTTCGGATATGAAATAAAGGCTCCTCGTAAAAAAACCATCAGCCGTTCGGAGGCGGCTTAGTATAAACTGTAGGTCCCTCCATTTTTTTGGAAAAACATCAAGACGCAAAACCACAAATTGGAGGAGCGAGCAGCTTGGCCGATAATCGCTTAAGCGGTTACAAAGCGCCAATTATATATATATACTTATAATTAATATTAATTAATTTATACAATTATATTCAGTTGATAAGAAATATTTTTCGACGTTTACTTAAACGCTGTAGCAGTAATCATTGCTATTGTGCAAAAAAAAAAACATTGCTCAGAAAATAATCATTCTTTTTTTATCGTTATTTTTTTTGCTGAAACTTTGATTAAAGACTTTCAAAGTAATTTTCGGAAAATTTGACGAGTCACACAACTAAATTAAATTGAATTGTTGAGTTGGTAACCAAGGTTGAGCGATGTGAAAAATATAACAATAAAAATGTAGTGATTATTTTCTGAAAGTTTTTACCCTGCAGGGGAAAATACTATTTGTTAACTAGCATCCAACTAGTTTATATTTTTGCACCAACTAGTTCGTCTTTCGTCTATTTTAAATGTAAGTAACTGGTACTTTTAACATGGCGATGTCCTACGAACTGTCAATTGTCAGTCTATGTATCAGCTACATACTAGTTAAATACCAGCTGAAATCCAGGTTCGTTCATACCAGTTGAGAACTAGTTGCCTTAAATCAGTCTACATAGTACTAGTAAAAACCCAGCTCGATTGATGCCAGCATTCCGAGCGGTAGAGACGATTTTAATTTTTTTATATGTGTTCATGTAGATTTGGAATGGTTTTGAAAGACTGCTTTCACGGGACTTATGTGAAAAAAAATTCTCTTATAGTTCACTTTACTTGAATTTTGGTACATTATTTCATTCCAGGAAGTGAATCAGATATCGATCTACAATTTTGAAGCTTTACTAGGACTGTTTATCATATTTTTTGAAATTGAACAATATATAAAAAAAAACACAATAATATGTGGCAAGTCTAATAGTTACTTATGGGTCTCTTTTTTCCAAAACAGCAAACTGCAATGAATTTTCCGGCAAAATACTAGTTTATATACTAGATTTTTGTCAAACTAGTGCTGGATCCAATTTTTTAGGATAGCTGTTAGTTCTGATTCATTAGTCAATTGCAGATTAATTGGCCAGAGCTTTTGTTGAGGTAGTTCTTTAGTGTCATCATGCTATCGATGCATACGTCTACATGAGTCTTACAATACTTATGTAAAGCCAATGAACTATTGTGGGCAGTAGGCCTCATATTGGCACAATAGCACTTCTCCAGGTATTCCAAATTCAGAGCGCTTTGTTCACTTCAGCAAAGATTTTTGTCAAGAACTATTCCGAGATATTTTACCGAATTGTAGGGTACGATATATTAGGTTAGTTCGTTCGGTTTTTTTTATTGATTTTGATATATGATAACTTTGTGCCAACGAGATGCCAACTTCATTATACCCCTCTCGTAAAAGGCTACGTCCCTATTGGCAAAAAACTCGGAGAGCCAATTTTCACAGGCCTCTCTTGAGGCCGTCTTCTCACCATTAAGCGCATTCGCCATGGACAGGAAAAGATGGTAATCACTTGGTGCCAGGTCCAGACTATAAGGTGGGTGCATCCGAGCTCCTGGAGCTTCTGGCGCGTTACCAAAGACGTGTGGTGTGGCCTAGCGTTGTCTTGATGGAACACAAGTCGGCCTCTATTGATCAAAGATGGCATTTTCTGGATGAGTGCTGCCTCCAAGCGGTCCAGTTGTTGGCAGTAGAGGGCTGAATTGAGCGTTTGGCCATAGGGGAGCAGCTCGTAGTAGATGATTCCTTGCCAATCCCACCAAACACACAGCAAAACCTTCCTGGCCGTCAATACTGGCTTGGCCACCGTTTCCGCCGGCTCACCGAGTTTCGACCACGGCCGATTTCGCTTGATGTTGTCGTAAATGATCCACTTTTCATCGCAAGTCACCAAACGCTTCAGAAATGGGTCGATTTTGTTGTGATTCAGCAGCGATTCGCAGATGGAAATTCGGTCCATCATGTTTTTTTGCGTTAGTGCGTATGGCACCCAAACATCGAGCTTTTTTTTGAATCCAAGGTTTTGCAAATGGTTCCAAAAGGTTTTCTGGCTTATCTTTAGGTCCTCAGCAATTAAATAAGTGCTCACGTGACGGTCTGTTTCCACTATTTCCATGATTTTATCGCAATTTTCGACGAAAGGCCTCCCGACGCGTTGTGCATCTTTGACATCGAAATTACCGGAACGGAACCTAGCAAACCACTTTTGTGCTACACGTTCGTTTACAGTATCGGTCCCATATACTAAATTAATTTTTTCAGCCGCTTTGGCTGTCTTTTCGCCTTGATCGGTTTTTTGTGCAATCTTTAGCTCTTGGGCAGTCGAATCAGTGCATGACGGTCGGACTCGGCAAAGTCCATGATTTTATCGACATTTTCCACCATTGGCCTTCTACTCCCTGAAGCAGCTTTTACATCAAAATTACTGGAATGAAACCGAAATTGTGCATGATTGACTGTAACAGTATCAGGACCATAAACGCTATTCACATTTTCAGCCGTCTGGCTTGCGTTTTCGTTCTTATCGAAGAAAAATTTTAAAATATACCGTATTTTCTCTTTGCTAGTTTCCACCTTTGACGCACGCTCAAACTAAACTGAATCAACCAATCGCAAAACTATCAGAAAAACTTTTTTAGTACGAAATGTCATCTAATCTAACGCCATCTAGTGGAAAAATAATGGATTTCTTTTTACCACATCAATAAATGGCACGCCCATTTTTCGAATTCGGGAAAACAAAGGCTGTCGATATATCTTTCCAGCACCATTTGTAATTTTTGTCTCCTTTTTGTACTCTATTTGTAGTCAAAAGCACATTAAGCGACTCATTGAATAAAGAAAGACTTTTTCGTTTGAAGAAAACTACACATTTTTATGCAAATTAATGCAAAAAACAAATATACATACATACACACATACATGGTGTGTCCCAAAAATAACCGAACTTTATATTTAAATCATACAATATACAGCGCCATCTATTGAAAATTTGCAACATTAAAAAGATACATTCATCCTCTTGCAAACGCACCTAACTTCATGTAAGTCGGATGACAGATGTAAAAGTGACAGCCATTTCAATAAAACCAAAAGTGTGCTAATGGTTCCAAAAAAAATGGAACAAAGAGCAAGTATAAAATTTTGTGTCAAACTTGAAAAAAAAGTGAAATTGAAGTTTAAAAAATTAAAAAAAAATTGAAAAAAATGAAGCAGCCGTAACCGAGGTACTGAAGAACATTTCTATAAATGACATAAAAAAATGTATGCATGCGCTGGTTGATCGTTCTAAACGTTGTGTTGAGTCAAATGGAACCTATTTTGAATAAATAATAACTTTCAAAGATAATATAATGTGTATTTTACTATTTTATATCCAAAAAGTTCGGTTATTTTTGGGACACACTGTATGTATGTACATATATGCTATGCCTCAAGTCTGCGGTGCCTTAATAAGAACGCATATTTTTAAAATTGAAAAAAAAAAGATTTCAAAGCTGAATTAATGAGTTTGGCATGTGATGACATCACTAGTTTGTTTATAAAGTATTAGTAATGAATTACAGCAATAAAATATATATATGGTATACATATGTACATGTATACATAGATGACTTTATGATTTCTATTTGTATAGGCAAATGTAAAAAATAAACAAAAGAAAAGAAAACAAGACAAATATATTTATAATTACGTTTTAACTATAGAAATACACACATACCATAGGTATATATTTACACACACATGTATATAAACATGCTCTTATTAAACGACCGCCATGAATGAATTTCAAAATGTTGTAAAATACTAACAAAAAATACATTTTTAAACATAAAAACTAAAGAGAAAAAAACATAAATCAGAAAAAATATTAATCTCATGCGTTGTTATTATTTCTTGTTTATAATTTAACAATAGCATATACATACATATGTATGGTAAGTATATAAGCACAAAATGCCACAAAAAACTTGTGAAAATCTCATAATATCTAAACATTAACATAAAACAATATAAAAAAACCGAAAGAAGAGCTGTCTTCGGCCACGCCAAAGCCTTTATACCTTTCACGACAACATCAAATTTACGGTATATCTGAACAAATCCGTTGTAATGTGTAATTTATTGTATGTACCATATGTGCAGAATGCCAAATTTAACGCTTCTAGATGCGTTTATGATGGATTTATGGCCGACAATATCAAATCTGAAAAATCGGTCGTGTGTATGTTATAGTTGTTCGATATGGCCGGTTCCGACAAATGATCATCAAAAGTTGCTAATACCTGTGTACCAAGTTTGCTTGAAATATCTCAAAAACTGAGGGACTAGCTTACCCACAAATAGACGGACATGACTATATCAACTTAGCTCGTCATTTTGTTCATCTAATGTATGGTACATGGGTTTCCAATAAGATGTGTTATTTTGAGATTAAAAAAAAGGCATTTTTTGAGAAAAAATCTCGGTTGTTTATTTCAAGGAATTTTTATGAAATTTTCTATCACCAAATCGCAAAGTGGCTGCTCTCTGCCCTCAATAGCATCACGAATTCCATCTTTGAGGTCTTGAATCAACGTTGGCCTGTTGACGTAGATCTGATCTTTCACGTGGTCTCAAGGTGTTGAATCACAAGATCTCTGCGGCTAATTGCGATCAACTCTTCGAGAGATAACACGGTTCGGACACGTTTACCTTAAAAGATCGACGGTTTTGTTGCTTGTGTAGCACGTAGAGTCGTCTTGTTGAAAGTAAACGTTGTGCAGATCAATACCATCCAATTTCGGCCATAAGAAATCATTAATCATCTCTCGATAGCGCAATCCATTCACAGTTTTCGTATGTGTTTCTCCAGCCTCATTTTCGAAAAAGTAAAGCTTATGACCCTGCTGGACCATAATCCGTATCAAACAGTTACACGTTGAGGATGTATGTAGATGCTTTTCATCAAAAAAATCTTGGACTTCCCGAGTCCCAGGTGCGACAGCTTTGCTTATTGACATAGCCATCGATGTGGTTGGGATCATCAGTCAAGATGATTTTTCGATGAAATTTCGAATCATTTTCATGTATTTCAAGAACCCAATCAGCAAAGCAACGACGTTGTAGATGATTGGCTGGCTAGAGTTCTTGTGTTAACTGAACTTTATAAGCCTTAAGACCCCAATCTTTATGCAAAATGCGGTATAATGACGTGTGTGGAATGCCCAAATCCAAATAACGACAAGGAATGGACAGCCCTGGGGTTACAGCAGCTATACACGTATTCTGAGTTGTTCTTGAGCAACGTGCACGCGTTTCGTTCTTCATATCACAAACTTGTTCTAACAGCTCCATAGGAAGTGGACCAAGGACTGACCTATTCGAGAAAGTCGTATATACGATTCGATTTACTAGAAATTTGATGATGCATTGGTAGGTTTTTGCTTAGATTACCAGGAACTCTACTTTTCTCTCCCGTAAGTGGACCAGGCAGCGATCTAAGCGAAGAAATCGTATGTATGGTTCGAATTAATGTACATATGGTATGTTCAGATTAACATGGAGAAAATGGTTCTTCGAAATATTAGTTATGTTTCAATTTGGTGAAAATTGTTTTCTTTTTGAGTAAGGGAACTGATACTGATCAATTCGGAGTTTCGAATTTGTTTAGGAAAAATTCAACAAAATGCACGCGAGCATCTTTTTGGGCCTCATTTAAAATTCGTAGTACCCTTCGAGCAGATTTCTTCGTGTATCCCAGATGATGACTTAATATTCGCGATACAGCCATGGCATTCAACCCCAATTCATTAGCAATCATTTCTTGTGCCAATTGTGGGCTTTCGACTATTTTGGACTTCATCAGAGCTACCGCGACGTCATCAGTAGAATGGTTTGGTGGACCTTCTCGAGGCTCCTTCTCTATGGAAAAATGTCCGGTCTGGAATCTTCGGAACCACTTTGAAATAGTCCTTTAAAGACGGTGTAATTGTTCCATATTCAATTTGGCATTCACTGAATATTTGTATTGGCTGAAAATTACGCCGAAACCCGAAGAGAATCACATGGCGAAGTTCTGTTTACGTTGGTAGTGGACTTTTATCTGACCCATCCTCAACTAGCTTGCGTTTTCTCGTCTCTATTTTAGCCGATCGTTCTAAAATTTGAAAGGAAGATTAATAAAGTAATAGCAAAGGATTTTTTGAGTATTTTGAGGTTTAACAAAAACAAATTGAAAGTCACCAACTGATCGAACTTTTGTTAATCCCCTCGTAGTTACAGACATATGTACTCAGACAGAAGATAAAAATACATCTGATTGTACATATGTCGATATGTAATAAAATAATCAAATTAATTTTGACTTTTGGGATTTATGTATATGCTTTCCAAGCTCATTATACATACATATATATGTACATATGTATGTATGGGCATACATGAAAGCATTATTAGCATGCATATTTGTTTATTAGTTGTGTTATTTACTATAAAAATCAATGAAATTCCGTTGATTGATGTCTTGTTGATTTTGTTGATTTTCTGTTGTCGTTTTTTCTGTTTAAGCTTCGTGCTTTGTTCCAAAATAAATATGTATGTACATACATATATAATTACATACATACATATATGTATCCTGATGAAATTATGGCACGTATGTATGTACATATCCGAGTATGTACATGTGTTATGCCTCAGTAGCTGCACTTGTTTGTTTATTTACCATTATTTATTTGTATATACATAATTGCATAGTTTATGGCAGAAAAAAATAAATTTGTTAATATTACCTAACAATTTAATTTTTAAAGAATTCTAATAAGTATTTGACTGCTTTCTGATGGACAAATAATACAAAATTAAATATTTATCTATCCACGAGTATATTTATAAATAAAAGGCTATGTCCTTAATGTCTGACGGATTAACCCATCGGCTAAGCCACTGGTCATAAAGAGGGAGTGTTTTGCGTATGACGTAAGCACCGGACTAGAAAGGATTTTCTAAAAAAATTGAACCTACTTTTAAATCGTTGATTTAATTGAAATTTGGTGTAAAATTTGGCCTAAATTGATATGGGGAACACATTCTCTTCAGTGAAAAGACCTGGAACCGATCTATTCGGAAAAGTTGTATTTATCGTTTGATATACATAAAAATTATTTCAGTAGTAGTCTTGGGCGCAAACGGTTCTTGAGAACAATTTTTCTTCTGGGATGTGGGTCCGGGACCGATCTATTGTAAAAAATGGAACTTACTTCTAAATCGTTTAATTTACTTGAAATTTGGTGCATAGGCAGCCCTTTGCATAAACTGTCATGTGTAGCACTTTTCCTTCCAGGAAGTGGTTCCAGGACTAAGCTGTCTAAGAAGATCCAACGTTTTCGAGCCACATTTTGTTCAGCCATGAAGTCTATTTATAGCTCAATGTGTATGTAAGCAAGCAAAATTGCCGCATTTGGGACAAAGAGCAACCTGAACAAGAGCTGCCATTTCATCCAGAAAAAACAACAGTTTGAATAGAGAAGGTACAATTTTCTATAAGAGTATACAGCTGCTGGCGTACGCCGATGATAAAGACATTATTGGCCTCAACAATCGCGCCGTGAGTTCTGCTTTCTCCAGTCTTGATAAAGAAGCAAATCGAATGGGTCTGTTAGTGAATGAGGGCAAGACGAAATATCTCCTGTCATCGCATTCGCGACTCGGCTCCTACGATACTATTGACAGTCATAACTTCAAGGTCGTCGATAATTTCGTCTATATAGGGACCAGCATTAACAACAATAATAACGTCAGCCTTGAAATCTAACGCAGAATCGCTCTTGCTAACTGGTGCTACTTTGGACTAATTAGGCAATTGAAAAGTAAAGTCCTCTAAAGTCCTACTAGTCGCTCGTCATTCCGGTCCTCTTATATGGCGCAGAAGCGTGGACGATGACATCCGATGAGTCGGCTCTAGGAGTCTTCGAGAGAAAAGTTTTGCGTAAGATTTATGTTCCTCTTCGAGTTGGCAACGACAAATACCGCTTACGATGGAACGATGAGCTGTACGAGCTATACGATGGTATTGACATAGTTCAGCGAATGAAGAAACAACGACTACGCTGAATAGATCATGTCGTCCGAATAGATGAAAACACTCCAGCTTTGAAAGTATTCGATGCAATAACCGCTGATGGAAGCAGAGGAAGAGGAAGATCTCCACTCCGTTGGAAAGATCAGGTGGAGAGGTGGAAGCCAGGCCATCACTTGGTATTTCCAACTGGCGCCAGAGAGCGAAAAGAAGAGAGGAATGGCGCGCTAATATTGATTTGGCTATAATCACGTAAGCGATGCCAACGCCAATAAAGAAGAGGAAGAAGTATATGCATATAAGATTGTACATACAAATATATTCATTTCGACCAGACTGAGCTATCCCAGATTAAATTAGCTCCACAAACACATCTAATTACGCATTTTTGTTTTGTCGACTATTGATTAACTAATTTTCTGCTATAGAATTTTTAGTTTCACTTTCATTCGCTGCGGTATTCTTTGATTGAGCGTACATGCATACATACATACATACATATGTATGTGCATACATTGAAAATTGATTCTTTAATACAGCGGAATGATATCATTAGTCAATAAAGAAGACACATTATAAACAATTCATTTAATTTGCACAACAAACAAGCTCATGAGCAACAAGAGCAAACAGCCAACTGCTCAATTGCCCAACTGTTGTGTAGGTACGTGTATGTAGATGTTGTTGGTTGGTATGAGTGTCGACATACCGTCTCGTGCTGAGTCCAAGACGATTACAACCAGTATGTGACCATAAAATAGTACTATAGAGCACATAAATATGTACATATATTATTAACCGCTGAACCGGTTGGCGGCGGCAATAGCTCATGTGGAAGGTCACAGGTTCGAGCCCTGATTCGAACAGCATCAAAAATTATAAAAAATTAATTTATATAAAAAAAATGAAGTTATTTTTTCTAAATGCGGTCATCGCTACGCAGGGAATGTCAACCCCCCCGAGAGTATATCTGGCATGAAAAAAAGATCCGCATAAAAATTCTTAAGCCGTTCGGAGGCGGCTTAGCATAAACTGTTAGTCTCCCTCCATTTCTTGATAAAAAAAAAACATCAAGACGCACACCACAAACTGGTGGAGGAGCTCGGCCTTATATTCTCGGTATTACATGCTCATAAATTTGTATGTAGGTACATACATGTACATACATACATAATATTTTTCTGGTTTTTTTTTTTAATTTTCAATGTAAATTCTCATGCGTATTTTTAACAAAAATGTTCATATGAACTTTTGTTGGCATTAGTCTTGATAATAATACGGTTCCATATGCATACTTGCACATACATACATACATGACAGACAATTGTGGAACAGGTTGTATGCCCAAAATTATGGGTCATTAATAAATGAACACTTGTTTTCCCATAGTTTATGGCAAAAAAAATTTTTAAATACCATATATTCGAATTTAATTTAATTTGATGTTCATTTTATTACCGAAAATCACTAAGAAAAAATGTGAAATTTTATTCAAGTTACACATGGAATTTATAGAAATGAGTAAATATTACAAGTAATTCTGCAATATTATGGAGCTTAGTTTGTGGCAGGGCTCTCACATGTGGTTTTTAAGCAGAAATAAAACGCACATAATTTAATGCTTTGACCAAGCACTTTGGTTTTATTCTAAAGATAAGAGTTTCCCATTAAGTTTTAAAAATATTTTCGAGCAAGTAATCGCCGCGGCTGGTTTGAATAAATTCTAGTCGAAAAGCTCACTTCTTGACCACTTTTTGCTGCATTTGGGGCCGTATGCCAGCAATAATGATCCGAATATTCTCTTTCAAAGCGGCAATTGCCTCGGGCTTATCTGCGCAGACGAGTGATTTCACATAACTTCACAAAAAATACTTCAGCGGTATATGGTAATGCGTTCACAAAAAGTTTCTTTCAATAAATTGATTGTTTCTTTAGCTGTGTGGCGTGCCGTCTTGTTTGAACCAAAGGTCGTCCATATCAATATCATCCATTTCAGGCACGAAAACGTCATTAATCATGGCTCTATACCATTGACTATAACATTATAGCTAATTTCATTTTGAAGGAATATGGACAAACGATTCTCTCTGCCTATAGAGCACACCAAACTTTGACTTTTAGCGAATGTAAGGGTGTCTCAACAGTGGCTTGTGGATTATCGTCACATCAAAAGCGGGAATTTTCTTTATTAACGTACCCATCAGCATCGCTGAACAAAATTTTCTTGTGAAAGTCGAGATCGGTGATCATTCCGTCTTCGCCCCCGTTCACCGAACTCGTGACCCGCTTGTTGGTCGTTCGGATTCAATTCATGCGCGAGTTGGATTTTGTCAGCCCGCAAACCAAGATCCTTCCGTAATATCTTTCATAAAGTAGTTGGACACTATACTAATTTTTTCGCGCGATGGCAGATGGACTCATTCGGTTCTTCTGCGATACTCTGCTTCATAGCAGCAATAGCGTCTCTGACGGTGGGTATTATCTACTGGATTAAATTTCCTACTGACTCCGCTGGTCCATTAGGTTGACCGAATAATGGACGCAACGCGTGATGTGTCGTGCGAACCGAATCATTAGTTTCGTAATAAATTTGCACGATTTGTAAAAGTTGATCCAGAGTAAGTCGGTACATTATGAAATAGCAAACCAAAATGAGTATAAATCCAATAAGAGATATCTAGAGGACCAGATCCGAAAAAAGTATTGCCTCATTGAAAACCATACGTCTATAAAAGTTTTCTTGTCAATGAGTAAGTAAGGAAGACTAAGCTCAGGTGGGACTGAACATAAAATACTCAGCTGACATTTAGGTATATTAAGCATCAGACTGGTTATCTGTCTTTCAAATGTTCCATGGTCCAGTTATATGGGAAGCAGGTCTTTTTCTGAACTTATGTCAACTATTTTCGGTAGGACTTTTGTTCTTCTGAAATTAGCATACCCACTGAGCTAGAGCAGAGGGAAGGGCCAAGACAACACAACCCTGATCTTGCCTGATTTTGACTGAGTTTTTAGAGCTTTTTCATTCTCATTAAGTCCTTTCGGATTCCCATCTCAATAGACCGGGAAAGTTTTTCTCCAAATTAAGGAAGTTAAAAAATTTCAAAGCAGTTTTGAAGAAAAATTGTTTCAATTCGTAACGATAAAACAAGGTAATTAAAGGTCTGCTCTCAATCCCTCCTGCGTGGCAGTTGCTGGTTAGTACCATCCACTAGCTTGTTTTCGCCTAATTCAAATAGTTTTAAATCTAAGTTAGGTAATTAGAAGAATTCCTGGCTGATGGGAAGGATTGTGCTATCGCCGAACAAATAATTGGCGCTTCATAACCGCTGATGCGATTTTTGGTCGAGATCCTTCTCCCATTTGTGGTTTTGCGTCTTGATGTTTTCTTAACCTACATTTTATTCTAAGCTGCCTGCGAACGGTCGTTTTATTTTTAGGAGGAGGCCTCTATTTCATGTCAGAAATACACTTAGCGGCGTTGACATTCCCTTGCGAGGGGCAAGCGTAATTAGAAAAATATATTTTATTATAAATTAGTATGTTGGTCGAACAAGGACTCGAGCGCCTTGTGGTGGTAAAACAATCAGCAGTTCTCCAGAGAACTGAATAACGCAACAAATTTGAACTTTTGTTCAAATCCTCCCCTTGTTGGGGACGGTACAAAAGTAAATAAATCAAATCTGCCTAACTTTTCACGATTCACGATGCATAATACCTTCTCAGTTAGCGTCCAAAAATGTAAACAGCTGAACTCGCCTTACTGCGATTTCAGAACGGAGCTTTCAATCCCGATCCCATTTCAGTTCAATAACAAAATAACCATAACGGAAGGAGAACAGGGATTTCTTTAAAATTTAAATCCATCATGAGTAAACTCTTAGTCGTTAAATCCGTTTAGATTTTAATCTAAGTCATGAGAACCCTTTTTAAATTTCATATGTGAACCAAAAGTCTGCTATAGAATAATATTTTTCCGTGAAACAAATTTCCGACTCATCAAATAAACTGCTCTAATTGACACTCGAAGCCTTTTCGTGACTTTCCTGAGGTTAATACAAATATTTTCATAAAATTCTCTCTTCTCGAAAATAGCTCAAGATTATACGTTTGCTAGTCAAATTCCAGTTAAGGATGGCCCCAGACTTTAGTTCAAAATTGTAACTACACCAACTGGGGATATGATGTATTGATGCTGAGATTTAATATTGTTCAAGAAATGTAGGGTTGAGAAATTTTCAAAATCTGCATAAATTTAATACAGTCAGACCTCATTATCATTAAGTGGAAAAAAATATGTCTCATCGGTATTTAAACTATTATTCACCACGTCGTTGCCCGCTGGGATCCAGAACAAATTTGAGTCCAAATGCAAAACGATTGTTCAATAAACTGATCAAAGCACTCAAACCCATGCCGCAAGGTATATGCGGAAGTGACCTAAAAAAATACCGAAACAAAATTTCAAAACCCTTTTAAAGCACATTTACCTCGCATACCCACCGATAATACTGGAAGCCCACGGAAAGATCTGAGTTTACCATACTGCGCACAACGGCATCATCGAAATCCCACTGATAACAAATAGTGGCGATCGTCATATTCGTCTTCCGATGCCATGCCAACATGGTCGCCATCTGTATGCGTTGATGTATGCGCTGCCAAAAGCTCAGGTCCAAACCCTGTCGTGATGCAGATGCCGCCACCTGGTAATTGTATTTCGAGTATCGTAATGCGAGTGCTGTATCGGTCATCAGCGAACGTGGATCGTTCCATTCGAGTAACAGTTCGGCACCTAATGCCCATGATTTTGTTATCGAGCGCATTATCGATATTGTGCTGCGACCACTATCCGCACGCACATTGTACATATTCCAAGAGAGCGTTGTCGCCGGACGCATTAGTTCGATGGTGGTTTGGGTTTGTAGCGGTTCCTCGGCAGCGGCGCGTTGCATGGCAGCCTCCAAACGTAGTGCGTTATGTGGATAAAATATAATGCTGACATTCGAAGCGAGTGTCGTGGGATTGATGTCCGCCATTATGGTGGGCGTTTGCTGCTTTTCAAAGGCGAGAGAGGGAGAGAGAGAGCATAAATTAATCATTTCATTTTAATATTTTCCGCAAATCTTGAAACCTACTAAAAAATCATCGTAAAGACGTAGTGAGTAAATGCCACCAAAGCGAAAACCCGAGGGCCGTGTGTGACTCCACACCCAATTGCATGTAATATTCTTGTTAGCCGCAAGTCGATGTGCGTAGTCCAATTCAATGCCATCATAATATTTCGGTTTAATACGTTGTGCCAGTATGTGAAGTTCATGAATATTGCCGGGATTCTTTTTGTCCGTAGAACCTCGGTAGCGCTGAAAACATGCCGGAAACTGTTGTGTACACTTCTGGGGGCACCAGTCGCACGTCATGAATGCGTAACGTCGTTTTCAACAATTACTTAAGTATAAAAATATATTGTGATTTGTTTCTCGCAAAATAATTGCTTTCCAATAAAAAATATATAATTTTCACTATTTGCAGTGAAAGGATTTGCGGCTTCCACTGATTTTTTGCAAGAAAACTGAATATTATGAAAAAGAAATTTTCGAAAAATTTTGAGTATTTTGGTTGTTGAAATGTAGTATGATTATAAAATGTCATACGGAAGGTAGAAATGAAAAGTTTTGATGTTTGCAAATGCTACGGGAATGTCTAAATATATGTAACTGTGGTGAGTTTACGCTTCTTCATGCTTGAAACATTTCATTCCTTGAAATAAAATTAAAGATTTTTTGATACAAGAATAAGAGCTAGACAACAGCATGGAATGTACTTTAAAAAAAAAGTTATATTTTTCGTTGTTTTTTTCCAACAAATGGCGGGACCTACAGCTCATACTAAGCCGTCTCCGACTGGCTGATGACTATTTATGAGAAAATGCCATAGGACGATCAGTAAGAGAATCGGCCTGGGAAAGGTATCCCGCTCATCATATCAGGAAATATTGCTATTAAAAATAAAATTCTATGCTGCAATATTAAGAACTGCATTTACCATACAGCCGTTTTCGGGTAAATCACAATTTTCTCAAACAATTTCTTTCCCAGAACTTTGTGAAGCGATCGATCTAAATTTGGTTATATTCCAGGTAATAATAGTAGTTTCCAAGAAAAAATTAGAGCTATATCGGCTCAAAAAATTCTACAAAATTCTTCAAAATTGCCGTAATATTAATTTTTAAGCATGTGACGATACTGACACAATTTTGAAATATTTTTTTTCAAACTCCTCATAACTTTTTATGGATTAATGAGTATTGTTAATCTTCAAAAATGGTACGCCTCACAGAAAAAAAATAAAATTATTCACTTTTCATTATTTTTGAAACGATAAAAAAAAGCAAGTAAACCAAAAAGTACCTTTCTGGCGGCCAATTCACTACATTCATCATTTTATGGCCTTTTATTTTATGCCTCCTGGTTCCTCCTTAGCGTCAATTGGTTCTTCTCTACCTGATCTTTCCAACGGAGTGGGTATATTCCTGTTCATCTACTTCCATTGGAGTATTCTGTCTCTTGATTCGCTGAACTATGCCATTATTTCCGTACAACTTGTTTCATCGGTTGCGGCATTCATCGTTACCAATGCGTAATGCGAAATTTCCAAGCCCGACTCTTTGGCTATCGATACCATCCTCGCTTCTACTACTACTTCCTAATTGCTTAAACAGTTCAAAGTGGGACGTATTGGCAAGAGCAAATTCTGCGTTGGATTTTAAGCCTAACATTATTATTGGCGTTAACGTAGGTTCCAAGATAGACGAAATTATCTATAATCTCAAAGTGACTGTCAACAAAGACATGGGAGCCAAGTCGCAAATGCAATAAATGGTTGATTGGTTACAGAAAATATATCGTCTTGTCTTTGTTCATTACCAGGCCTACACTATTCCCTTCGCTTCGTTATTCGGTCTGAAGAGAGCAAAACTCACAGCGCGGTTTTTGAGGCCTCATTGGCATATGCCAGCAATGGTCCACTTTTCTAGAAGATTGTACCTTCTCTATTCAGCTCTACAGCTCTTATTATTATTTTCTCCAGCAATATCTTAAAGAGGTCATACGATAAATAATCAGCCTGTCAGAAACCTCGTTTGGTATCAAACGGCTTGGAGAGGGCCTTCGCGATCCAGACAGACCTCTTGATGTTGCTTAATGTCAGTTTACCCAGTCGCGGCTGCGGTAGCTGCATTGCATACTGACGTTCGGAAGGACAGGGTTCAAATTCCGGTGCCACCAGCATCCAAAAGTTACTGAAAATTAATTTAAATAAAAAATTAAATTAAATTTTCTAATTGCGGTCGCCCCTCGGCAGGGAAAGTCCACCCCTCCGAGTGTATTTCGGACAAGAAATAAAGGCTCCTCGTATAAAAACCATCAGCCGTTCGGAGGCGGCTTATTATAAACTATAGGTCTCGCCATCTGTTGGAAAAACATCAAGACGCAAAACCGCTTCAGCGGCTACAAAGCGCCAATTATAAGATTTTTGGGATACTAAATTCAGACATAGGATTGTACATGTTTCGCGGCCTGCGATTGTGAGATGGTGCGTGTAAATAATATTTGGAAAATTATAGATCTATCAGATCTAATGCCACACCTGGAATGTTCAATTAGTATGTTAACAGTTGACGGTGGGCGGTGGGGAATCGGGTTCGGCATCTTCTGCCGTTCCATTTTTACTGCCATTCAGCAGTCTGGAGTAGTATTTTATCCATAAATCTATTAGATCACTACTCTAAGTCATAAGAGTTTTTGTTTCGTTTTAGAAACCTTCCGTAAGTCAGCGCATCTGTTCGAGCGCGAGCTTCTCAAGATCTTCCTTCAATTGTGATAAAAAAAATAACAATTATAATAATAATTAGTTACCTTTAATATGATTGCAATATTTCAGTGAAATACTAGTTACTTTTTTTATTCTATGTAAAGTGTTTTACAATAAGAGGTGTTCTTTTGATATTCAAAGAAACTTTTCACTTAAAAGACCATGGAATTTTTATAGTGAATTTTAATAATTTCAATGCGTTGTTGTTGCGTGTTTCGTTCCATTTTTATTACTTGGGTAGTTTTTACTTGTAAAATATCAAAAAATTACAGCCTCAAAAGTGGCATCTATCGGAAAAGCAGGCTATTCAAAAGAACACCTCTTATAGGAATACCCCTTATTTTTGTATATGAATGTGACATCATTTCATTGCCCATTTAGCTTTGGCAGTTTTCATGACTTTTCATAACCTAGACACTATCTATGGAGCTCGCACAATCATTAAAAGTCATCACATGACATGACATCACCACAAAATCATCACATCTTACCAATATGTCACCACATCATAGAAAAGTTAAAAAGTCTACATTATTATAATTATATAACTATACCTATTAGGCGAAGTAAAAAGAAATCCATTGTGCTTCACATCATACCAATATGTCACCACATCATAGAAAAGTTAAAAAGTCGACATTATTATAATTATATAACTATAGGTGTAGTAAAAAGAAATCCATTATGCTTCACGGAGTAAAGGAAGGCCAATTGTCGAAAAGGTTGATAAAATTATGGACATTGTCGAGCCCGAACGTCATGTAAGCACTTTTTCGATTACCCAAGAGCTACAGAATGCACAAAAAACCTTTGGAACTATTTGAGTAAGGCTGGATACGAAAAAGAAAAAAATTAACCAAACAATTTTATGCAAAAATAATGGATTTCTTTTTACTACACCTAATATTATTATTTTATATTGTACAATAATACCAAAGTGTAAAGCTGACAACGAACGAAGGAAGTGGCTGCAGCTTAGAAAGGCTATAAAATGGCAGCAACAGTCACAAAAAATTTGGAGTCAGAAGTGGACTGCTGTTCATTTTAGTATAAGTAAAACGTGAGGAGTTACTCTCTCTTCTTATTTACACAATATCAGGAATTTAGAGGTAGCTAGCAGAGATCTGCCAGCAAGCTATTCCCAGTCATTTATAGAATTCTGAATATTAATGCATACCCTGCAAACAGTTGTGTGTCATATGGTCCATTGGAGTAATCCAATAGGTACTCCGTTCTTGTGTGCTATTGGATCAACTAACACCTCGCTACCAGTTTGTTGTTAGCCGATGATTGCTCGTGTTTTAACAATCGCAATTACTTAATTAATTATTTAATAATTTATTCCTATATACTCCATAAAATAATCCTTTGTAAGCAAGTACTCCATGGGGTATCTTTTTGGCTTAGTTTCAGAAGTAATTTACTTTAGTTAGCCAATGGAGTGGAGGTGGCGTATATCCGTAGGACATCGCAATGTAAATTAAACCATATTTTTTATATTGATTATGGTTAGTTTTCGAGTACTCTAATGTCTGCATGTAGTACTCGTG
Organism: Ceratitis rosa; assembly: GCA_037013455.1. NCBI lineage: Eukaryota > Metazoa > Arthropoda > Insecta > Diptera > Tephritidae > Ceratitis > Ceratitis rosa. Next base: position 8,089,007 of record JAWMAG010000020.1, on the reverse strand, counting down.
TTGCTCGCAGGGGCTTATCACACTTGATAGTTGGCTATGTGGCCTGTAGAGAGGGATGCATGAAATAAATACAAAACGAATTGCAATTTTTAAATTTATTTGTAAAGGACACCAGCATCCAACGAGCGAATCTCAGCTACAACCCGGAGTTCGTTATGTTGCTTATACTCGTACACGGTGTGTCCCAAAAATAACCGAACTTTTTGGATATAAAATAGTAAAATACACATTGTATTATCTTTGAAAGTTATTATTTATTCAAAATAGGTTCCATTTGACTCAACACAACGTTTGGAACGATCAACCAGCGCATGCGTAGATTTTTTTATGTCATTTATAGAAATGTTCTTCAGTACCTCGGTTACGGCTGCTTCATTTTTTTCAATTTTATTTTAATTTTTTAAACTTCAATTCAATTTTTTTTCAAGTTTGACACAAAATTTTATATTTGCTCTTTGTTCCATTTTTTTTTGGAACCATTAGCACACTTTTGGTTTTATTGAAATGGCTGTCACTTTTACATCTGTCATCCGACTTACATGAAGTCAGGTGTGTTTGAAAGAGGATGAATGTATCTTTTTAATGTTGCAAATTTTCAATATATGGCGCTGTATGTTGTATGATTTAAATATAAAGTTCGGTTATATTTGGGACACACCGTGCATATGTATGTTTGTGAAAATTTCGCCTCTTCACCGAAGAAAGAATATATCTCTGAGCTACCAAAAAAAGGTGTCGTCAAAACAAAGGAAGGAAAAGGCAATAGAGCTGTTAGGCTGATGAATTTTATATGACTTTTAATTAAATTCGAAGATTATGTGTTTTCTTTTAAATATTAGTTTAATTTGTTAAAAATAAATATGTACGAGAAAAACATTTGATCATAAAGTAAAGTCAATTGCAATTAATTATTGTTATTAAGCCGTATGTTTTTATTTATTTTTTATTAGAGGTGAGTATATAACTTTATATGGCTTACATGCTTTTTTTAACTTAAATGCAAATGCAAAAAAAAAGAAGAAAATAATTTAAATACCGCATTACAATAAATTCAAATTTCCTTGCCATGAAAAAATTATATTTGGCTGGCAAATCAATACACAGCTGCATTCGCTTGAGTTTATAAACGTACTCGTACATACCCCTCTTTTTATTATTGAGTCTTGAATGAGCAAAGATACACTGCAAGTTGTTCTTTTATATTTATGTTTGTTGTTGTTCAGGTTGCTTCTTTAAAAGCAAATTTATTATTATTTTCTGTACACAAATTGGCTGCAAATCGTGGCAAGTACAATAGGAATTACTGGTGAACACATGTATATATAATATATTACAAAAAAAGCTACATACATACATGAATAGTTTTTAAGAAATGCAGCATGTCAAACTTAGGTATGTAAAGAGAATTTATGATTTTAAGTATGTACCAGGGGTGTTAGTTGAAGTTTGCCGGTTTTACTAGTAGATGTCGCTAGCAATATCTATAAATTTCTATGATTTGGCATGTATGGAATTTTTTTCTATTGGCATTAACCTACAAAAATACGCAAGTCACATTCCGCCAAAATAATAGCGTCATATTTGTTTACCCCAGTGAATACACGTGTATGTCGAGTTTCGTTCCAAGTAAATCGCATTTGCGGCATTCGTTGTTTTTCTTAATTCATCAAAAGAAAAAAGCAGCTGAAGCTCACCGGTTGCTGGTAGAAACATGTGAGACATGGTTTCGTCAATTTAAAAGTGGAGATTTCGATTTGACATACAATGAACATCCTGGTTCTGCGAAAAAGTTCGAAGACAAGGATGTTGATCCAACCCAATCGCAACAAAAATTGGCAGAAACACTACATGTGAGTCTAGGAGCAATTTGCCAACGTTTAAAAGCTATGGGAAAGATCTAGAAGTATGGAAAATGGGTGCCACACCAGCTGAACGATAGACAAATGGAAAATCGAAAAACCGTTTGTGAAATGCTGATTCAACGATTCGAAAGGAAATCTTTTCTGCATCGAATTGTCACGGAGGCCGAAAAATGGATTTATTTCGAGAACCCGAAGCGAAAAAAATCATGGCTTTCCCCTGGTGAAGCTGGCCCATCGACTGCAAGGCCAAATCGCTTTGGCCGTAAGACAATGCTCTGTGTTTGGTGAAACCAGTGTGGTGTGGTGTACTACGAATTGTTAAAACCTGGTGAAACGGTGAACACAGATCGCTACCGACAACAAATGATCAAAAAGTTTTTTTTGGAATGGTATCTATAATTTGCCTGAGAGATGGGCGAAATGTGTAGAAACCAATAGTCAATACTTTGAATAAAAAAATTTTGAGATTCCTCAGAAAATTAAGTGTTTTCTTTATCGAAAAACTAACACCCCTGGTATATCTTTTGTTGTGAAAACATTCTTAAGTTTTATGGAAAGGATAATATATTGTATCATCAGTTTCATTCTTTATCACACCGGCATACATACATATATATTGACATATACGAATACTTCTACTTTACGAGGATTGCACTTTAACTGCCATGCTACAGGCTGGAAAGGTATTCGTGCCCTCTATACACCAAGTATGATCTTGGCTCCTGAGTCACCGCAGCTTTTCGTAGAATTTTCAAGCATTACCCTTCTCGGTCAGCTTCTAAAGCTCTCCGTAGTCACACATTCCAGCCTCTTTGTCTTCTTTGTCTGTAAACGCTACTTTCCCCCCTCTTTAGCTCTCGGTATCTATCCCACACCGCACATGTTGTGCTCGATCTCAAGGTTGAGAGTTAGGTAGTCTATTTTCTCTCTACTGCAATTCGACATTCCTCACCGTACCAGCTCTGTTTCTGTCACTGCCGAAAACCAATTGTTTCCGTTGCGGCGGTACGTAGGGAGTGTGAGGATCCGTGTCACAGTTCGAGTAGCTGATGAGTGCTCTCAGAAAGCAGGTGTACAAATCTAGTCGAAAACTGTTCGGCCGTCGAACATTACTTGTATTTGTCGACGGGCATTCTTTGATACACAGGGGCGAGTGCGTATCTTCGCTGCAACAAGACGTCGGAACGTACGCACATATAGCAACTGGATACTGTTTATCACAACGTGATCGATCTGGTTATGAATGTTTCGATCTGTAGATAGCCAGATAGCTTGGTAAATTTTCTTGTGCTGGAATCAAGTATCACAGACAACCAAATTTCGTTTTGTTGCAGATTGTGGTGAGACGTTCCTTAACCGGAGTGAATGCCAGTACTCGGCGAGTTTATTTCCCACACCAAATGTGCGCTGTTTTATGTGGCCGCTGTTGTATATTTTCTTGTTCCGTCCATCGCACTTCTTGGTCTGCGTTGATGTCAGCCTTTAATTTCACCAGGTTATAATACAGTAGGCTAGCTGCACCTTCTTAGTTAAGGGACCAGACATTCCAGGTGCATGTTCTCAAATCGTGATACTGAAAACGTTGCCAATGGTCGTCATCAAAAGAGGGGTATCTTATCCGAGGCTTTGTTGATATTTTCATTGGAGCTGGTTTCCATGTGGACCCAAACCCAGTGTACAACCCCTCTAGGTGAGTAAGTTTCAGTTATGTCGGAGTGGCTCCACTGAAGCTTCCTCTCTTTTAGCCGTGACCCATTCAGCCATTTAGTAATTTCATTTATTTACCTTTTTGTAAGCTTACATGAAGGTAGCTTGGCAAACGGATCTTGTACGCCGGCTAAACTTTCATAGAATACAGTCTGTTCCACTCCATGCTCATCACAAAAATGTCATTTCCTCAGTTAAAACTTAATAAATACATAGTAATTAATAGGAAGGGACTTTTCCGGACACTTTCTGGTCTTAATGTATAAAGTAATACGTCATGCCAAACACGATCAAATGTTAGTGATACATATATCGAGAAAAGCAGCCGTGCAATATTTGTTTTCATCAAAAACTTAATATATTTTCTCAAAAAGTCTACGAACCCGTTCTCAGTGGACTGTGAGATTTTTCCGCTCAATGACTGGAAGAAACCATTCGAAGAACAGCACTTAGATGATTTTGAATGCAATGGGCCAATTGGGTCGTTATGATGATATTTTATCGGCAGGGTTTAGGGATCAGGATAATTTTGTGATACAATACTTTCCATTGAGCAGGGAGCAATCTCCTTTTAAGTATTGCGCTGATCAGGTAAGTTAAGAAAGTAATTCCATCTTGGGCTAACTGTTGTAATAGATAGTCAGGAGCCCTTTTTGTCTTAGTTTTTCAATCATAGGTACTTTTTACTTGCACTTTGTATGGGTGGATCTATTTGGAAAAATCTCTTTCAATTATACTTCTAAGCTCAGAAATCTACTAATAAGCGTTTTTTGGGATCGAAGTAAAATAAAAGTTCGACCAAAAATAGCTCAATACTCTTATTCCCACACTATTTAGATTTTGATGAGAGAAAGATTAATTTTTGATTTAGTGCTGTAATTTTCTATGACCGAAAATGGGCGAATTCAAAGTTAGAGTTGTAGCATTCTCTAATAAAGTACAACAGGAAGGTACAGATTAATTGGGCTAACAAATAACAACAGCGCACCATTCATTACTTCTTTTCGCTGTTTGATCCTTCCAAATGTAGTGGAGGTCTTCCTCATCTTTTGCTTCCACCGGCGGGTACTGCATCAAAAACTTTCAAAGTTGCAGTATTCTTACCCACCTGTCTCTTCATTCGTTGTTGAACTATGTCAATACCATCATATGTATATCTCATACAGCTCATCATTCCATCGACTGCTGTATTCGCCATTTCCAACTCGTAGAGGACCGTAAATTTTACGAAAAACCTTTTTCACCTCCTTTCTTTCCTAACGCTGACTCCTGACTCAACAGATGTTTGCATTGTCGATACCTGCTCACCATATAACAGAACGGGAACGTTGATGGCCTTGTAGAGTTTGGTCTTTGTTTGTCGAGAGAGGACTGGATAATCGGCGCTTTGTAACCGCTGAAGCGATCTTTCGGACGAGCTCCTCCTCCAATTTGTGGTTTTGCGTCTTGATGTTTTTCCAACAAATGGAGGGACCTACAGTTTATACTAAGCCGCCTCCGAACGGCTGACGGTTTTTACGAGGAGCCTTTATTTCATGTTCGAAATACACTCGGAGGGGTGGACATTCCCTGCCGAGGGGCGACCGCAATTCGAAAATTTAACTTAACTTTTTCTTTAAATTAATTTTCTATAACTTTTTGGATGTTAGTCCGGCACCAGGATTTGAATCCGAGCCATCCGAATGGCAGTACGCATTGCTAACCACTCGGCTACCGCGTCCGCCAACGCCAACGTCAGTTTACACAGCCGTAAAAGCATTTTAGGGCTACCAAGTTTAGATATATTGGCGCAGAGGTACATAGCTCTTTTTCGTGCTGCGACGAAGTGGTGGTATCGTGTCGATCTTCTTTTCACTGTTTTTTTTTCCAAATTAGAACCAAGCTGAATATCTAGTGCACATTTACTGTAATTGTGAGTTCTTGTAAACTTTAGATGCAGAATGAAGAAGCCTCTAAAACTTCCCTACTTTTCTTAATTTTTAAAATATACCTTCGAAAACTCTAAGTATTAATAAATTTTTACTCTTTCTCTTCTCTTCCACAGATGCCGTAATATGTCTCATGGTAGTACTTGCATTGACCTCCATCCTTTGGAGTATTACCATACACATAATCTCTGGTGACTTCTACCATGGCATACTCGGTGCTAAATTAGCCTTTCGGGAGAGAGATTTCCGACAAATGGACGAACATTCCAAGGAGATATTCTATGGTGATTTAAATAAGTTAATAAATGAGACATACACCGAGCCGGTCATAGAAGATGAGGTTGCAGATGTGACCACGCTGGCGCCAATGGAAGCGAATGGTAATGGAATTTGAGTAAATTTTCAAATACACATTACATACATACATACATACATATTTCCTGTAGCCACAACTAAGCAGCCCAAAGTAACCAAAACGTACCACATTTTCGGATTGGTACGACCCGACGACGATGAGAAACAGCACGTAGTGGACGAGGAAACGGAGGAGGTCGTCGCAACTGCAGCGCCAGCTGTGAAATTCAATATGACGCATGATCGTGAATTTTTGGCTACAAGTGAGTGAATAAACATACATAGACATGTACATGTGTGTGGCTGTGCGTAGGAATTTTTAACAATTAGCTAATTTTCTCCAAATATTTACATAGATTATGTGAATTTTAGTGTAAATATTTTGTCTATTTAACGGTTTATGTGTTCATTACTGGCAAACTCATTTATTACATTGCTGTCGATTATCTCAGTACACACACACATCGCTCTTTTATTTTATTTTTGTGTGCACACTACATACACGTACATACATACGATTATATTAACTTTGTTTCTTTCTATATCTCACCAACCTGTACTTTGCAGTGATGCTGGACGTGCACAAAACACGTTGGCGCCAAAGCGCCGCCGTTCAATTCATTTATAGTTTTCCATTTCTGTCGGAAATCTTCGCAATAATTTGGACGGCAATGTGTTTAATATTTCAATCGGGCGTGCAAAAATATTGGTGAGTGAATTTTGCCAATAAATATGTATGTATAAATGTATCATTTTTTTCTTTTACAATGTTATTGGACTTGGTTGGGGGAAAATGCAATTGAAGGTTTTTATTCTAACGCGCGTGTGAAATTTTGAAGAAGGAAGCTGAGGATGTGAAAACAATAACATATGCACTAAGAGGAAGCGTTTTTTTTATCGTGGAATGAGAGGATTGTACACGTACATATGTAGGGGATAATGGGGATCGTAACATGTTCTTCTTCTTTGCTGGAATATGGTAGACACCACTTATGCGACTAAAGCCAAGTTAGTTGGAAATACCAAGTGAATTCATGTCGTTCTCCTCGTTCACTACCAGGCACATTCGTTTCGCTTCTTTGTCAAGATTAGACAAGGCATAACTAACAGCGCGGCTGTTAAGGCCAATAATGTCAATGTCAGCGGTATAAGCCTGCAGTTGCACTTACAGTGATGAACTAAAGTATTGGCACAGCTAGATAGTTCAACTTTAACACTTTTTTTTACCACTTTTGAAAATATTTTTAATTCCGATAAAAAAATGCTAGACAGAGAGATAAACTTTCAACTATTTTCACTCCAATTCATTTTATTATATTTTATGTTAAATTAAAACTAATCATAAATGAAAAAAGTACTAATTTCACCAAACAAAAGCATTGGCACACTTAAATTTCGCTTAAATTTGATTGTTCTAGCCAATTTTTTATTTCAAAAGTCCCGTTATGCTTACATAAGCAATTGCTTTTTTTTCAGAAAACAAACCGCAAACATTATAGTGCCTTCAATTATACGTAGGCTGCTATATATGTATAGGTCTGGCCTAGACAACACTAAGTGTTGCCAGGTGCAATCTGACATTTCCATTGGAAAGTTTGACATTTTTTAGCATAACATCACTCAGAACGTTTTGTCATTTAATCGTGAATTATTTTATTTGCAGGGAATTAAAAAATTCATCTCGGCCAAAAAATGGAATTAACTCGTGAACATTTTCGTGCGATCATTTTTCACAACTTTCGACGTGGATTATCACGACAATAGGGCATCGATGAACTAACAGCTTTGTAAGGCTATGAAGCACCATCCTATAGCACTGTGAAAAACTGGTACAACGAATTCAATCATGGCCGTCGCTCGCTCAAAGACGAATTCCGTGAAGGTCGTCCAATCGTCCAAAAACAGCCGTTGTGCCAGAAAACATCGATGCCGTACGTGAACTGATAATGCAAGACCGTCATGTAAAATACCTTCAGATGGAGGCATGCCTATGCATTTTTCCCACCAGCATACATTCGATATTGCATGAACACCTGGCCGTAAAAAAGGTTTCTTCTCGTTGGATCCCGCACAATTTGACAATCGCTCAAAAAAGGCTCGTGTGGATTGGTGTTAAGAAATGCTGAAAAAATACGTTCGCGGTGCTTCAAAAGACGTTTATAAGATCGTCACAGGTGACGAATCATGGATCTATGTGTATGAGCCCGCAACAAAACAGCAATCAACCGTGTGGGTCTTCCAAGAAAAAAAATCCAAAAGGAAAAAAAACCATTTTCGTTGATAAATATTCGTATTTTCATTATTAGGAAAGAAATATATAGAGCAGCCTACGTATATGGAAATTCTTAGAAAGAATGTCAAAAAAGTGCCGAAAAACTTAAATTGCCAGAGTCATTTACATTTCGGCACTACAATGATCTGAAGCATACCGCTCATGATGTGCCGTATGTGGCTTGCACACCACATTAAACATATACTGCCGCATCCGCCCCAATCGCCTGATCTAAATCCAATTGAACATTTGTGGGAAGAGCTGGATAGGCGCGTTGAAAAGCGCGCTATATAAACAAAAAAAGAGTTGAAGCTGGGGAGGAATGGTAGAATATTGGGGCAGAAATTACATAAAAATTGGTCTCATCGATACAAAAGCGTTTGGAAGCTGTCATCAAATATTTATAAAGCCAAGCCTAAATATTAATTTCGTTAATATTTTACCATTTTATTATAATTTTTTTGTGTTTTTATGAAATGTGCTAATACTTTTGTTTGGTGAAAATTAGTACTTTTTCATTTATAATTAGTATTAATTTAACATAAAAGATAATAAAAAGAATTGGAGTGAAAATAGTTGAAAGTTTATCTCTCTGTCTAGCATTTTTTTATCGGAATTAAAAATATTTTCAAAAGTGGTAAAAAAAAGTGTTAAAGTTGAACTATCTTGCTGTGCCAATACTTTACTGGCCTTGACATCGCTTACGCGAATTTAGCCGAATTTATAACATTGCGATATTCATTTCTTTGAAGATACCAACTACAGCCAGACCCTTCCCTACTTGGTCTTTCCAACGGAGTGGAGATCTTCCCCTTCCTCTGCTTCCACCGGCGGGTCCTGCATCGTATTCTATATCCTCCAGCTAATCGTTCCATCGGTTACGGTATTCGCCATTCTCAACTCATAGAGGACCATAAATCATCAGATTTTGTCATCGTCCATGCTTTCGCATCATATAGAAGGACCTAAACGATGAGGGACTTGTAGAGTTTGTCGTTCGTCGGGAGAGGACTTTACTTTTCAATTGTCTACTCAGTCCAAGGCAAGACTGATTCTGCGTTGAATTTTCAGGCTGACATTTTTGTTGGTTTTAATACTGGTTCCAAGATAGACGAAGTTATCTACGTCTTCAAAGTTATAAGTGTTAACAATGACGTGGGAGCCGAGTCGCGAATACGATAACTATTTCGTATTGCCCTCGTTCACTATCAGACCTACATCTTTCGCTTTCTTATTCAGCTTGGAGAAAGCAGAACACACGACGCGGTTGTTGATGACAATAATGTAAATACTATCGGATTGTACCTTCTCTATTCTGCTCTGCAGCTCGTATTATTTTCTCCAGCAATAAGTTAAAAAAGTCACACGATAAGGAAACAGCGTGTATGAAACCTCATTTGGTATCGAACAGCTCGGAGAAGTCCTTCCCAATTCTAATTGCGCTTCTGGCGTTGTCCAGCGTCAGTTTACATAAGTTTTGCAGGAATACCAAATCCAGACGTAGCGGCGTAGTGGCAGCTCCTTATCGATTCCTATTACTCAGCCGGTAAGTCATCGGCTCCAGCTCCAGAGGGCAAACGTTATTCGAATCTCGTCATAGTCGGGCAAAGGATGGTCTTTTCCATCATCATCGGTTGGGGTTTCGGGTTCGCTATCTCAGAGTGTTGCAATTTCACTGCCATTCAGCAAGCTAGAGAAGTGTTCCTTCCAAACACCAAGTATGCTTTGGATATTAGCCACCAGAATTCCATATTCTTTCCTACATGAGTATGCTTCAGTCATGTAACCTTGTGTTAGTCGCCGCATCTTTTCATCGAATTTTCAAGCGTTACCTTTGTCGGCCATTGTTGCATTTCGGCCTGTGTTTTTTTCATCTGTAAATGCACCTTGCTTCTTTCTTTAGCTCTCGGTATCTATCTCATCTAAGCGATATACTCCAAAATGCTCTATTTATAGTTGAGAGATGGTGCAAGGATAGCGGGCTGGATGTGAACCCCGATAAAACCGAAATTTTTCTATTTACCGCATGCCTTTTAACCAACTAAACTAAAAGGCGTAGAGATCATCCTCTCCACTTAAGTCAAATATCTCGGGGTAATCTTAGATAGCCAACTGAACTGGAGCCGGAACACGGCAGAAAGATCAAGGAAAGCTATAACTGCACTTTACGCCTGCAAAACGGTGTTAGGAAAGATATGGGGTCTAAGACCGAATATCGTACACTGGATCTTTATGTCGGTAGTAAGACCAATCCTATTCTACGGCGCACCGTTTGGTCGTCACTCGATAAAATTAGCTTCAGGAGCAAATTAGAACTACAACTCTTCGACCAAAGCAGAAATGGTGTGGCGTATAACTACCTACACGATCATCTTGGCATAACTAAGGTCAGCGCAAGGTAAATGCCGATAATGGTCAAGCCTCCGCAAAACAATAACCGCGTTGCGTTGGCTGGCATACATAAGGTGGGCTTCGATATTTTGAATCACCCACACTGCAGCCGCCCAAACCGCAAGTAATTATTACCTGGTTCCAAAGCTGGAAAAATACCGAGGGCTAAAAAATGTATCACCGATGAGGAAGTCAAGGATACAGTTTCGACTTATTTTGAAAGATTAGAAATATATATCCATCTTGCAGGCGAAATTTTTTTTATTTCTCTGACTTATTAGACTTAGAAATTTTTCGAGAATTCTCAACCACTGTTGTTCCCAAAAGCTGGTGCAGTTTCCCATAACCTTCAGCGTTATTCAGTTGACTATATTCAAAATTAGGTTATCTGTCTTTCAAAGCGTACCTATTAGCATTGGGATTGTTTCACTGATATTGCACTGATGTAGGGATATGCTAACATCGATAAGTAGCAGGAAAAGCTATTCGATGCAATAAAATTAAAGTATCGGGAAGTGATCTATTTCGACGGGTTTGGACAAAAGAGAGTTGGGTTTTAGATGAGTTTATTCAAGAGGTCGTGAATTTAGGTGGTTAGCGTTATGTTGAATATGTCGGGGTCTATTAAAATATCCAGAGTCCCATTTCGCCACTATCAGAGAAGAGTTGGAGAAGTTGCTGACTGGCTATCAGTATACATAAGTCGTTTAATGTGTGTCTATGACGCGTTGCGTTCAATAATTATGCTTTCTCTTTTTATGCTGTTTACATTGCTGTCTGTGCTTATAGTCGCTAGTCGATTCTTTTTTTAGCCGCTCGAAGCCAATTGGAGACACCAAGTGAAGCCAGGTTCTTTTCAACCTTATTCTTCCAACGGCGAGGATATATTATTCTTCCTTTACTTCCACCAGCAGGGGTTTTTTTTATCTATCGTGACGGTACGATCTAGTCAGCGTATCCGCTGTTTCTCCATTGGCTGAACTATGCCAATGTCTTGGTATAAATCTTCCATAAAATCTTTCTCTCGAAAACTTTCAAAGTCGGCTCATTGGATGGTGTCAACGTTTATGCCTCCGCACCCCATTGCAGAACGCATACCAGAAATACACTCGAAGGGGTTGCTCCAAGTGTTACCGGTTAGCGACTTGCCGATTTGGCTCTATACCAAACGCTAACGCATAAGCAGTATTTTTTCTCCAATCTAGTAAGTTGGGTCTTCGTGAATATTGTAGGAGAGAATAAAAGTAAAAAAGTAAGAGAGTTAGCTAATCGCCTAAGACTAAAGGTTATCAATATTCAAGAGAAACTGCATAATTGAGGAGTCAACGGTAAAACGGATCAAGGAGGATTACCTTGTATTAAATTCACGAACTTGGATGTTGGCCCTCAAAACTATGCCGGAAACTGACGACCACTCAGATAATATATGATCCATTGTTTTTTTTCGCGCAAGTTCAGTTTCGGTTAAAGCCGTAAGTTTCAGTTCTTAATCAACACTAAGCAAGCTCGGACAACTGATTCGGGAATATGATGAAATCCTTATTTCTTACAAGTCATACTTCATTTGAAGTCTCCAACAAAATGTTTCTCTTCCTATTTCATTATTCTGACCAGGGAATATAATAGAACCTAGTCAGCTGGATCTTAATTCAATGAAGTATATCCATGTTCCATTACCATTCGGAAGGCCCGGGTACCCAATTCTGTTACGATCAACATCCAAAAGTTATAGAAAATTAATTTAAATAAAAAATTAAGTTAAATTCTCTAGTTGTGGTCGCCCCTCGGCAGAGAATGTCAAGCCCTCCGATTGTATTTATGACATGAAATATATGTTCCTTATAAAAACTATCAGCCGTTCGGAGGCGGCTTAGTATAAACGGTAAGTCCCTCCATTTGTTAGAAAAACATCAAGACGAAAAACCACAAATTGGAGGAGGAGCTCGGCCGAAAATCGCTTTAGCGGTTACAAAGCGCCAATTATATATATATGGTATATCCGTGTTATGGCTTTAAGGTTTCCGAAGAAGTGATGGGTCGTGTGAGCTTCAATCATTCACACAGTATGCAACTGATATAAAATTGGTTTCCCCATGATAATTGATCCAGAATGTGGGATTACCTCATTTTATGGGTATTAAAACAAGCCTTAGTTGTGCAATATCTTCTATAGGATTTGATTGCTGTAACTTGCCAGTTCCACGAGACCAGGGCTGGTGAAGTTTTCTCTACGTCAACAGATCAGATCTTGGGAGGAATAAGTTTTTGACTGGAGAATTCTTCAAGTAGTTACATCTTTTCGTAGAAATTCCGGAAACCTTACTAATCTATTATCTTACTTACTTACTTTGCTGGCATAGACACCGCACTGTTCTCCAGAAGACATAATTACTTAATAACATGGTCATATGGTTTTGTCTTTTTTCACAAATTTTTTCACATAACTATATGCGCTAAATGAGCCGAACACAAGACAACACGAAGATTTATTATTAAGACGTCTTTAATTTACTTATCTTTACAGGGGCCTACCGAAACCATGGCGCATCGTTATACCCTCCATACTGGTATTCTCTTTGATGTCACTCGGCACACTCGTATATACGATTTTGGCCAGCACATACTTAAAGAATCTCTGCAATGGCTTGCGTGAAAACTTGACAAAACCCGATGCGATTACGTGAGTTAACGAAATATTTGCTTGATTTTAACAATCTTTTTTCTACAATATATAATACATTTCTTTCTTTCCCAAACCCACAGCTGCGGCCAAGCCATCTCCGTACTGCGTCCCTTCATACGACAACACGAATTCAAACATGACGTTTACTTGAATCTCTTTAGCTTTACCTACATGTTTGCTTTAGTCCTCTGGCTTTTGGCCTTACTGCTGATGCTACTACGCTACTTCTTCGCCATCGATTTTCAACTGATGGACGTGCAGTCACTGTACGATAATAAATTGGCACGACGACTAAGTAAGCCAGAACCCGAATTTACCGAAGTACTACTGGACACCGCACAATCACCCACACTTCTACTGCCACGTCAGGAACGCAATAAATCGGAGGAGGATTTTCAAAGTGCCAAGTCGAATTTGAGTGAAATAGCAATGCCGTTACTCGATCCGAGCAGGCAGCGTTCGGTGCTCGTGCAGTATGCGCCAACACAACAGCGAGTAGTTTAGTCAACACAACACAAAGTGATTGGATGAGTGGGTTTAGAGGCTTCAGGAGGTTGAAAGAGCGAATAATAAATAATAAGGCAAACATGCGAATTAAAACAGTTTTTATCTCAGGAATCTTTGTTCAGTTCAGGAACACAGCACAATTATTCTACTTCAAGCTTTTCACTACCGCTACTAAATACATATGGATATGTATGTATGTATGCATGTAGGATGAACACAATCTCACTAAAGACGTTCCCCAATATCTCCGATACAGTTAAATGATATTATTCTATTTATTTATTAAATGTAAAGCCAATCATTGGAATTCATTTTGAAGTTGATCTTCCATTTGCACCATTGACCTTTACACATTCTCCTTTTAATTTTAAATAATTATTATTTTTTTTTATATAAATATTTTAATGCTCTTAACCACTGTGCGTGCGTTTATTACAATAGAAAAAATATACAATACATACATATGTTAATATTAAATACCACAAAATAAAATACCAGAATTTATGTGTTTTGATGTTAGATTTATTCAGTTCAACTTCAAAGTGATAGTTTTGGTCTCCAGATAACTGTCCAAACCTTCTATGCCCAATTCACGTCCATTTCCCGACAATTTGTAGCCACCGAATGGTGCCTGTGGCATAACAGCCGAATAACAATTGATCCAAACGGAGCCGGCATTTACATTGTTGGCGAATTTCGTCGCTTTGTTGATGTCATTGGTAAGCACGCCAGCGGCTAGGCCGTACTCAACATCATTGGCACGATCAATGACCTCTTCCAATGTGCTGAATTTAAAGACTGACATCACAGGTCCAAAGATCTAAAAAAAAATGATTGTTGAAAGAAAAGGATTTTACTTCGTTTTAGAATGGAATATAATATTAGTTCTCATATCTAAAAATTGGTTGGAGAGGCTATATGATATAGTCCTCCGATATCGATGATTTTCAGTAACAATATTTATAGATACGAATATGCCGAATTTTATACTTTTGATTGCTTTTTTGGCGAAGTTTTGACCCAAGCCTCGTACATGAAAAAATGGGGGTATGGAAGCTATACGTTATAGTGGTCCGATATTAATAGTTTTCAGCACCAATAGATTTAATTTTTTTTTTTGACAAATTTGTGGCTCAAAATCTCAAATCAGAAAAATCGGTCATATATATGTAGGTATGGCTTATTCGACAAATGATTAAAATATCTCAAAAACTGAGGGACTCGTTTCCATACATAGCTAAATCAATCTGTCATTCTGATCCGATAAGTTTAAATTTCGATTGGTGTAACTTTTCTCCTTATGGTACTTACACACTTCAGACCAAAGTTATAAAGGGTTTTCCAATAAGAGGTGTTATCTTGAATAGCTTGCTATTCCTTTAGATGCCACATTTGACAAACTAAGTTAGTAATAAAAATGGAGCGATACACGCTTGGCGAACAACTGGCAGAGATGGTTCATAAACTAAAACAATTTTTGGACATCGTAAAGCAGTTTTTGTCGGCCCGCAACACAGAAATTGGTGGAAAATGTGGAGCTGTTGGGACGAATTAGTGATGTGAGTAATAAAACACATGCACCACCTCGCTCAACAACAACTGAGAATATCGCTGCTGTAGCCCAAAGTGTTAAAGAAACCCTAGGTTTGTCCATTCCTAGTCGTTCTTAGGAATTGGGCATTCCACAAACATCAAAGACTTGGATATTAAGGCTTATAAAGTTCAGTTAACACAAGAACTCAAGACGGGCGATCATGAACAAAGTCGCGTCTTTGCTGATTGGGTCCCTGAAATGCATTTTCATGCATGATCCGGAATTTAATTGAAAAATCATCTTGACTGCTCAAGTTCATTTCTACCTCGATGGCTACGTACCATCTGGAGCTCGTAAAACCCAAGATTTATTGTTGAAAAGTCTCCCCATCCTCTATGTGTAACTATTTGGTGCGGTCCGGCGGTGTTATTGGACTTTACTTTTTCGAAAATGAGACTGAAGCAACAGTTACAGCGAATGGACTGCACTTTCGAGAGATGATTAATGGTTTTTCATGGCCGTAATTGGATGGTATTGATCTGGATAACAAGACAACGCTACGTGCCACACAAGCAACGAAACCGTCGATATTTTAAGGGAAAAGTGTCCGGACAGTCTCAGCTCACGCAGAGGTGATCGCAATTGGCCACCGAGATCTTGTGATTTAACACCTCGCGACTTCTTCCTTTAGGACAGATGATTACGTGCTAAGATGTTGGTCAGCATCGGAAATACTTTAAAGGTACCATTAGAACCTCGGATCATATTTTTAATAACTCTCTCTTTCCAAACTTTTTGAAGAGCCACATGGCTCAAATGAATTCCAAACGCAAAGGATGGTTACTGGCGCATCGCACAAGCTCCACTCAGGAAAAATATTTCCTCTTTAAGTCCAACACATCCGACCGCGTCCTCTTTAGAGTTAATAGAAACCAAAGTTATTTCAAGCTTGACCCTGATAATAAGAGTGCAAATATTAGTTTAATCTATTCCATCCCTTTTCACAGAAATTATAATGGTAAAGATCTAATGGTATAACTAGGCTTGAGTAAGTACTATCTAAGCTTTCTAAGTTAACTAGAGGCCTTAGTGATTAACAACAGGTGGAGATGGTCAGAGAAACTTCTGTACGTTCCTTATACTTAGATAACCGAATAAGGATGCGTTAGGATATTATACAATGTATAGCCCTCCGAAAGTATTTCTTACATGAAATAGAGGCTAGTCATAGAAATCGAGCCACTCGGAGGCAGTAAGTCCCTCCATTTGTTGGAAAAACATTAAGACGTACATATACCACAAATTTGAGAAGGAACACGGCCGTGAGTCGCTATAGGTATTTATATAGTGTACATAGCTACCCAGAACTAAAAAGCTATAATCCAAATGTAATATTTTTAAACATTATACTTACCTCTTCTTGTGCAATTCTCATATTATCAGTAACTTCGGTGAAAATAGTCGGTTCAATGAAATATCCCTCATTGCCAAAGCGTTTGCCACCGCATGCCAAGTTGGCGCCTTGTTTCACACCAATATCAACATAACCTAAAACTTTATTCATCATTTCTTCATCGATTTGTGGACCCTGCTCGACTGATTTATCAAATGGATTGCCCAGCTTCCGAGCTTTGGCCAAAGCTACAGACTTCTTGACAAACTCATCGTAGATTTTTTCATGCACAAAGGTACGAGTTCCGGCGCAACATGTTTGACCAGCATTTGGAAAGACGGCATTGTGTGCGATATTGACAGCTTGATCAACTAGAGGAGGAGGAAGAAGAAGAGATACATTTAAAAATACGTTAAGATCATTTTATTGCCTAAAACCTACCGTCAGCATCTTCGAAAATTACCAGCGGACTTTTGCCACCCAATTCTAAGGTAACACGTTTCAAGTTAGACTTAGCGGCCGCCTGCATAATGATGCGTCCGATTTCACCAGAACCGGTGAAGGCAACCTTTTGGATATCATGATGTTCCGTTATAGCCGCGCCAGCAGTGGGACCATAACCGGGTATAACATTGATCACGCCAGCAGGGAAGCCAGCTTCCTTGGCGAGCGCAGCCGCATGGAGCGCCGTGAGTGGTGTCTGCTCGGCTGGTTTCAACACAATTGTGCAGCCAACACAAAGTGCGGGCGCCCATTTCCAGGCCAACATATTTATAGGATAATTCCATGGAATGATTTGACCCACAACACCGATGGGCTCTTTGCGTGTTTGTGCAACATAGGGTTCAGCTGGTATGGTATTACCGGTAAACTTGTCGGTCCAGCCGGCATAGTATTTCAGTGTGTCAATGGCAGCCGCTACAGCACCAAGTGAATTTGACAATGGTTTGCCATTATCTTGCGTCTCAAGGCTGGCCAAGATATATTTATCACGCTCCATAAGGCTGCAAAGTCTGTGTGTGACGCGATAAAGGAGGGATTGATTTATTAATAAAATATTGAAAAATATATTCATAAATATCTATATATCAATTATATACGCTAGTGAAGGTGCCTCGAGCACTTACTTGAGCATCAAATCGCTGCGTTGAGCTGGAGACAATTTGCGCCATTCGGAGTTTCTGTTAAATGCTTTCTTCGCAGCAGCCACAGCCAAATCAACATCAGCCTGTTTGCAATGAGCGGAAAGTATGAAATCAATTTCATGTGAACTCATTTGGTTAATTAAAAGAATCAATCAAACAAATCAATTTACTTATAAATTGCATGCCAATTAAGTGTTTGGTCACACTTACCTTATCACCTTCGGCAATTTCGGCGATCACCTTGCCAGTTGCGGGATTGACTGTTGGGAACTTTTTTCCTGAGACAGCGTCAACGAATTCATTGTTGATGAAAAGCTATAAAATGAGAAGTAAAATGTGGTGTTTAATAGTGTTCATTTAATTAAAATGTAATGGCAATTAAATTAGTTCAAATATTATTTAGATTAGACATGGGTATGGAAAATTTGTTCAAAAACATATAAATTTACAAATAATAAGGATTTTAATGCTTATCGCTATTCAGTCATAATTAACTCAGTACGGGTATGTTATTTTCTTCATATAGGCATTGAGGCAAAACCTTGGAAAACCCCAAAATCTGTAACTGAAACTCTTTATTCGAATCAAGTCCACGAACTTGGTATAAACGACAAATAAGGGGTGTTTTTTTTTAGACATAATTTAGTTTTACTCTAAAGACAAGAGTTTGCCATTGTGTTTTAAAAATCATTTCGGGTCTCTGGCTTGTCTCCGTAGACAAGTGACTTCACATAGCTACCAAAAAAAAAATCAAAGCGGTGTTAAATCCCACAACAACATGCTCCAATTCATGCGCGAAAAAGTCATTATGTATGGCTCCTCATTGCCAGCAACAGTGTGGTGGGCTGACCGCCGAAGCGATTTTCGGCCGAGCTCTTCTTTCAATTTGTGGTTTTGCATTTTCATGTTTTTCCAGCAAACGAAGGGCCGTACAGTTTACACTAAGTCGCCTCCGAAAGGCCGATGGATTTTTAAAAGGACCTTTTATTACATGTCGGAAATACACTTATAGGACTTGGCATTCCCTGCCGTGGGGCAACCGCAATTAGAAAAAATAATTATCTAAAATTTTGGATGTTAGTCGAACTATGTATGCAGAATGCGAGCCCTGTCCTCCCGAATGTTAGTACGCAATGCTACCCAATGGTAAGAATTTTCACATATTTGATGTCTGTTGGAAAGGCAACATACGACAGGGTGTGCCATCTACCGTTTGCTTTTAGAGCTACGGTTTATTCAAGGCGAATACTTGTGTACTTAGTTTTTGCTTTAGCCAAGGGGAATTCACTACAGGTGGCCGCAATTCCGAAGGTCATAGCATAAGCAAAGAAAAGGAAGATAAACAGCAATAAAATGCAAACAATTACTTTACCTAAAGAAATTTCTTTATGCGAATATTTATATTTTGTTTAATATAAAAAATTCATGTTGAATTAACTATGGTGTTTTTTACATTTTACTCATTGTTTTGACTGACATTCTGGAAATCCAGCAGTCGAAAGAAGCAGCAAATAGCATTGCTACTACATCCTTCATCTTGTCAACTTGCTATATTCGCCTTGACTACGGTCCATTTCTGCTTAAACATTTCAATGACATTTCCGATGTGTCAAATATTTAATACAAGATTTGCTGCTGTCATTGTAGAGCCTACCAATGTAGTTAGGTCCCCTTTTTGCTATGCTACCTTGTCCTTCTTTTATCGGTTGTCGAAATTGTTCATGCAACTCTGCGCTTACAAGTGAAAAATAGCCACGAATGACAATTTAAATGAAAAACGAAATCTTTCGGGTGACTACAAGTGATTTAACTCCGTAGGAAAGAACCCGTTTCAAGATTTAAAGTAGGTAATTAGAGCTGTCATTGCCGCCAAAGCCGGTCACTCAATCGAAACTGCGTTAGAAAATTGGGCCGACAGACAGAAAGTCCCGTCTGCTATATGTATGGAGTGGTGTTCCATATTAAAATTGAAAATTATTGAAAAATATTTATACGTATTTTTTTTAAATAATTTTAAAACAAAATATTTTCGAGACCCAATCCAACCATTACCCCTAATGAGTATTCTCTTGACCTTGCAAAAGATGTTACTTCTGAACCCGTGTTTATTTTCTTGCAATGAAGTGTTGCAAAGTAAATGCATGGAAGAGTACATTTTTTAATGTTTAACAAAAGAGGTAAATAGTTACAATCCGTATGCAGAACATCTAATAGCCTATTTCCACCAAGCACTTAAATGCATTTAAGGCCTCTGTTAAGTGAATGAAATGTCAAACGTTTCCACCGAAAGTGAGTTAACTCAAACAGCTGATTTTTGTTTACATTTCCTGTTTGCAAAATTTGTCACAACTATTGAAATAATGAATTCAAGAGACCGCATTCATTTCATTTGACTATTTATGGAATCTTATGATTTGCAAGTGCAGATTATTGCTGCATGGACAAACGCTGTTGAAACGAAAATGCTTTTATGCATGTTTCCATTCTCACTTTTGCTTGTTTGTTTCCTTAAACTATTTATTTTGTTCAATCAGCTGAAAGCCTGCCAGAGCCACGCATATTTTTATGTTGAGGGGATCGTTTGCGATTCCGCAATTGCTTTTTTTCTTTGTTATTCTATTTTTTTGAAAGAAATGTTCTCCAATTACATTTATGTTAAAACTAACGCAGAAAAAATTTCACCATGCAAAATAAAAGTCTCGTCCCTCATTAAATCCAAAAATACACGACTCTGGCAAGAAATATAACGAAACTTTTGAAATGTTTACATTAGTAGTGAGAGCATCGACTGTTAACATAACATTTTTTGTTAAATTACCGAAAGTGAGTTAACTCACTTTGAAAAGTGAGTTAACAAATTTTTATACAACAACAAACACATGGGAATTCATGCATTTAAATGCGATGTTTAAATGCATTTAAGCTAAAATGCATTTAACGTCTGGTGGAAATAGGCTATAAAACAGCTGCTCCAATAATAAAATCATTTCATTTTTCTTTTTTGGAGGTACGCGGCATTTTAAACAACAAACTCAAAACATCTCTTCATTCGCAAATATCAATATATATAACAGTTTTGCAATAGGGTTAGAGAACACCCTCTTGCATATTTCAGTATAGCAGTTTTGCAAAAGAATATTATGCCAACTCACGTATTTGTAGATATGGTAATAATTCCGGCATATTTCTTATCTAATCTATGTGAGCATAAGTGCTTAAAAGAGTTTTTTTTTGTTCAAAGTGACAGAAATTCTTTAGATTGATTATTTGCACATTAGTGAAATCAATATTTTAAATAATTACTGTGTTTACCTAAAATCATACAAAATAAATAAAATATTATTTTAATGTTTGTATTTATGAATACGATACAATGTAAATGATATTATAAAATTATTAAAAAACATTAATAAAAAAATAAAAGTAATGAATATTTAGTTATTTGAGATTATTGAAAACTCGAGAATATCTATTTAAATGAGGATTTTTAATATTTTTATTAAAATTTGATAGATATAAACGTTCACGTGTTGGAACCGGCCAGATTACTACTATTATTATATACGACCGATTTTGTGGATCATTGTAGTATTCTTCAGGTGGAGTTTGTGGCTATATCAAAGGCTGACAATTGTCTCAGCTCAATGGTGCTTTCAGAAAATCCTATACATATCCAGACCGGTTCTCTTTGAACATGGTAATATACCGGGTAATGAGGTGGGGGACGAGCTTTCCCAGCAAGGACACTATCCTTCTACTTTCGTGATCATGGAAGTGTTTCGGCATGTCACTCTCCACTTGTAAGCTCAATATCGATGTGTTATTCATTAAAGACGCTAACTCAAGATGGAAAAGTCTCAATCATTGTAATGTGACCAATATAATATGGCCAGAATGGAGCAAAAGAAAGGTCACGTAACCTTATCGAGCTAAAAAAAGGAGATAATACTGTTGGTTGGTAACAAAGCCAAATGAAGGAACTTTGAACAGCTGATAACAGCAAATACACTCGTATATATATATATGTACCATATGTAAAAGCTATATATAGCTGGAAATGGTGAAAAATATTAATTTGCACAAGTTTTTGTTAGCACAAAAAGGCCAGAAAATTCTCCGCAAATCCTAAAAGGAAACCTTTTCATCAAAGTGGCACTGTTGGAAAACGTTATGAGAGTTATAAGAGTTTCGTATCATGTTATCTTTGGTTTTAGGCAGGCACGCAAAGAGGTTGGACGTACCATCTGCCAACTTGTAGAGGAACCTGAAACCTTAAGGCGTTTTATTTGCGAATTCGCCACACTTTGGAGGAGTAGGTTGAAATCTCAAGGTCCGGCCATCTTTAAAGATTTGAGCAAGATAGTGGGACAAAGATACGGCGACTGTTCAGTTTTGTGAACTCCACACAACCACTTCAGCCAACCATTGGTGTCGGATGACTATATCATATAGATTGTTCAGATATGAGGGTTTTAGGTAAAAATACTCCCAAATTGCTTCTAAGACGATTAGATTTGGTATTCTATACACGTACTATATATAAATAAATATTAATCCTGAAAATCATGGAAATCATTAAACTACCCATGCAACTGATTTCTTAAGGTATGAGGTTTTGACTCAAAAATCGGTCAAAAAAGTGTATTCTATACACTCGGAGTGCTTGACATTCCCTGCCAAGGGCCGAAGGCAATTAGAAAACTAAACTTAATTTTTTATTTCAATTAATTTTTTATAACTTTTGGATGTTGGCCGTATCAGGATGTAAATTCGGGCCTTACGAAAGGCAGTACGCAATGCTGACCACTCGACTCATATCTCAATTTTACATATCCAAACTCGAAATACTCAAAATACTGAATGTTGTTTTTTTCTTTTTTTTTGTTTTTTTTGTTTTTTTATTTACCTGTGTATACTTGGGCACTTCATTTGCATTAGCCATGACGTTAATATATTAAGTTAGTTTTAAATATTTTTAAAATAATTTTATTTTTACTAAAAATCACACCACAATGACTTTTCACTTAACGCACCGGCTGATGTCCAACAAATTATTTCGCAATACCGTTAGCCGTGCATATAGCTATTAAACTATTACATTTTTGTGATTTGCTGGCGCTTTTTATAAGCAAGAGCCGGCCGGCTGTACTCTCTTGCGCCACTTATAGAGAGTGATATTTTTGAAGGCCCACGACTGGCAATAATTCAGTCATAGCCTCTCTTGATTTACTGATAAACCGTGTTTTTGCTGTTATTTCACCTTTGTTGTTGCTCCAAATTTCGTATACAAATTTTTACTATGTGACTGCGCTGATTATCACTTTTTTTCATATATTTGTATACACATATTTATGTGTATATGGTGTGCGTATGGTATGTATGTGCACTCTCTTCGCTTCTCTTGGTACAAGTGGAAAAAAATGCCTTATTGACGATAAGTAAATTGGAAATCACTCTTTTTAGTTCTACATACTTATATTTTTAAGTTTATACATGGAAGTTGATCAATGACGTGCAAAAAAAACATTGATTTTATGTTATATACTCACTTGCCGGTCAACAACAGAAAAACGCAAACACTTGTATACGCATTTTTTTTCAACAATTTTAAGACAAAAGATTTTCCAGACCCCAAGCATTACAAAAATTTGTGAAATTCATTAAAAATAATTTAATGCTACTTAAAACTTTGTTGAGTACATATTTGTTGTTCTTTTATATACCAGGGGTTTGCCGGTTTTTTAGATTAAGAAAACACTTAATTTTCAGAGGAATCTCAAAATTTTTTTATTTAAAGTATTGACCATTGGTTTCTACACATTTCGCCCATCTCTCAGGCAAATTATGGATACCATTCCAAAAAAGCTTTTTCTCTTTCGAGGTAAACCATTCGACGAGCCATTTTTCGACTTCTTCAAAATTAGCGAAGCACTGCTCTGCAAGGGAGTGTCCCATCGATGCGAAAAGGTGAAAGTCGGACGGGGCGAGGTCTGCAGAATACGGCGGGTGCGATAATATTTCCCAATTAAGTGTTTTTAATGTGTCTTTCACCAGTTTAGCGGTATGAGACGGCACGTTGTCATGTTGTAAGA
The DNA here is from genome assembly GCA_037013455.1 of Ceratitis rosa. NCBI lineage: Eukaryota > Metazoa > Arthropoda > Insecta > Diptera > Tephritidae > Ceratitis > Ceratitis rosa. The sequence goes on along the minus strand of JAWMAG010000020.1, from coordinate 8,065,139 downwards.
TAACTTTGCCATGTCTTCGGGCCATCATTCCGACCGTTTTTCGATCAACGCATGATTCAAATTGATCATTTGTTGTCGGTAGCGATCCGTGTTCATCGTTTCACCAGGTTTAAACAACTCGTAGTACACCACACCACACTGGTCCCACCAAACACAGAGCATTGTCTTACGGCAAAAGCGATTTGGCCTTGCAGTCGATGTGCCAGCTTCACCAGGGGAAAGCCATAATTTTTTTCGCTTCGGGTTCTCAAAATTAATCCATTTTTCGTCCCCCGTGACAATTTGGTGCAGAAAAGATTTCCTTTCGAATCGTTGAAGCAGCATTTCACAAACGGTTCTTCGATTTTCCATTTCTCTATCGTTCAGCTGGTGTGGCACCCATTTTCCATACTTCTGGATCTTTCTCATGGCTTTTAAATGTTGGCAAAGTGCTCCTCGAGTCACATGTAGTGTTTCTGCCAATTTTTGTTGCGATTGGGTTGGATCAACATCCAATAACGCCTGCAATTCCTCGTCTTCGAACTTTTCCGCTGCACCAGGATGTTCATTGTCTGTCAAATCGAAATCTCTACTTTTAAATTGACGAAACCATGTCTCACATGTTCTAATCACTGGAGCATGTTCACCATAAGTTTCTACCAGCAACCGGTGAGCTTCAGCTGCTTTTTTCTTTTGATGAAATAAGAAAAGCAACGAATGCCGCAAATGCGATTTACTTGGAACGAAACTTGACATATTCACTGAGGTAAACAAATATGACGCTATTATTTTGGTGGAAAGTGACTTGCGTATTTTTGTAGGTTAATGTCAATAGAAAAAAATTACATATATGCCAATTCATAGAAATTTATACATATTGCTAACGACATCTACTAGTAAATCCGGCACACTTCAACTAACACACCTGGTGTACCTGTATGTACGCTCTAACAAACTTATATGGTATGTGTTAAAGTAGCTAACTCACAAAAGGGTTAATTCTAGTCGAAAGTTTGCTTTGTATCATTTTTCATGTTGCTGAATTGGCTGTGTTAAATATTTCTCCTCCTTTTTGTTTTGGTTTACCGCACTCGCTACCGCTTTACCGTTCATGTCGTTCGCTGTGCCCGCGAAATCCCGCTTAAAGTTTCGCTCATCGTAGAGATTTACAAGTATCGAATCTTGTGAAATCCGCCAACTCTCACTTGCCTATCAATCTTGGGGTTCGCCCATCAAATATAAAATCATAATGGCTGCGGTTAAGTTGACAGGCAAACATTTCATTTTCAGAATGAATACCCAGACAATGAAAGAATCAACGGAAAAGGAAATGTCGTACCAAAAAGTAGAGTAAAGAATATGTTAGCGAATCATGATGTAATGAGGGAAATTTAAATACGAATTGTCAAAGAAAAGGAAATAATGAAAATGGCTTAGAAATCAGGTGATTTCAGCTGTTTTTCAATGTAACCAAAGAAAATAGTGCTTTCCATACTTGTAGTTTCGCAGTGGAAAGTGCCGCTCCCGCAACAACAAACTCATTATGCCTACTCACGTATTCGTAGATATGGTAATAATTCCGGCATATTTCCTATCTAATCTATGTGAGCATAAGTGCTTAAAAATTCCATTTTTTTTTTTGTTCAAAATGATAGAAAACTTTAGATTGATTATTTGCACAAGAATGAAATCAATATTTTTAATAATTATTGTGTTTATCTAAAATCATACAAAATAAATAAAATTTTATTTTAATGTTTGTATTCATAAATATGTAAATGATATTATAAAATTATTAAAAAACATTAATAAAAAAATAAAAGTAATAAATATTTAGTTATTTGAAATTATTGAAAACTCGAGAATATCTACATATATAAATGAGAATTTTTTATATTTTTATTAAAATTTGATAGATATAAACGTTCTTGTGTTGGAGCCGGCAAGATTGTATTACTGTAACATATACTTGTATACGACCGGTTTTGTGGATCATTGTAGTATTCTTCAGGTGGAGTTTGTGGCTATATCAGAGGCTGACAATTGTCTCACTCAATGGTGCTTTCAGAAAATCCTATACATATCCAGACCGGTTCTCTTTGAACGTGGTAACATACCGGGTAATGTGATGGTGGACGAGCTTTCCCAGAAGGACACTATCCTTCTACTTTCGCGATCATGGAAGTGTTTCGGCATGTCACTCTCCACTTGTAAGCTCAATATCGGTGTGTTGTTCATTAAAGATGCTAACTCAAGATGGAAAAGTCTCAGTGAGTGTAATGTGACCAATATAATATAACCAGAATGGAACAAAAGAAAGGTCACATAACCTTATTGAGCTAAAAAAAACTGTAGAAGGTGTAGATAAGAAGAGGAACCTGAAACCTTAAGGCATTTTTTTTGCGAATGCCCCGCACTTTGAAGAAGTAGGTTGAAATCTCTAGGTGGGACAAAGATACGGCGACTGCTTAAATTTGTGAACTCTACACAGTCACTTCAACCATCCATTGGTGTCGAAAATGATCGATCCCATACAACTATTTTTTTCAGATATGGGGTTTTAGATAAAAAATTCACCCAAATTGCTTCTAACACTATCAGATTTGGTATTCTATACACGTACTTTATACAAATAAATATTAATCCTGAGAATCATGGAAATAATATAGTTCCCATACTACCAATTTCATAAGGTATGCGGTTTTGACTCAAAAATCGGTCAAAAAAGCCTTCAAAGGCGTGAAATTTTGTATTCTACTTCACAATACTTCATCATATGGTCCAACCATTTCTTCATATATGAGAAGACAGCTTTTCTATATATATATGTATATATATATATATGTATACATATTACATATATTATATACCATATAATTGGTGCTTTAAAACCGTTGAAACGATTTTCAGCCGAGTTCCTCCTCCTATTTGTGGTTTGCGTCTTAATGTTTTTCCAACAAATGGAGGGACCCACAGTTTATATTAAGCCATCTCAGAACAGCTGATGGTTTTCTATGAGGTGCTTTATTTCATGTTAGAAATACACTCGGAGGCGTTGACATTCCCTGCCGAGAGGCGACAGATAACCAACAAGTATAAAGCACTATTCGCCGAGAGTCCGTTAACACATTTCTCATCTCCCTTACACTAAATACCCTTCTCGGAGTCAAACTACCACCCATTGCAGACGAATAGCTCGATATGCCTCGAGAGTTTCGCGTAAGTAAGATCTGGATATTGTAGTCTACTAAATTACTAACTATCCAGACTTGACCCCGACATACCCAACGTATGTTCAGCATGCAATGAGTCCTCGAACGACACAAACTACCTCTTTGCATGCCCCCTGAAATCAACTCATCTAATCTACCTTTTCGGTCCCGTTGAAATCCCTGGACTTCTCAGTAAGCGACCTCGATGACTTGTCCTGCTCTTGATTGCGGGGCTAGAGAACCGCTACAACAACAACATAGCTGTTACGAACTGTCTGGTCCTCAAAATCTAAAAAACTCTTATCAGTCCAAGCAAGGTAATAATAATAATTAATATGACAAACAACTTAAAAATAATTAAACCAAATTCTATCGGCTATGATTTCCAATTCGTGATATTTACAATCCACACTTTTTGTATTCAAAATATATAGATTTTATTAATTGTTAGGAATATACGTGTATTTTTAAAATTGTATATATAAACAATATTGATACGAGTTAGTATTGATAATGCTCGAATAACATATGTATGGATGTATGTATGTATGTTGTATAAAAAAACAGTTGTGTCACACAGCCGATTAGATTACATTTAAACGTACTTCATGGCAACAGTTTTTGTCTCGAGATAACTGTCCAAACCATCTTTGCCCAATTCACGTCCAATACCCGACAATTTGTAGCCACCGAATGGAGTTTGTGGTAACACAGCGTCATAACAGTTAATCCAAACAGAGCCAGCATTCACATTTCGTACGAATTTCATTGCCTTGTTAATGTCATTGGTAATAACACCAGCGGCCAGACCGTACTCAACATCATTGGCACGATCAATGATCTCTTCCAACGAACTGAATTTAAAGATTGATTGCACGGGGCCAAAAATCTATGGGTGAAAAGTGAATTAAATAAGAACTTAGCAAAACTATTACTTTCGAGTCTCACTTCTTCTTGTGCGATCTTCATTTTATCATTGACATCAGAAAATATGGTCGGTTCAATGAAATAGCCTACATTGCCGACACGCTTGCCGCCGCACTGTAATTTGGCACCCTGTTGTTTGCCACTTTCAATGTAACCCAAAACTTTGTTCATCATTTCCTCATCGATTTGTGGTCCTTGTTTAACAGTTTCATCAAATGGATTGCCCACTTTGCGCGCCTTGGCCAAGGCCGTTGCCTTAGCAACGAATTGATCGTAAATCTTTTCGTGTACATATGTACGGCTACCAGCACAACAACTTTGACCATGATTGGAGAAGAGAGCTTCGTGTGCAATACCAGCCGCAACATCAACTACAAAAAAGGAAGAAAATTAATTATAAATTCTTTGTTTCATACACAGTTATTTAGTACCATCAGCATCCTCAAACACGACAACTGGACTCTTGCCGCCCAATTCCAACGTGACACGCTTCAAGTTCGAACGTGCAGCTGCTTGCATGATGATACGTCCAATCTCTACCGAGCCGGTAAATACAACCTTTTGTATGTCATGATGTTCGGATATCGCCGCACCAGCTGTGGGACCAAAACCGGTTATGACATTGACAACACCAGCGGGGAAGCCAGCTTCCTTGGCGAGTGCCGCCATATGCAGAGCGGTGAGTGGTGTCTGTTCGGCTGGCTTCATGACAATCGTACAACCGACAGCCAGTGCAGGTGCCCATTTCCAGGTCAACATGAGTAATGGGTAATTCCATGGTATAATTTGACCCACCACTCCCACCGGTTCTTTGAGTGTCTGTGCAATAATATCACCAGCGGGTATGTTATCACCAAAGAACTTATCCGTCCAGCCGGCATAGTATTTGAAAGTCATAATAGATGCTTCCACATCGAAGTCCGCCTCGGCATATGGCTTACCATTATCTTGTGTCTCAAGGCTTGCCAAGATAGATCTGTCGCGTTCAATGAGACTGCAGAGTCTGTGTTGGAGATAAAGGAGAAAAAAAAAACAGGTTTGAAAACAAAACAAAGAAAATATAAGAAATTATCGCCCGCTTACTTCAATATCAAATCTGTGCGTTCCAGTGGACTCAATTTGCGCCATTCGGAGTTTCTATGGAATGCTTTCTTCGCGGCGGCCACAGCCAAGTCAACATCGGCCTGTTAAAACGTTAAGCGGTGTATGGAAAGTTATTAAGTTTATAAATACTATTTTTTTTTTATTAATAGGGTTGACTGCATTCACTTATTTATTATATTTTAATTATATTTATTTATTTATATAAGATATAGCTTACAACATAATTCTTATAAGCTATTTGTTTGGGAGCTATAGCTACTAGGCCTTAAGCTCATTTTTAATTATATATTTTTATTTCTTACAAGTTCAACCTCGTCTTGCCATCTGTTATCACTAACTCACTCATCACTCACCTTATCACCTTCGGCTACTTCGACTATCAATTTACCAGTTGCTGGATTGTAAGTTGGAAATTTCTTACCAGACTTAGCGTCGACGAACTCATTATTGATGAATAGCTGTAATTAAAAAGAAAATTATAATCGTTAAATATAATTAAACTTAACTTTTTATTTCTTTTGTAGTTTTTACGATTGAAAAATTGATATTTTCTTTCATTTGAATTAATACAATGAATGATTAGTTAGGAGCATTTGTGGAATTCCCATATCCTATCTCAGAATTCTTTTTTTTTTAATTTTAATATCGAAATTGGGCTTCAATAGAGTCGAACGGGTTTCACGCAGAGATAACTTGAGTTTTAGGAAACAAAAAAAAAAATGTCGCATGGAACCAAATCTGGTGAATAAGATGGTTGATCGATGGTATTGAACGAGTTTTTGAGTTTAAAATTGTTCACAACTACAGCTCGGTGTGATGGCGCATTGGCGTTATGAAAGTTTCCGGAAATTGTTAGCCCGTTTACGAAAAAATTCAATTCTTAATTGTACATCTGTGAGGCACTCCGTATCTAAATGAATACCACATAATTTCATAGATTGATCCTGAACTTTGTTGATAGTAATTACAAAATGTTAGTCGGAAAGGGAGCTGTAATCGTTTAATTTGAAAGGGAGTATCGGACTAAATGATAAGCATTCAAAGAATGAAGACAACTTCACCTTGGATACGTACGATCAGAATAATTGCTTCCACTACGTTCCTCTGTAATTTTAAATTTAGTGTGCCATTGCAGAATTTCGGTTGATTATTATTACGTAGCATTAAGATCAAAGAAATCAAAAATTTTGTTAGATAATTAACTGCCTTATCTGATTCCACAGACACCGTTGTGACTTATATTTGACGGATTCCCTTTCAGGGTTGGACTGAATAGTAAGTATGGTTAAGATCATAGATAACATAGTTCGTTGCAACGATGATATTCAGCTCGCTCACTCAGCTATCCATGATCCCTATAATTCTTTTGGATATTTGGGTATACCAGGTGTGTTTGTTGAAGTTTCGAACACTTAATTTTCAGAGGAATCTCAAAACTTTTTTATTCAAAGTATTGACCATTGGTTTCTACACATTTCGCCCATCTCTCAGGCAAATTATGGATACCATTCCAAAAAAACTTTTTCTCTTTCGAGGCAAACCATTCGACGAGCCATTTTTCGACTTCTTCAAAATTAGCGAAGCACTGCTCTGCAAGGGAGTGTCCCATCGATGCGAAAAGGTGATAGTCGGACGGGGAGAGGTCTGGAGAGTACGGCGGGTGCGATAATATTTCCCAATTAAATGTTTTTAATGTGTCTTTCACCAGTTTAGCGGTATGAGACGGCGCGTTGTCATGTTTCAAGATAACTTTGCCGTGTCTTCGGTCCCATTCCGATCGTTTTTCGATCAACGCATAATTCAAATTGATCATTTGTTATCGGTAGCGATCCGTGTTCACCGTTTCACCGGGTTTTAACAACTCGTAGTACACCACACCATGCTGGTCCCACCAAACACAGAGCATTGTCTTACGGCCAAAGCGATTTGGCCTTGCAGTCGATGGGCCAGCTTCACTAGGGGAAAGCCATGATTTTTTTCGCTACGGGTTCTCAAAACACATCCATTTTTCGTCCCCCGTGAAAATTCGATGCAGAAAAGATTTCCTTTCGAATCGTTGAAGCAACATTTCACAAACGGTTTTTCGCTTTTCCATTTGTCTATCGTTCAGCTGGTGTGGCACCCGTTTTCCATACCTCTGGATCTTTCCCATGGCTTTTAAACGTTGGCAAATTGCTCCTCGAGTCACATGTAGTGTTTCTGCCAATTTTTGTTGCGATTGGGTTGGATCAACATCCAATAACGCCTCGTCTTCAACCTTTTTCGCTGCACCAGGATGTTCATTGTCTGTCAAAACGAAATCTCCACTTTTAAATTGACGAAACCATGTCTCACATGTTTTAATCACTGGAGAATGTTCACCATAAGTTTCTACCAGCAACCGGTGAGCTTCAACTGCTTTTTTTCTTTTGATGAAATAAGAAAAGCAACGAATGCCGCAAATGCGATTTACTTGGAACGAAACTCGACATATTCACTGAGGTAAACAAATATGACGCTATTATTTTGGCGGAATGTGACTTGCGTATTTTTGTAGGTTAATGTCAATAGAAAAAAATTACATCCAAGCCAAATCATAGAAATTTATACATATTGCTAGCGACATCTACTAGTAAAACCGGCAAACTTCAACAAACACACCTCGTATTTCGTGAATGAATTCTTCTTTTGAGGTCATTAAATTACAAAAGTTATCGGTAACTTTTCTGGATATGTGGATCTTTACAAACGAACGTAAAATATTTATATATACAGATTGATCTGTCTACTTATTTGTATGTATGTATCACTTCTTTGCAGCTTAAATATCAATATGATTGCCTCGAGGTAAGCCAAACGCACTGTTCGGATCGATTCTTATTCACACCAGTGCCTACTTATAAAAAAATGCGATCCACTTCCCGAAAAAAATGTCAAGCAATGAGAATTATTAATACAACTAGAGAGAAGAGCTGTTTTCCTGCTAATCTACGCAAAAACCATCTACGTACCGAATTTCAAGTAAAGTAAGTAAATAAAATTTTTTCGAATAGGTCAGTCCCTGGCCTACTTCCCGAAAATTTGTTCGTATAAACTTTCTTAGGAAGCAATCTGACAAAATATCAAGCCAATCGGTCGGTTACTTTTGAAGAAATCCGGATCTTTTCAAAATGACATTAGTTTTTTATACATACCCTGTTATAGTCTCAGTTCAGTTCGGTCTCAGGTCCACTTCCAGGCAAGCAAGCTAATCGAACTATAAATACGATTTTTTTCTAATAAATCGGTAGCTTGTTCTTTTCCTGGAAAATATATTTCTTCTAAGAGGATCAATTCAATGCGATTTGGCAATTTGATAAGTAATTTCATCTACAAACATTGTTATCGGTTAGACCCACGTTTACTTTAGTGGAAAATACTCTACGGTGCGCACCGAAGACGCTATCGCTTCTGTGGAGCAAACCATCGAAGAAGAACCGAATCCATCGAGAGCGTCGCAAGATCGATGAATGGGCTCAAAAACGTGACGGCCATCGATTACTATTTTCACAAGAAAATTTTGTTAAATGACGAGCTTCGTCTTGATTGAATGGATACGTAAATAAATAAAAAATTTTCGAATTTGGAGTGATTATATTACACAATTCTATGGGCAGAGGAAATCATTGGTCCATATTTATTCAAAACTGAAGCCGGTTGTAATGTGGAAGACTGTAGAGCCAAGATTAATGACTTTTTCGTGCATGAATTGGAGAATGTTAATGTGGATGACCTTTGGCTCCAAGAAGACGGCATTGCACGCCATACATCCAACGAAACAATCAATTTATTAAAGGACTGTGGCGTGGCCTCCAAAATCGTGCGATTTAACAGCGCTAGACTAGTTTTTGTTGGGTTATATGAAGTTGCTTGTCTAAGCAGATAAGCCCTAGACGATTGACGTCTTGGGAGAGAATAGTGCTGACTTAGTTAGGTCTACAATTACTGCAAAAAGTGATCGAAAATAGAGTCTCTCGATTGGAATTTGTTTGAACCTGCCTGATATCTCTTTTATAATATAATAGTGCATCCTTATCTTCATGATAAAACTAAATTATTGGCCATCACATTAAGTTATTTGCGTTTCTTTTCTGGTTGAAAACTACATGTCTTAAAAGGCACCCTTTATTACGCTGTCCCATACAAATTTGCCCTTCTTTTTTTGACCAAATGTCTGCGTCATACATCACATCAAGTTTCAGGTTTCTTAGGTTCTTGGTTTCACTAAACAAGAAAAAAAAAACGGGTATAATATATTTTTTAACAAACTGTTCGGAAACCAAAGATTTCCCGCTTAAGAAGTTTTGGAATCGGGCGTTCTCACGATGAAACATAGAACCTTTGCGATTAGTCAGTTCAGAGCGTTTATTCCATTTCTTCGCTCAATTTCGATACTTGATTCGAATGTGATAAATAGTTTGGATTCTGGGAAGAAGCTCTAAGTTGACTATACTTTTACAATCTCAATGCACTGAAAACCACATTTTATTTTGTTTGATATTGCTTTATAATGTCGACTTCGGGAGCCCGTTCTGTCTGGTTCATGGTAGTCCTTTTATTCCACATTTCTCGACGAATTTTTTTTTATTAAATTAAATGAACGACTGATATAATATACCTATACCTGCACGTTAAAGCAGTGATAACGACGCAGAGAGACACGAAAATCAATATTCTTTAATAATTTCCACACGAAACGATTCATAATAAAATTAAATAATTTAATTCAAATATTTTTCCAAAAAAGCGATTTGACTGCTGCAGAAATAAATAAAAAATTTATAGAAGTTGTTATTGTTTTAAGTCAATTATCAATACTGGTTTTCAATAAGCATAACGAATTCAGTTAATAAGTTTGTACTCAAGTGGAGCTTAAGCAATTATGGTGAACCCGAAACCGCACGAAGAAAAACCCGCTCCATTACCCGACTATAACGAGGTTCGAATAGCGATTGCCCGTTTAAAGAACAATAAAGCGGAAGGAGCTGTCGATCTACCGGCAGAGCTATTGAAAGATGGCGCTGAAGAGCTGACAAGGTGATTGGACTTTAAGTGTACTCTGCCTGAATTCAGTATCCCTGCAAAACTTTTACGGCTGTGTAAGCTGAACTTAAGCAACACTAAAAGTTCCGTCAGAATCGGGAAGGACATCTTCGAGCTGTTCGATACCTAACGAGATCTCAGACAGACTCTTTATCGAGTGATTTTTCCTATTTGATGCTGGAGAATATAATAAGAGCTGCTAAATAGTAGATAAGGAGCAATATTTTACAAGAGTGTACAACTACTGGCGTATGCTGATGATATTGATATCATAGGCCTTAACAACCGCGCCGTGAGTTCTGCTTTCTCCAGATTGGATATGGAAGCGAAGGATATGGTGTATGATGAGTGAACGAGGACAAGACGAGATACTTCCTTCTACCAATGTCATCGAATTCGCGGCTCAGCTCTCACTTCACTATCATAGCTTTCTATTTTAGGACCAGTATTAACACCAACAACAATTGTCAGTCTCGAAATCCAGCGCAGAATCATTCTTGCCAACAATGGTGCTATTTTGGACTGAGTAGGCAATTAAAAATTAAAGTACTCTCTCGATGAACGAAGATCAAACTGTACAAGTCGATGTCGACATCTGAACAGTCGGCCTTGACAGTCTTCGAGAGAAAATTCTACAAAACGTTTTACGATCCTTTGTGCATTGGCAACGGCGAATACCGCAGACCATGGAACGATGACATTGACATAGTTCAGTGAATAAAGGGACAGTGGCTCTGCTGGCTATGTCATGTCGTCGTACGATGAAAGCACTCCAGCTTGCTTTGAAAGTTATCGATACATTACTCGCTGGTGGCAGCAGAGAAAGATGAAGACCTCCACTCCACTGGAAGAAACAAGTGAAGAGCGGCCTGGTTCTACTTGGTATCTCCAAATGGCGTCAAACATCGAAAAAAAGAGATGAATGGCGCTTATTGTTGATTCGGCGATAATCACGTATGCGGTACCCACGTCAATAAAAAAGCAATTATGGAGTTTATGGCATGCAATGTAAGCAACTTGAGAATCCATTTCATACAGAGACGCTTAAGGCTTAACGTAGTAGTGAACGATCTTCCTTTTGGTGCTGGGTATGGTTACATTTTCGAGATTGATAACGGTTGAGTGTAAAAAAAAATTGTTTGAAAATAATTTGATATGTACCTACTTAACGAACAGAATTTGTTTGAATATTACAACAACATTCGTGTTATTAAAGGAGTTCAAAAGTTAATGAGATCTACATACGTGTATGTACTTATGTAGCACTCTCCAGCTTAAGTTATTGATAATGCATCATTATCAGCATTTATGTAAATATATTTTCATAATTAAATAAAATTAATCGATTAAAATTTTATATACCGTAAATATGTATCTAGTATGTCGCCTACATTAACAACAACAATAAATAATTAAAACTATTATCTTTACAAAAAAAAAATTATTTATTATTTGCTTTCATTACACATGTTTAAGTATTTATTATTCAAAATGCAATACAAATATTTGTGCTACTTCAAATCGTTTTGCCCATAATAATAGCCTTTGATTCTGTATGTACCCGCCCGCTCCATATTGACACACATATGTACATTTTTATTGTGTTTATAATTAATTTTAAGTAATTCTCTACAATATGGATAGATGTAAGTGATATGGCATTTAATAAGGGAGAGAAGGAAATAAGATTAAAAAAATCCATAAGTCAATAAATAATAAACAAATAAACGGGTTTACACGATTATGCACTTTTTCAGACAAGTGTCACTGATATTCTAAACAAAGAATGTATTGCATGCTTATATATTTATAATGATGCTAGATAAGATAGTGCAATGCGGCGCCTTAAAACAGATGAGATAATGCAATTTTCATTTCACACATTAGGGTGACACTTAATTTAATATTAGTTATTATTTTTTATTTCATATTACATAATTCATTTCCTTTTATCTAACTCAAAAATTATTGTAGAAAAATAAAATAAACTAATTTATAGCTTTTTGTGTTTAAATTTTATATTTCAATTTTATTTCATTTAGCTATTTTATATTTAAAATTTTATTTTTGTATTTATATTTTATTTTATTTAACTTATATAAATTTAATTTACTTTAACCTAATATAATTTCATTTATTTTAAACAAATTTATTTAAATTTTTTATTTTATTTCATTTGATTTTATTTCATAATTTATTTTCTTAAATTTATTTTCGTTTATCTTATTTTATTTTATTTAATTTTATTTAATTTTATTTAATTTTTATTTATACTTATTTTATTTTATTTATATTTATTTTATTTTATTTTATTTTTATTTAATTTAATTTTTTTTATTTTATGTTTAAAATTGTATTTTTGATTATATATTTTATTTTATTTAACTTATATAAATTTAGTTTACTTTAATCTAATATCACTTAATTTATTTTAACCTAACTTAACTTAATTTTTTATTTTATTTTACTTTATTTCATATGCTATTTCCTAAATTTATTTTTGTTTATCTTATTTTATTTTATTTCCCTCTATTTTATTTACTTTTATTCAATTTTGTTTAATTTTTATTTATTTTTATTTTATTTCGTTTTATTTTTATTCAATTTCGTTTTATTTTTATTTAATTTTTTTTATTTTATGTTTAAAATTTTATTTTTGTATATATATTTTATTTTATTTAACTTATATACATATAATTTGCTTTAATCTAATATCATTTAATTTATTTTAACCAGACTTAATTTAATTTTTTATTTTATTTTATTTTATTTTATTTCATATGTTATTTTCTTAAATTTATTTTTGTTTATCTTATTTTATTTTATTTAAATCTATTTGATTTACTTTTATTTAATTTAATTTAATTTTTATTTGTATTTATTTTATTTAATTTTATTTTTATTTTATTATGTTATTATTTTATTTTATTTTATTTTATATTTTTTTAATTTATTTTATTTTATTTTATTTTATTTCATTTTATTTTTATTTTATTATGTTATTATTTTATTTTATTTTATATTTTTTTATTTTATTTTATTTTATTTTATTTTATTTTATTTCATTTTATTTTATTTTATTTCACTTTATTTTATTTTATTTTATTTTATTTCACTTTATTTTATTTCATTTTATTTTATTTCATTTTATTTTATTTCATTTAATTTAATTTTATTTTATTTTATTTTATTTCATTTTATTTTATTTTTTTATTTTATTTTATTTTCTTTTTTTTTATTTTTTATTTTATTTTTTTATTTTATTTTATTTTATTTTTTATTTTATTTAATTTTATTTATTTTTTTTTTAATTTTTTTTTAAGTTTATTTTTGTTTATCTTATTTTATTTACCTTTATTTCATATTTATTTTATTTTATTTTGTATTATTTAATTTAAACTAACTATATTTTATTTTATTTCATGGCATTTAGTTTAGTTTTTTATATTATTTTTTACACAATATTTTATTTTACTCTTTTCATTTGTTTATTCCATTAAATTTTATTCACTTTATTTAATATTGTTTTGTTTTGTTGTATTATATTTCCTTTATAAATTTTATTTTAATTCGTTTTTTTATGGTTTTTTAATTTATTTCATTTCCTTTTATTTGTAAATTTTATTCCTTTTTTATTAATTTTAAACAATGTTACGAAATTATTTTTTTTTTTAATTACATTTTTGTTATGTTCGTTTTATATGTTTTTTGTTTTTGTAAACTTATTTATTAATAATTATAAATAAATTATTTATTTTTTAATTAAGTAGAAATTAATCTATCAAATGAAATTTATAAATTAGTTGAGATAATTAATTTTATAAAAAATATTTAATTTAATCACTACGAGTTTTAATGAACTAATTATTTTAAATTGTGTAGTTATGTGACCCTTTACCAATTTATTTCACTTTTCACAGCGCTTAGCTGGGAGGGTTATCTGTACTGTTTGGAGGTGACCCTTGGGGCTCATGTGCTCATATTAAAAAACATATATAAATAATATATTTTGTATATATGTAGATTATTAAATTTCAAAACTTCTTTAACGAAACATTTGATTCTTTCTAGCGATATCTATTTACTAGTAAAACCGGCACACTTCAACAAACACACCTGGTAAAATTGGTTCCAGAACTGTAGAATCCTGACTATCCGATGCGATTTAAGTTCGCTCAAAGGATTAAAGATCGATCGTAATTTCCGATGAAGCTCCTTTTCACCTCAGCGGATAAGCCAGCCAAAATTGATTTATGATTATTTTTTTTCGTAGACCCGTTAAGAATAGGTGCTACGCCAACCATCCAGGGACGATTCCTGACTTGAAATACGAATTTAAACTGACTATTGAAGCTAAAGATGTGCTGAAAAATTGGGGCGATACTCAGAAAAGAATAGGTTACTGTAAGGCCAGTCGCGGTAGCGACCATTATTTTCATGACCCACTGTGGATTATAAAATAAATGGAATTATCATCGTTTAACGTTTTATAGCATATTAAATTTTTTTTAATATTGTTATTATTTTTTGAAACTTGAACTTTTGTATAGCAGTTTGAAACATTAAGCAGTTTTCTAGAATATTTTATAATAATTTTTTTTTGGATCCGGAAATATTGTATACTTAAATATTGAAAACACACATATGTATGTATGTATATGAACGAGCCTCCCTAATGTATATTTTCCTTTCATTATACATTTTTATGACAATTTTTTATGCCCGGCTCAACTGCTTACTCTCGCCATGGGGTATATTAAATTTCTACACCTAACGGTATTAATGACATAAAATGAATGAATGTATATACACTAATATCGAATATATTTGAATGGCAACATAAATGTACACGTATGTATGTACGTTAATTTTTTAATAAAGTTTGAATTGACAAAGATTTTGTCTTCGTGTTATTTAACGGTAACATTTAAAAGGGATATACTTATAGGTATATATGTAGTTAATAATGCAATTGAAGTTATGCAGTGAAATATGTGTAAAAGAGCATTGGATAAGTGCGAGAACTCTATAAGTGAGAATAATACTCAGCACCCGGCCAACAGCAGACGGCAGAGTGAATGCAACTGGACACTGTGAGCTGTTTCTCAAACAACTTTTCTGCCCCTGCTCAGCTCTTAATGCGATTCGTGGTAACGTGTTCTCGAAAATTTCCTCTTCGATTGCTTGGCAGAGCTTGCATCTGTAGACATCATTAATATCCTGAACTTCATAAAATACACCAAGTGATTTGAGCCTCTGGGAAGAATCTTCTTCACAGAACCAACATAGGTTTCATCATGAGATCAGGTTTCCGTAATCGAGAAACCTGTTTAATTGACTAACTAAATAGATCTTCAAATCTCAATAGATTTATCGGTTAGGTTGACTTCAAAACGTAAAAATAAAATATTTTAATATTTTATTCAAATTATTTACTGTCTTAAAAATATATAAATTTGAAAAAGATGTTCTGAAATTTTCAAAGTAAAATATTCAAAACTCTACCAATGTGACCTAATTTCCCGTTTAAACTCGGAAAAATGTTGATAGTAGAACTCATGCGAGAGGATTGTTCGATGTGAAAAACGAAAAAAAATCCTATTTTAGTTAATACTAGAATTTTGACGAAGGAAAGTAAAAAAGTGAAAATTGAAGTTTTGGCAGATTTTTTGTTTACAAAAAAATTTGGTAAAATTTGCTCAGCATTTTTTTTTTTTGAAATAGTTGTAATTGAGAAAAACAGACCTTTATGCAATTCCTCTTGAATTGCATCTTTAAGATCAGTGTAAAATTTCATCAAGATTGCTCGAAAAAAGCTTTAAAGTTTAATGCGCTCAACGTATTGTACCTGCCTCTGAGCGCGCATCACTCAAGGTTATATCTCAAAAAAAATTTTTCGGAAAATTTAAGATAATATTCTCGAGATGTTGTAGGAATTAATAAGACAATAAACTCCACTGTTCATTTTAGTTTTACTTTTTGTGCGACAAATTTAATACTATCGGTTACAGAATTGCAAAACAGCCACTAGTCGTTAAAAATGGCCTCTACTTTTTTGTCTCTATTTGTGAGAATTGTGAAATTCGAGAAGAACCGAAAATAAGATTTTATCAAAAATATTTTTGAAAGGAAAGGAAATACACGGTGTGTCCCAAAAATAACCGAACTTTATATTTAAATCATACAACATACAGCGCCATCTATTGAAAATTTGCAACATTAAAAAGATACAATCATCCTCTTTCAAACGCAACTGACTTCATGTAAGTCGGATGACAGATGTAAAAGTGACAGCCATTTCAATAAAACCAAAAGTGTGCTAATGGTTCAAAAAAAAAAAAATGGAACAAAGAGCAAATATAAAATTTTGTGTCAAACTTGAAAAAAAAAATTGAAATTGAAGTTTAAAAAATTAAAAAAAAATTGAAAAAAATGAAGCAGCCGTAACCGAGGTACTGAAGAACATTTCTATTAATGTCATAAAAAAATCTATGCATGCGCTGGTTAATCGTTCCAAACGTTATGTTGAGTCAAATGGAACCTATTTGGAATAAATAATAACTTTCAAAGATAATATAATGTGTATTTTACTATTTTATATCCAAAAAGTTCGGTAATTTTTGGGACACACCGTGTATACTGAAATTTTCCCATGTTGTGATTAGTTTTCTGAAGCGGCTACATCTGAAACAGTCGGCCTATTTTTTATTTTTTTTATTTTGAGAGTAATTTTTCTATATAAACTAAAAAATATCATTGGAAGTTGGAGAATTTAATAAAAAAAAATTTGTTTAAAAAGAATCTCTTTATTGAAAAAAATATTCACTTCAAGTTCTAAAAAAATAGTTTAAATAATACTTTTATAAACCTTTTTTTTAGTTTAAAAACAAGATAATCTAATACTAGGTCACTTCTATTTAAGCTAGTCCACTTTGAGTTTTTTCGATCAGACAAATATTATAGTTATATATATAAATATGTCGAATTAGCCATTGAAAATTTTAACACATATTTTTGGATAGTTTTAGAAAATATTTAAGAAAAAAATGCATTTTTTGTAGCCTCTGAAGCAGACTACTGTTGCAAACCATAAATACCACATAAATAACAGCGTAATAACCAAGGTTCTCTATGAAGTCTTCCTTATTAGTTTATCAATAAAGATTTACAACAGTTTCTCCGAGTAGCTTTAACACCTGAATGCATACAAATTTATACTCGTACGTCAGCTATGAAGAGTTACGACAGTATAGAGGCAATTTATTAACTAATTTTTACAGATATATAGATAAGTGTACCATATATATGCATACATTTATGTACATATAATATAATATATACATCAATGGCGCTTTGTAACCGCTGAAGCGATTTTCGGCCGTGCTCCTCCGCCAACAACAAGTGTAAGCCGCCCCCGAACGGCCGATGGATTTTTTATGAGGAGCTTTACTTCATATCAGAAATGTACTCGAAGGGATTGGCTTACCCTACCGCAACCGGAATTAAAAAAAAAAAATAATTTTCTATAATTTTGGATGTTAGCCCGACCAGGACTCGAACGCTGGCTTTCAGAATGACAATATGGAAAGCTAACCACTCGGCTACTGCATTTTGTTATTTACAAATATAACGCAAAATGCATTGGCTGTGGTATAATAAATGTGCCATAGTCTATCAGACAAGTAGCGTGATAAACATGATTTTTTAATTGAATTATTTTTATTTATTTAATTTTAGTTTTTCGACTCTCAAAACGATTATATTAGACACTTGTACGCTTAAATGTATTTACACAATTAAATTCATAAAAGTTCAAAATGTTTAAAATTCTAGTTGATTTATTCTCAACAAACACCCACTTGCTTATGCAGTTACATATGTACGTAAGTACGTACCTTGGTATATTTTGGTTTTACACTTGGATTTGCCATTTCAATATTCTAATTCGATTTATTTAAATTCACAACTGATGCGCAAATATTAATAGATTCCCGTTGGATTGGAAGTAATTCACTCAGTGTACTGTCTCCCAAGATTTGCACGGCTTTTTATACTTTCGCTCATCTGGCTTTATCTGACAGACTTGCAATTCGTCACTCTAACTTTATCTTTCACTCTCTCTCTCTCTTACGATTTTGATAAATTTGCCGGCCGGCCGGTGTTTTTCAGTGTTGCCGCGTTAGCTTTTTTCCGCCGCTTTTTCACTGTTTAGCTAGAGAAATTGTAGCTTTGGCTTTCTTTTTTAACTAATTCTGACAAGATTGCACGAAGCGACAAATGTAATGGGGTGGCCCGAAAGAATCCGGCGATTTTTCATACAAACGGCGTTGACAATTTTTTTGAACAACTTGTGACTATTTAGTTACATTTTTTCTTATCACAGCCGTAAGCTGTCAATTTACCTTGCTTTAGAGAAAAAAGAACAGTGTCGAAGTTGGTTTGCCAAATTCCGTTGAGAAGGTTTTTCACCCAAAGATAAGCCACGTTCAGGTCGGCCAAGTGAAGTTGACGATGGCGATATCAAGGCTTTAATCACATCGGCTGATATTCACCGAAAGAAGATTATGCTGTCAGTTTGGTGGGATTAGAAGGGTGTGGTATATTTTGAGCTACTTCCAAAGAACCAAACGATTAATTCGAACTGAGAGAGCTTGGCTGGGGACTGTTGATGCATCCACCATAAAACCTTAACCTTGTTTCGATCTATGTAGAACCCATTAAATGGTAAAACTTTCGAAAATGACGAGGCTATAAATCGTATTTGGTTCAGTTTTTTGCAGATAAAGGCCAGCAGTTTTATAAGCGTGGAATAATGATATTGCCGGAAAGATGGTGAAAGGTCATCCTACAAATGTTGTTAGATGTGTTGGTTTTAGGGGGCATGTAAGGAGGAGGTTACTGTTGTGCGGGGACTCGTTACATGCTGGACATACGTTAAGTATGTCGTGGTTGAGTCTGGATAGGTGAAGTTTAAACTGTTGCAGTATTCAGACCTAAGTTGCGCCAGTTTTACGAAGCAGCTCGAGCTCTTCATCTATTATGGGTGGTGATTTGACTCCGAGGACGCGGAGCGAAGGAGTGCAGACTGTCGAATGTGACACCAAATAACTTTGGATTGTTTGTGGTCGGAATTATTTTTGACTACACATCGAGTTCAAGCGTGTACTCCTTTATCCAGCTGGTGAAAAGGGTAGCCGAGGAAGTTTCACGAGAGCCGGTTCTACGCACAGGAGTTTATAGGGTTAAGAGCTGGTGTCTCCATTAATGTTTTCAAGATTTTTGAAACAGCGGAAGCCCTATTTTGTCGGCAGCTGGAATAAGAACCTTTGGTAGACATGTGGCAGGCCCCACGAGCATTGTCATAAAATAGAATTTCAAAACGTTTGTGCACGCTCAAAGTGCTTCAATATTCAATTCAAAGAATTGCTGCAATGGATTTTGTTTCATGGAGTCCCTATTTTTTTCAATATTATATTACAAAAACTTTCAGAAATGTCAACGCAGTTCCTTGAGTCCACAAAACTCTTTTTCGTTGTCGGTCTGTATATGGTGTAAAATACCTCTTCAGTATTTTAATTGCGCCGACTAAAAGCCTGTGAAAGATCTGAAGTAGAGAAAGACTGATAAAAATAACACTTTTTATACGTTATTCGATAGATAATATAAAAAAAATTTATACACCAGCAACCGAATGAAAAATATTCTTAAATATGTATGCAGGTTTTTCCAATAAATAAAACACTTAATTTTCAGAGGAATCTCAAAATTTTTTTATTCAAAGTATTGACCATTGGTTTCTACACATTTCGCCCATCTTTCAGGCAAATTATGGATACCATTCCAAAAAAAACTTTTTCTCTCTCGAGGCAAACCATTCGACGAGCCATTTTTCGACTTCTTCAAAATTAGCGAAGCACTGCTCTGCAAGGGAGTGTCCCATCGATGTGAAAAGGTGATAGTCGGACGGGGCGACATCTGGAGAGTACGGCGGGTGCGATAATATTTCCCAATTAAGTATTTTTAATGTGTCTTTCACCAGTTTAGCGGTAAGAGACAGCGCGTTGTCATGTTGCAAGATAACTTTGCCATGTCTTCGGGCCCATTCCGACCGTTTTTCGATCAACGCATGATTCAAATTGATCATTTGGTAGCGATCCGTGTTCACCGTTTCACCAGGTTTTAACAACTCGTAGTACACCACACTGGTCTCACCAAACACAGAGCATTGTCTTACGGCCAAAGCGATTTGGTCTTGCAGTCGATGGGCCAGCTTTACCAGGGGAAAGCCATGATTTTTTTCGCTTCGGGTTCTCAAAATAAATCCATTTTTCGCCCCCCGTGACAATGCGATGCAGAAAAGATTTCCTTTCGAATCGTTGAAGCAGCATTTCACAAACGGTTTTTCGATTTTCCATTTGTCTATCGTTCAGCTGGTGTGGCACCCATTTCCCATACTTCTGGATCTTTCCCATGGCTTTTAAACGTTGGCAAATTGCTCCTCGAGTCACATGTAGTGTTTCTGCCAATTTTTGTTGCGAATGGGTTGGATCAACATCCAATAACGCCTGCAATTCTTCGTCTTCGAACTTTTTCGCTGCACCAGGATGTTCATTATCTGTGAAATCGAAATCTCCACTTTTAAATTGACATGTTCTAATCACTGGAGCATGTTCACCATAAGTTTCTACCAGCAACCGGTGAACTTCAGCTGCTTTTTTCTTTTGATGAAATAAGAAAAGCAACGAATGCCGCAAATGCGATTTACTTGGAACGAAACTCGACATATTCACTGAGGTAAACAAATGTGACGCTATTATTTTGGCGGAATGTGACTTATGTATTTTTGTAGGTTAATGTCAATAGAAAAAAATTACATACATGCCAAATCATAGAAATTTACACATATTGCTAGCGACATCTACTAGTAAAACCGGCACTCTTCAACAAACACACCTGGTAAATGCATGTTTGCAGCATTCATAGCTCCAAGGGTGAGGGAGCAATGACGTACATTTGAGCCTCCTGAAGAACTATACAATTTATAGATAATTTATATGTATGTGTATTGTAAAACGCTATTGTATTTGAAATTGAAATAAATCAAATTCAGAAGATTGCTTATAATCATTCAGAAAAAAACCATATAAAATTGTTACTAAAAGGAGAAGAGAGAGAGAGAGCTGAGTTGATTTAGCCATATCCATCCGTCGTCTGTTTGAACCCAACCCACAGCAACCCGCTAGTTCCTCATACGAGGGGATTAACAAAAATTCAGTGAGTTGGTGACTTTTAATTTGTTTTTGTTAAATATAAAACTACCAAATCCTTTGCAATTACTTTATTAGTCTTCCTTTCAGATTTTATAAAGGTCGGCTAAAATGGAGACGAGAAGACGCAAGATAGCTGAGGATAGGTCAGACGTAATTCCACCACCAACGGAAACAGAAATTCGCGTTCGGCATAATTTACAACCAATATACGTACAAATATTCAGTGAATGTCAAATTGCATATGAAACGATTGCACCGTCTTTAAAGACTATTTCTAAATGGTTCCGAACATTCCAAACCAGCCAGTTTTCCGTAGAGGACGAGCTCCGAGAAGGTCGACCAAAATCTTACACTGATGACGTCACTGTAGCTCTGGTGAAGTCCAAATTTAACGAAGACCCACAAGAAATGATTACTAATGAATTGGGGTTGAACGCCATGGCTGTATCGCGAATATTAAATCGGTATTGAAGCCGTGAATACGTCTAAAACGAAATAGCCACCGTCGATTCCGATTTTCACAAGAAAATTTTGTTTACAGCCTACTTTTGATTGCATGGGTACGTTAGTAAACAATCCTGAGAAAATATAATTTTTTAGTGTGTTCTATGGTTCAAATTTCAAAAATAAATTCGGCTATAATGTTACAGTCAGTGTGGAACGCTATAAAGCCATGACTAATGACTTTTTCGTGTCTAAATTGGACGATGGTGATATTGCCCACCTTTGGAAGGAAACTTTTGGTGAGCACTATATCTCGTGTCGTGTGCCTGTAGGGTGACCTCCAAGATCTTGCCATTTAACACCGCTGGAATAGTTTTTGCAGGGTTATGTGAAGTCTCGTGTCTATGCAGATTAGCCAGCTGACACGTTGGAAGAGAATATTCGGCGCGTTATTGCTGAAAGTGGTCAGAAATTGAGCCGCTCGGCTGGGAATTCACAATCGCAGAGTGAAAAAAACTATGCTTCGGAGTAATAAGAAAAAAGATAACAATTAATCTTTATAGCTAAAAAAAAATATTTTCGGAAATGCATACATAATATTGAATATATGAACCTGACAGTATTGAACAGCACTCATATGAAGAAGGAAGGATATTTTAGAACATTGCATCGGGTGATCATTCATTGAGTGCTGCAAGTCTGTGATATAGGTATGACAAAATTTTGCAGAAGGTTCCGAAACTGAGTTCTTTGCGGTGGTTTTTGATGTGTATCCAGTTGTGTCAGGGGAAAGCCCAAGTAAAAAAATTTTAACGTGTTTTCAATACTTATCGTTTTGTCAGGGAGATATGAATTCAAATTCCTTCAATATAAATGAAGTAGAACGAGCGTGTGGATTGCTGCAGGTTAGTCTCATACCTAGACATGAGAGTATAAGATTTCGTAAAATCTTTAGAAGCTTTTTATAAACTGTCAAAAAACCGTGCAATAAATGGTAATGACCCTGATTTATCTTTCTTAGAAGTTGAACTTGGATAACTCGGGCTAGGTGTAATGAAAATACTTAAACTCAACCTGACATTGAGCTCATCTATACGAACGGTTGGATGTGCTGTCATTCTGTCGGATTGTGAAATTGTCAAAAATGCTTGCTGAGGTGCTACACGATATAGGAGTTCGAAAAGTTTATCAAGGACTCACATTCCGTGCGTGTAACAGTTTTTCAAAGCATGGTATCCAGCGTTTTATTTTATAAAATAATTTCTTCATAATGTATATTAACTGAAGTATGTACTATATCTTGCAATAAAAATGTTCAATTTTGTCTCTGCCATAAACAATGCTTTATTTTTCTATCACTTTGGTTTGGGAGTCTTCCGAGAGAAAAGTTTTCCGAATGATTTATGGTCCTTTGCGCATTGGTAACGCCTAATACCGCAGATGGAACGATGAGCTGTACGAGTTATACGAACACATTGACATATGTAATTCAGCGAATGAAGAGACAGCGGTTGTGATGGCTAGATCATGTGGTCCGTATGGATGAAAACCTCCCGCTTGGAAATTATTCGACCCGCTGATGGAAGCAGATGAAGAGGAAGAGGATCAGGTGGAGAGCGACCTGATTTCTCTCGGTATTTCCAGCTTGCGCCAATAAACACTTTGTCATACATTTTTTCACTAACCTACTATCATTCCGTAATATTTTCTCCCCCAAGCATCTCATCTGGCACCATTCCTATATGCACTTATATACGTATGTGTATAAATAAATTCAACAATACGTTGACGATAAGACGAGCCTCTTTGTTCAAACGCTCTGCTGAACATTCATTGCTTGCTAAAAATAAATTTTTGTTTTCAATGTGCTTCAATGAAGATAAGAAATGAACGTACATACGTGTATGTATGTTGTTAAAAGACTTGCCGGGCGACGAAGTAACTCAATTATGACGATGGGATAATTCAGACGGAAAGTTTTATATAAATTTAATAGTTTATTGCTTTCATCACAATGGTCAAATTTATAGTATTAATAACAAAAAATTAATTTAAAACATTTGGAAATAATTTTTGCTTCTGAAATAAATTTTTATAAAAATAATCAACAAATTTAATAATTTGTTTTGAAGAGAATATATGGTACTTGACTACTAATATGCAACAAATACAATTTTATCGCCGCCTTACAAGCAATCTAGCCTATTTGGTGCTGAATAACACTATCTGGCAACACTGATTTTTTACAGTGCGAAAAAACTGTTATATTTTTTGTTAATTTTTTTAGTTCTTTAAATAAGACAGGGTGTCAAGTGTGACATTTTTTATGATTTGAAGTTTCTCTTAACTTTCCATGGTTGGTTAGTAAGCCAAACCATTGCGATTTGTATTTATCCTCCGCAGCATATACTGCAAAATAGGGTAAATGTGCTAGTTACCGGACAATTAACTCTTTTTTTTAATTTTATGCTCAATTTGCTTTTATACTGATAATTATATCAAATCATTTAATACCAATATTGGTTCTTTAATTAATTTTAAATCAACTAAGAATGGTAATTTTTTATAAATACTATGTAAAGGGTGGTTAAATTGTAAGGGCCGATGTTGAATGTGAACCACACCTAAACGCCAATTTTTTTTCCGAATTTAATTTGACATTTCTCTATTTCAGACTTACTCAATTTGAACCATGGAGAGATACACAATCCAACAACGTGTTAAAGTTATCCAGACTTATTATGAAAATTTTCGAAGAAAATCATCTTCAGTGATGAGGCACATTTTCACCTCAGTGGATTCGTCAATAAACAGAATTGCCGCATTTGGGCGAATGAGAATCCAAGAGTGATTGTCGAAGAACCAATGCACCCACAAAGAGTGACTGTTTGGTGCGGTTTATGGGCTGGCGGCATCATCGGGCCGTATTTTTTCCAAAATGAGGCCGGTCAGGCAGTTACTGTAAATGGTGTTCGCTATCGTGAGATGATAACGAATTTTTTATGGCCACAATTGGAAGTTATGGATGTGGACGATATGTGGTTTCAGCAGAACGGTGCCACTTGCCACACAGCTAACGAAACAATGGCTCTTTTGCGCAACAAATTCAATGGCCGTGTTATCTCACGTAATGGTGATGTCAATTGGCCCCCAAGATCATGTGATTTGACACCGTTGGACTTTTTTCTCTGGGGTTATTTGAAAGAAAAGGTGTACGTCGATAAGCCAGCAACAATTCAAGAGCTAAAGGATGAGATAATTCGGCACATTAACGGCATAGAAACTCCATTATGCCTCAGCGTCATCGAAAATTTGGACCATCGTATGGAGGTGTGCCGCCGTCGCGGCGCTCATTTGGCCGATATTTTGTTACATACATAATTGAGTAATACCAATATATCATAATAAAATAAAATTTCAATAATTTCCTAAATAGTTTGTGTTTTATTCAAAATCAACATCGGCCCTTGAAAATTTAACCACCCACCACAGGTCCTAAAGATAGTGGAGTAATTAAATTTCCAAAGAAGTAGTAGGCGGGAAAAAGTACCTCACCTCGACCTTCCAGAAGGGGGACTATGGTATATCCTCACCGCCCCCAAATAACTGATGTAATTTACAATAGGAGGGAGAGTAACTCCTCAACTTCCCTTGAGGCCTCAATGGGGAGAAGTGCCTCTCATGCGTGTGTGCAACCTAGCTACCGTTATAACAGGACGGAAATATCATTTTGTAGCAGTGTTAAATAGTTGAGGTATTTAAAAAAAAAAAATTGTTTTTTTCTCATATACAATTTTAATATTTTTTGCAAAGAAACTCTGGAATTTTGTCTTTAAAAGATCTTGAGGTGGAGACTTTGAGATTCTGTTTTTATAAGTTTATAAATTGATTCCTACTTCAAATGTTTTTCTTTTTGATATAAAGTTATTAACAGTTTTCTATTTTTGGTAAAAATCGTTACTTAGTGTCCGTTTACTAGTACACTTACCCTACATATAAATACATATAAAAATGTAGGGTATAAACAAAAACAGAGAAACTATAAAAGCGAAAAGTAATCGATTCTTAACACTTGCAATTTGCAATCGAACATAAATTAACTGAAAACATTTGTTTATTAATTAAGCTCGTGTTATATTTATGTAAACAAATAGAGTTGTAAATATCTACATATGGTTGAGCAAATGTAATAGTGAAAATATCGATTCATGTTTCATATTTATTGTATGTAAACTATTTTTATTACACAATTAAGCAATAAATAACTCCCACTTGAGAAGTAGTAAATAAAATAATTATTTTCTGCGTGTGTACATATGTAAAGATGATAATATGCTTGCAAATATATATGTAATAAAAATTGATTGTTGTGAAATACTTAAGTAAATAGGTGGAAGTATTAGTATACACATACATATATTTTAAAGGGTTTTCCAATAAGAGGTTTTATTTTAAATAGCTTGATATTCCGGTCGATGCCACTACTGAAGCTGTGACTTTTTGACATTTGACAAGTAAAAACTACGCCAGTAATACGAAATGAAACGATACACGATTTAACAACACGCATGTCGAAACCGCAATACAGAAGTTGGTGGGAAAAATGGAGCTGTTGGGACAAGTTAGTGATGTGAAGAATAAAACACTGGCATGTCGCTCAAGCACAACTGAGATTATTCCCGCATAGCCCAAAGTGTTGTGGAAAACCCAAGTACGTCCATTCATCGTCGTTCTTTGGAATTGGGCATTCCACAAACATCAAAGACTTGGATCTAAATGTTTATAAAGTTCAGCTAACACAAGAACTCAGGCCGGCTGATCATCAAAAACGTCACGTCTTTGCTGATTGGGACCTTGAAATGCATGAATATGATCCAGAATTTCGGCTAAAAATCATCTTGACTGATGAGAACCATTACCACCTCGATGGCTACGTCAATAGGCCAATAATGTCAATATCATCGGCATACGCCAATAGTTGTACACTCTTGTAAAAGATTGTACCTTCTCCATTCAGATCTGCAGCTCTTATAATTTTCTCCAGCATCAAATTAACGAAATCACACGATAAAAGGTCTCCTTGCCTGAAACCTCGTTTGGTATCAAACGGCTCGGGTAGGTCTGATTTGGCGTATGGTGAATATCTGGTCAAAGGTTGATTTAGTCTTTTCCACAAAACGCTGGAGAGGACCTCAAAGGCGATATTAAGTAGGTTTATTCCACGGTAATTGACGCAGACTGTGGGATCGCTTTTATTATGGATTGGGCAGAGCACACTTAGATTCCAATCGTCGGACGTGCTATCATTCGATCATATTTTGCAAAGAAGCTGATGCATGCGCCTGATCAGTTCTTCAACGTCGTATTTGAGTAGTTCGGCCGGTAATCGATCTGTCCCCGCTGCTTGGTTGTTTTTTAAGCGGGCGATCGCTACTCAGAACTCGTCGTAAAATGGAACCATGTGTAGAAGTTTACGCTATTGAGGAAGTTTTTGACTGCCATTCATCTGAGAGTGGACAGAAATGGCTCACGATTTCCGGTCTTAGACCAAGTATTCCCTGGGTAGCCAACGAACATCCGTTCGGAGGTGTAAAACAAACTCCAATGAAAAAACAATATGTGCTTCGGAAGAGAGAACCCACTATTGATTACATGGTAGCTTACTTTTTCGAAAATGAGGCTAAAGCCATGGTTGCGGTAAATGGCAGGAATTGGATGGAATTGATCTGGACGATGTTTACTGTAAACAAGACGACGCTACGTGCCACACAAGTAACGAAACCATCGATATTTTAAGGGAAATGTTTCCGGAACGAGTTATATCTCGCAGAGGTGATCGTAATAGGCCACCGAGAACTTGTGGATTAACACTTTGCGACTCTTTCTTTAGGGCCCCGTGAAAGATGAGGTCTACGACAACAGGGCAACGTCGACTCAAGACGTTAAAGATGGAACTCGTGAAGCATACAGTAGCCATTTCACGATTTGTTCATGGAAAATATCATGAAAAGGATACAGTCCTGTAAGCGTAGCCGTGGCGGCCATTTGACACATATTGTTTTCAATTATTATTATTGGCATATCTTCCTCTTTACATTGAAATAAAGATCGGATCATTTATCTGAAAAAATTTCAATTGTCTTTAATATCAAAATAACACCTCTTATTGGAAAACCCTGTATGTAAATATGTAAATATTTCATGTGCCTTTGTAATTTGCTGCCTTGAAATATCGACTGATGGGAACTTGAGAACTTTGCCAATGTGTTTTTTATTGTTCTTATAATTAAAATAGTTTAAAGGTATGTACCATACTATATCAGAGCCCACTTGTCCTAGTTATTACCAAAATACCTTACAAATAATTTCGAATTTATTTTTCTTCTTGTTGGCAAAATTTTTTGAAAAGGATTAAGCATAGCTGGCAGCTGTTCAGTGTAATATTTATATGTATAAACAATTAAACCATTGACTAGTAGCAATAGACACATATGTACGTACATACACACGCACACATGTAAAGGTAATTGGAACTGTTTGGCGCATTTGTACGACTAAACATTCAATAATAATAATATTTATTTTAAATTATTACTGAGCAGTTCGAGCCGTAAATATAAATTATTGTATTAAATACTTTTCAAATGCACTTGAGAAGGAAAGAAATTGAATTTGGAAGAATTCCAATAGTATTCAATGTATTTGCATATATACGATGCTTGACTTTGGCTTCAGACAGATAATAAAGGAAATTATCAAAATTATAATATATTTTAAATGTTTTAAAAATACGTGTAGACAGCAAAATGAAATTATTAAAATAGCAAATTTAAATGATAAATGCATATTTCAAGTAGAAATATTTTTTTTAAATGAATTAAATTGAGTATTATGTAAACTTTATTTAAATTTAATTTATCTCATTAAAAATTACCAATTCAAATAAAATACCAAAAAAAAAAAAAATTAAATAAACTAAAATAAATTAACGTAATATATAGGGTTATCCATGACGTAGTTTCAAAAGGCAAGAGCTGTATTTTGACATCTGTCACACATACAATAACTAAAGCAAATATCTTTACTGTAAATAAGAGTCTAGCCAAGACCCGAATGTGCCTAGCTGCCGAAGTTCTCAAGAGCTGGGACTTTCTTATGGCATATTATGGCGTATTTTGCACTTGGACTTGCACCTATGTACACGGTGTGTCCCAAAAATAACCGAACTTTTTGGATATAAAATAGTAAAATACACATTATATTATATTTGAAAGTTATTATTTATTCAAAATAGGTCCCATTTGACTCAACATAACGTTTGGAACGATCAACCAGCGCATGCATAGATTTTTTTATGTCATTTATAGAAATGTTCTTCAGTACCTCGGTTACGGCTGCTTCATTTTTTTCATTTTTTTTTTTCATTTTTTAAACTTCAATTTAAATTTTTTTTTCAAGTTTGACACAAAATTTTATATTTGCTCTTTGTTCCATTTTTTCTCGGAACCATTAGCACACTTTTGGTTTTATTGAAATGGCTGTCACTCTTACATCTGTCATCCGACTTACATGAAGTCACGTGCGTTTGAAAGAGGATGAATGTATCTTTTTAATGTTGCAAATTTTCAATAGATGGCGCTGTATGTTGTATGATTTAAATATAAAGTTCGGTTATTTTTGGGACACACCGTGTACATCCATATAAAGTCCACCTCATACCATAACTGAAGCCAACTGGCCACTCACAACGCCGTACATGTTTCGATTCGGTGCTTGAACAGAAAGAGAGTAGGCGGTGGTTTTTCGAAAAGAGTTTTCTTCAGCGGCGAGGCACTTTTCTCACTCGGGGGATATATGTAAATAAGCAAAATTATCGCATTTACAGCTTCGAGACTTTTCAAGTAATTGAAGAGAGGCCATTAAACCAAAAAAGAAAAATCCAAAATGGCTCTTTGGTCCGCAGGTGTGATTGTACCTTCTGTACTTCTTTGAGAACGACAACAGTGAGACTGTTGCTGTCAGTTCGGATGATAACCGACTTTTTTTTTTGAAGAAAACGACTTGGATAATATATAGTTTCAATAATATGGTGCCGCATGGCGCACAAACCCAGCAAATATGGTTTTATTGCGAGAGCAATTTCCAGGTCGCGTAATCTCTCGCCTTTGAGATCGTGGGATTTGACACCGTTGGTCTATTTTTTTGTGTAGCTGCGCGAAAGACCGTGTTTATGCCGATAAACCCTTAACTCGTGAGCACTTGAAAACCAATATTTGTCAAGTTATGGCTGAGATACCGCCCAATATGTGCCGAAAAATGGTCGAATTTTAGCTCAAGCGGATTGAAGTTTGCAAAAATTCGAGAGGCGGTCATTTGAACGAAGTAGTGCTTCACTTATAATGTTAAAATTCAAACTTTATAATAAAAAAAGGAATTTCATGAAAAATATTTTAAATGCATTTAATTTACGTTTACTTTCGAAATCGCAAAATGGATAACCAAATATAATAAAATAATAAAAAATAAAGAGAAATAAAATAAAATTAGATAAGAGTATGTATAAATAAAAATTAAAATAAAATAAAAAAATAAAATAACAAAAAATTAAAATAAAATAACAAAAAATTAAAAAAGAAAAAAATAAAATAAAACAGAATTTAATACAATGAATAAAAAATTAAATAAAATTTAAATAAATTTAATAAAATGAAATGAAATATAATAAAGATAAATTAATTTTAAATTAAATTAAGTTTGATTTAAAAATTAATATCAGCTTTAGCAATAAAATGATTTTCTGTTGTTCTTCCAATTTGAAAATATATGCTAATTCGCACAGAATAAAGACACATAAATTTTAAATTTTTCTCGTCATGAAAATTTAAAGACCATCATGAACCTTTTTGTTGGCAGTTAGCAATATATATAATAAATTAAAAACCAGCTCATTTAATCCAGGTCCGCACATACATATTTACTTTATTCAAGAAAAATTGGGTTTCGTGTTTACATAGCTCGATTTATAAATATTTTGCTCTCCTAACATTGTAATTTTCCCCTTATCTTCTTTAACACTTTAACCAGAGAATGTACATATATTAATTTAAATTCTCTGCTTTAACTTGTGGAGCAAAATATGCAATGTAATTTTGTTTGTTCATACATACATATGTATACAAATATGTATGCATGGATGCGTTTGCTTTTGAGGAAGCTTTGTGCTTATGGTGTGGAAGTGCCACCGACAGAGAGCAATTTTACCTTCTTTTGCTTTTACTTTTTCTATTTACTTCTCTTAATGTGCATAACTTTGACTTTTTCACTTTCGTATTAAATGTTTGTTTATACTACAATCCCCTCCCTTTCACTTTCTTATATAAACCCAGCTCATTCTTACATATAAGTGGCTTCACATTGACGTTTCCATTACAACGGCACTCACCTGAGTATATTTGGGTACCTCATTAGGATTAGCCATTTTATTTAGATATTTACGTAAGTCCTTTTAACAATTGTTAAAAATCGGATGAAATTTATAAAAAAATAAAACTCACGTTCCGTATGGCACACCGGCTTTTTTAAGCACAAATAAAAAAAACAGCTGTTCAACAATGTTGGCTGCGGTTGTTCGGAAACAATTGAAGCTTCGCATTTGACAAACGCTTATATTTATATGGTGTCTCTGTGTATTTATGCACATGTATATATGTTAATGACAATACAGCAGCGGTAAACAAATATTTTTAGCTATAAGTAAATAAAAGTCTAAAGTATATTTATTGTTTGTGTCTTCGATAGAGTGTAGTGAATTTAAGTTTGTTGAACACAGGGTGTTATAAATGAAAGAGAAAACTTAAATATCAGTGAATTTATAAACGGAAATTATGCTTGTTTTCGGATAATGCTACGGAGCTCCGTTTTAGTATCCCGGACAATTAAATGGATTAAATGGATTTGACAGTTAAGGGAATATCGTTTTTATGGTTTTATAGAAGTCTACAGCATCTTTGATTCTTAATTGGACGGTAGTAAAAGTTCTATACAAGAGAACAACCTAAGTTATGTACTTAAGCACAGATGTTTTTCGCATAATATATTAAAGATATATGTGAAATAGTGCCCTATTTTCTGTAATTTTTTTCTTAGCACAAATTCTAGTCTAAGTTGTTGTCTAGAACATCTTTTCTTATCTCAATGCGTAGAAGGAGTAACCGGGATCATAGAGAATTGGAAGTTGGGGGTTGTGTTTTGCGTATGAGGTAGGCATCCGATAAGAAAGGAATTTCCGGAGATGCTCGAAAAAAATTGAATTTATATTTAAGTCGCTCGATTTACATGAAATTTGGTTCTTTCTGGAAGTCCTTTATCTATGTTGACATGGAAAGTACTCTTTATTGCGGAAAATGGACCTAGAACCGATTCCCTCGAAAATTTCATATTTATATGTAATTGTATTTACGTTGGTATAGTGCGTGGAATCAGTTCAATTGTTCGGTTTTGTTTAATCTATGGTACATATGTTGATAATTTTATTTATGCAAAGTGTAAAACTCATTAGAATACTGAAGAAATTTTGACAAACAAAATTGAAAATTGTATTTAAAAAATTTCAATTTAACATTTGAGCAGTTGAGCAACGAACGAGGATCGAGCGAGTATCGAGCTGCTTACAGTGCTCTCAAAGAACTATATATGTAGTTCGATTTAGAAAGCTCTTTGCCTGGACTGATATGTGAAACACGCTTCTTCCTTTCTCATACGTATCAACATAATAGTTTATAAGTTATAAAAAAAATATATATATATAAAAATATAATAAAAACCTTTCTAAGCCATCTTCAAAAAAATGCGGACGAAGTCGCGTTTAACCTCTAGTCTTATATTAAAAGAAATGGCCGTTCGTTTGTTTCGCTAAAACTATGGAATGGCTGGACTGATTTGTCTAATTTTATCATTTAAATATTGGTGGAAGTTCAGGGAAGATTTAAAATATATGTGAAGTGGATCAGTGACCGACATATTCGAACAAGTTATATTTAAGCTTTGATTTACTTTAAATTTCGCACAAAGCTCTCTGCTTGGATTACAATTACTTTATTTTCCGGAAAATGGTTTCAGGACCGACTTATACGAAAAAATCGAATTTAAGGTGCAATTTTCTTGAAATTTGGTACATATGTATATATTTAGGCAGCTTTTTTATTTGTAAGAAAAAGTATTTATTATTCGATCTACTTGAGATTCTTTTCAACCAGGACCAGATAACGATTTTTAAATATATGTATATATAAATATTTTTAAAATAATATTATTTTATTTAATAATAATAATGGATTGATAATAAAAAAAATGGAAAAACAAAAATAGAAATTTAAATTTTTTTCACATGTAGCTGCGAAAGTTTTTGAGATTCTAAGTACGTTTATGTCTACGATAAAGCTTTTTGCTCAGCACAGGGTGATCAATTAAAAACAATATTTAAGTTAAATAAATATACATATATAATATAAAAATTTCCTTTTACCATATTTAATTATTTAAGAAAGTAATATGAAATTAAACATTCCTTAATAAATTTTTATGAGATTAAATTTCTTAGTTTATAAAATACGATTATAACTCTATAAAAAGTTCGCAGTAAATGTATGTATGTATAATGCATGTATGTGTGTTGTCAAACTTCCGTCGCCATTTCGATTTCCAGCGTCAGTTTCCGATGGCGCGTGTAGAGAGCTGAGCAACTTTTCTTGTATCAAATTTAAACTTTTAATTAATTATAAAATATTGAGTGAAAATGCATTTTTGCTAATAATGAAAATATTAGAAAGTAGAAAGGTGTTTAAAATGTGTTAACAATATTTACATGTTATACATAAGGACGCTGGTGTTGAAAATGTTAATGCTTTCTTTCAACAATGAGCAAGCATCAAAGTTATCTGAAAGATGTAGCCTGTGTTGGTCCGATTAGGGACTAGGTAGTCGAAGGCCACCAAATGTGATTAAAGGTTTTACACAATTACACAAAGGTGTATTGCTACGGTGGCGTTAATAAGTAAGTACCGAAATATTTATTTAGCGACTGTGTAGTAAAAAGAAATGCATTATTTTTTTAATAGTCACGTAAGCACTGTTTCGATTGCCTAAGAGCTAAAGATTGCACAAAAAGCCGTTTGGAATCATTTGAATAAGGTTGGATACGAAAAGAAAAAATTAAAATACTAAGTTTTATGCAAAAATAATGGATTTCTTTTTAATACACCTGATATTTCGTTTTAAGAGTTGCCAGACTGGGCTGTTTACCACCAATGTGGATATTATTCTTAACGGTGGTGGGGATAAGATTTTATTCTTTTGCAAAAGGTAACCAACTCTATACTATACACTTCTTTTTTGTTAAAAAATATCACATTGTTTAATATTTTTATGAAAATTATTATTATTAATTAAAAGCAAAACTTATTCCCATTATTTATCTATTATTGTTTATTATTAGTATAAAAATCGCAATTATGATAAATGTAATGAACCATTAAATTTTATTAAATTTTTCCGCCTCAACTTTACCGTGATGGGGCAACATGCACGTTGCAATCAGGCTACGAAAAGAATTTTCTTCAGCGGCGAGGCACATTCCTCACTCGGTAGATACGTAAATAAGCAAAATTATCGCATTTACAGCTCCGAGACTTTTCAAGTAATTGAAGAGAGGCCATTAAACCAAAAAAGAAAAAACAAAAAAGCCTCTTGGTGGGCTCTTTGGTCCGCAGGTGCGATTGTGCCTTATGTACTTCTTTGAGAACGACAACAGTGACTGTTGCTGTTAATTCGGATGATAACCAACTTTTTTTGTTGAAAGAAAACGACTTGGATAAGATGTAGTTTCAATAATATGGTGCCGCATGGCGCACAACCCGGGCAAATATGGTTTTATTGCGAGAGCAATTTCCAGGTCGCGTAATCTCTCGCCTTTGAGATCGTGCGATTTGACACCGTTGCTCTATTTTTTTGTGTAGCTACGCGAAAGACCGTGTTTATGCCGATAAACCTTTAATTCTCGTGTTTATGCCAATAAACCTTTAATTCTTGAGCACTTGAAAATCAAGATTTGTCAACTTAGGACTGAGATACCGTACAATACTCCGCCGAAAGTGATCAAACGGATTGAAGTTTGAAAAAATTCGCGATATAGTCTCTTGAATGATAATAGATATAGTGTTTCACATACAGTGTGTCCCAAAAATAACCGAACTTTTTGGATATAAAATAGTAAAATACACATTATATTATCTTTGAAAGTTATTATTTATTCAAAATAGGTTCCATTTGACTCAACACAACGTTTGGAACGATCAACCAGCGCATGCATAGATTTTTTTATGTCATTTATAGAAATGTTCTTCAGTACCTCGGTTACGGCTGCTTCATTTTTTTCAATTTTTTTTTTAATTTTTTAAACTTCAACTTCAATTTTTTTTCAAGTTTGACACAAAATTTTATATTTGCTCTTTGTTCCATTTTTTTTTTTTTGAACCATTAGCACACTTTTGGTTTTTATTGAAATGGCTGTCACTTTTACATCTGTCATCCGACTTACATGAAGTCAGGTGCGTTTAAAAGAGGATGAATGTATCTTTTTAATGTTGCAAATTTTCAATAGATGGCGCTGTATGTTGTTTGATTTAAATATAAAGTTCGGTTATTTTTGGGACACACTGTATGATACCAAGGTTCAAACTTTTTATTAAAAAAGAAAATTAATGAAAAAAAAAATGATTTTAAAGTAATTTTTTTCGTTTATTTTCGAAACCACAAAATGGTTAAATCTGTATTTTATTTATAGATTTCTTTATTCTCGTCGATTGTTAGTAGTTGTGATGAAAATTTCATAAATTTTCTTCCATTTGCTGCTTTTATGCTGTGCTTATTTTCCCTCAGCATTAGGGCGTGTGCAAAGTTGTCAGGTTTTATAGTGAAAGCGATGGTTTCGGTCTGTTAGTTAAGCACACGAGCTCCATTTTCATAAGTGAATATTATTTTTAAATTAATTTAATTGTCACAACTCCTTATTGGCGATTCTACAAACAACTTCCGATTCATCGGAATGCTTTGTGTCGGGCCTCTTGGATAGGCATAACTTTCCTAAATGTCAGAAAAAAAGTGAAGAAAGAAAAAAATATACAAATAATAATAGCTTACCAAATGTAAATATTTTACTAATATTATTTATTTGAATTCTTGTTGTTATTGGTTGTTTAAATGGTTTTGGGAAATTATTTATGTTTTTAAGCCATGAAAATGGTTTTGTTGTTTTTCTGATTTCCATATTTGCATTTGACACCGTATTCGATAATCGTTGGTTAGGATTTTGTAGATCATAATGATCTAAAAATTTCAGTTGCCCAAATATGCTGGAAATTTGAGTTCTTAAACGGAGGAGAACGAAATTTTTAGTTTCTAATTTTTGATTTAAAGGTGATTTAAATGTGGTATATGTGTTGAAGTGTAAAGTGCTACCTGTAATAATCATATTCATAATTTACATATTCACAAAACGGCTGCAGCTCCAGCTTATCCGGGCATATTGGATTTCCATGCAAGCTCAGATATTCCAGATTCGGAAAAATGCTAGCTAAAAGTGCAATAGTCTTCTGAAGATCCATTAACTACAAAGAAAAAATGATTATTTTACAACAAACATACACAAGCGTGTGCAAGTATTGTATATCACATTAACCGCTCACCTCGTTTCGGTTCAACATCAACACCTTAACCTTCGGCAGCGACCATTGCAATTGTTGGAAATGTGCCTCATGCAGCCGATTATTGTCTAGCACAAGATATTTAAGATTTGTAAATTCATATAAATACGATAAGTTCATCAACCGATTATGACTGCAATCCAGATATTCAGTACATGTGCCGTATGTGTCTGTAAGCTCCGCTGGCAGGGCAACATAATGACAGTGCGCTAAGATTAACTATGAAGAGATTTGATAAAAATACACGTACACTTGTACATATGTATGTATGTATATACGAAAAAGTAACAAACAAGAGGCTTTGTTTATATTGTTATCTATGAATGGAATGTTCAATTCTCGTTCTCACCTCTTTGCCCAGCGCATTGTACCGTACAGTTGGATGGGTCATGGTGGGCTGTGTCGTTTCGATTAATTTTTAATTTAATTATTTTTTCTTAATTTATTTTATCTCATTACTTTTCTATTTTGTTATAACAAATTGCCATGCTACACTCGAAATATCAATTTTTGTTGTAAATTTTTGAATTCACTTTTAAAAGACTTTTATATCCGTTTCAGTGCGCTCTCAGTTCATCATTCCTGTCTAAGATTTGTTTTGTTACTGAAGCTGTAAATGTTGAAATAATTTTGCTTAACTGTTGTGCTGAAGCGATAATCGCTTAAAGTGATATTGAAACTAAAGAGTGAGTTACAGATGGCGCCTAAAGCGCTTTTTTTGATGGTGATGAAATTCACG
This sequence comes from Ceratitis rosa, assembly GCA_037013455.1. Lineage (NCBI taxonomy): Eukaryota > Metazoa > Arthropoda > Insecta > Diptera > Tephritidae > Ceratitis > Ceratitis rosa. The sequence goes on along the minus strand of JAWMAG010000020.1, from coordinate 8,027,644 downwards.
CAGGTGAAGAAAGCTTTTGACTGCAATTATTTGGAGAGTGAGGATTCTACCAGGGGTGTTAGCTGAAATTTGCCATTCCAAAAAACTTTTTCTCTTTCGAGGCAAACCATTCGACGAGCCATTTTTCGACTTCTTCAAAATTAGCGAAGCACTGCTCTGCAAGGGAGTGTCCCATCAATGCGAAAAGGTGATAGTCGGACGGGGCGAGGTCTGGAGAGTACGGCGGGTGCGATAATATTTCCCAATTAAGTGTCTTTCACCAGTTTAGCGGTATGAGACGGCGCGTTGTCATGTTGCAAGATAACTTTGCCATGTCTTCGGGCCCATTCCGACCGTTTATCGATCAACGCATGATTCAAATTGATCATTTGTTGTCGGTAGCGATCCGTGTTCACCGTTTCACCAGGTTTTAACAACTCGCAGTATACCACACCACACTGGTCCCACCAAACACAGAGCATTGTCTTACGGCCAAAGCGATTTGGCCTTGCAGTCGATGGGCCAGCTTCACCAGGGGAAAGCCATGATTTTTTTCGTTTCGGGTTCTCAAAATAAATCCATTTTTCGTCCCCCGTGACAATTCGATGCAGAAAAGATTTCCTTTCGAATCGTTGAAGCAGTATTTCACAAACGGTTTTTCGATTTTCCATTTGTCTATCGTTCAGCTGGGGTCTCACCTATTTTCCATACTTCTGGATCTTTCCCATGGCTTTTAAATGTTGGCAAATTGCTCCTCGAGTCATATGTAGTGTTTCTGCTAATTTTTGTTGCGATTGGGTTGGATCAACATCCAATAACGCCTGCAATTCCTCGTCTTCGAACTTTTTCGCTGCACCAGGATGTTCATTGTCTGTCAAATCGAAATCTCCACTTTTAAATAGACGAAACCAAGTCTCACATGTTCTAATCACTGGAGCATGTTCACCATAAGTTTCTACCAGCAACCGGTGAGCTTCAGCTGCTTTTTTCTTTTGATGAAATAAGAAAACCAACGAAATGCGATTACTTGGAACGAAACTCGACATATTCACTTAGGTAAACAAATATGACGCTATTATTTTGGCGGAATGTGACTTGCGTATTTTTGTAGATTAATTTCGATAGAAAAAAATTACATACATGCCAAATCATAGAAATTTATACATATTGCTAGCGACACAACTAGAAAACTCTGTGAAGAAATGCGGTGACTAATAGAAGGTTTCAAGACCGGGGTTCCAGTGTGACCGATGTCTTCCTCAGGCTTCTGAATGGCAATGAAAGCGCAATAGCCGGAGTTGGTGTACCCGGATCTCCCTAATCGGTGATAGAAACAAAAGGCGTTGTAATACCCTACTATGACGAGGCTCGAATACCGATTATCCGTGTAAAGGACAACAAAGTGGCTGGAGCTGATTCAAACATGGCGGTGAAGAGTTAAGAGAGAGAGAGAAGGTGCATGCATCAGCTCCTTTGCAGAACATAGTTGGACGAAATTATGTCCGATGATTGGAATCTAATCAATAAAAAGTGAACCCCAGGGGCCGCGCTTATTACCATGGAATTAGCCTCCTAAATATCGCATAAAAGATATAACCGAGCGTTCTGTGGGAAAGATTAAAGCTCACCGTCAACAAACTGATTGGACATTATCAGTGTTGTTTTAGACCATAGTGAAAAGAAAATCGGCATGGATCGGGAAGGACTTCTCCAAGCTGTTTGGTACCAAAGGAGGTTTCAGAATAACGACAAGACGAAATATCTACTGTCATCAAACAAACGGTCATCGCATTCGCGACTTGGCTCCCACGTCACTGTTGACAGTCATAGCTTCGGAATCATAGGGACCAGCATCAGCACCAATAATAGTGCCAGCCTTGATATACAACGCAATTGAAAAGTAAAGTCCTCTCTCGAAGTACAAATACCAAACTCTACAAGCCCATCATCATACTCGTCCTGCTATATGGTATAGAAGCGTGAACGGTGTCGACATCTGAACTTTTGTGAACGATTTACGGTCCTTTGTGCATTGGCAACGGCGAATACTACAGCCGATGGAACGAATAGTTGTACGAGTTATTCGACAACATTGACATAGTTCAGCGAATGACGAGGCAGCGGCTATGCTGGCTAGGTTATGTCGTCCAAATGAAGGAAAGCACCTCAGATTTAAAAGTATTCGATGCAGTACCCGCTAGTGGAAGCAGTAGAAGAGGAAGACCTTCACTTTTATGGAAGTATCAGATGGAGAGCGACCTGGTTTCACTTGGGACTTCCAACTGACGCCATATGTCCATTCGACTATTTTATCCAATATTCTGTTGGACCGTAGTAATGATGCAGGTATCATCAGCAAATGTGACAATTGTGCTGTTTGTCGGCGTAGGCATATCCCTCGTAAACAAATGAGTGAGTGTGGTCTTAAGAAACTTCCTTGAGATGCACCCGTTTCTAATGGCTGAAATGTGGAATATGCTTGTCTCTGCTTGATTGTGAAACAGCAGTAGCGCCTAAGTAAGAGACCAGTACATCGGTTACACACCGGGGAAGGAGAAGTCTTAACTTATGAAAAAAGACTGTGGCACCATACAGTCTATAGAGTTACGTCTAGGCAAACAGCCGTGAAAATGTTCTTATTATCCGTTGTTTTCTTAAACTATATTTATAAGTTCTATACAAAACAGGCAGTAATGAGATTGGCCGATATGACATACGTAGGGTATGACTGAGAACTCGTCTTCGTTCGAAATTGAAACTGAAGTTGACTCGGATATGATAAGGAATAAAATTCAAAATTAATTATTTTTCTTCACAAACAAGTATGCGCTCGGTTCTTCGCCACAGTCACCACCGTCACCACTGCCTCTACTTGTCTTTCAAAGCAATTATTAAATTAATTGAACGTTCCATTGCATTCAGTTTAACTCGATGCAGCTTTACGCCCATTGAAATTGTCGAAAGTGTCAATTTTGCATCAGTCAAAATTATATTTTGTTTGAGAAAATTAAAATTCAATAAAAGTTTCACAATACGCAAATGTATAATGAATTACAAGTGTAATACGAGGGGATTAAGAAAAATTCGGTCAGTTGGTGACTTTCAAATTGTTTTTATTAAATCTAAAAATACAAAAGCCTTTGCAATTACTTTATTAGTCTTTTTTTTTCAAATTTTAGAACGATCGGCTGAAATGGACGAAATTCCACCACCAACGCAAACAGAAATTCGCCATATGATTCTTTTTGGGTTACAGTGAATGCCAAATTGCATATAGAAAAATTGCAGACCGGACATTTCTCGGTAGATGACGAGCTCCGAGAAGGTCGACCAAAATCTTCCACTGATGACGTCACTGTAGCTCAGGTGAAGTCCAAAATTGAGGAAGACCCACGATTGACACAAGAAATGATTGCTAATGAATTTGGCTTGAATGCCATGGCTGTACGATCCAGAATTCAAACAGGAGTCTGTGGTATAGAGCCCAACAAGAGCAAACCAACCCGTAAAATCTAAGCACGATCTAAAATCGTAGTTGATATTCCACTGGAAAAAAAATTGTACCCCGAACATCAACAGTTTTCAAAAATTTTTGGGAAAACTCGAAGAGAGAGGGTTTGGGGAGCTACTTTTTACATCATGATAACGCGCCATCCCATAGTGCTGAAATAACGAGTAATTTTATTGCGATCTCTGGGACCAAAGAATACGTCCAGCAGCATATTCTCCGATTATTTCCAAGAATTAAAAAAAAAAAAATGTAAAAAGAAAGGTCATTAATAGCAACAAGGAGATAATTAATGCGGTTAATGCTGAACTTGATAAGCTTAAAAATCAAGATTTTGAAGACAGTTTTCAGAAGTGGATCTATAGGATTGAGAAATGCATTGAGGTCAATGGCGATTATGTAGAGAAGATAAAGAAGTACAAAGATTACGAATAAATACAAAAAGAATTTTTTTTCTGGTCAACTTATCGAACTTTTATTAATCTCTTCGTATATGCATATGTTCATACAAATATAGGGTTATCTATTCTGCGGTTTCAAAAATCAAAGTAAATAAAACACATTAGCATTTATTTATTGGATCTCGGAAGCATAACAATAAGTAATAAAATCCTAAATTAAACTAAAATATAAAACCTACTGGCTTGATGTTGCTCTTTAGAAGGCTGGTTTGTCTCTTCTCCGCTGACGTGCAAGGTGTTAGCCAAAGGGTTCAAATGGTAACGCAGTTCTGTTAAGTATTTATGTGGTGCGATTCGAATCTTAAGTTGTTGTGTGATGTAGATGTAAATCCAAGTGCAAAATACGCTTTAATGTGCCCTAAGAAAGTTCCAGCTCTTGAGAACGTCGAAAAATACACACATTAGAATTTTCGGCTACACTTTCACTTACAGTAACAATGTGTGAGATGAGATAAGAAACGATGATGCACAGACCTTACAATATCTGTAACCGATCCAGTTGAAATTATACCAATTGCTTGAGTAGTTTAACGGTTAGGTTTATCCAAAAAACGTGTTTTTGCAAACAAATTTTATTTATTTAAAAAAAATTTTCATAAAGCAAAGTTTACGTAGATAAGTAGACGTATAAAAATATTAATTGCAATTTTGTTTTTTATAAGGCTCTTAAAATTGCTGTTGGAACACGTCCGTTTTGTTGGTGAGTGACACGATAACTGTAACATGAATCATCTGGTAGCAAAAATCAAAACGGTCTCTTTTTCTGTATCACATTGGCTATGGCCGAAACTGCAAGGAAATATTTTCACAAAAAAAAGGCAGACTTTTTGATTTTTTTTAACATTTTTTCCAATTTTATTTGTTTTTAAATTTTTTAAATAACATTGGAAATTTTTGGTTGTAGTACCGACCACAGAGAGATATTTTAGAAGTAAAATGTCGTTTCGTTCATGTTGATAAGTTCAATAGGTTCTAAATAAGAAACGTGGTTTCGAGAAAAAGGCGATTAAAGTACTCGAACTACCGGATTTCCGCTTGGGATCTCCGCTCTACCCTCTTCTATACTTACTTCTTGGTCTTGCGGATCTTCGGGACTAATTTTATATTATTTCTAAGTGTATTTTCTAGCAATTTACGGGAAAAAGAATTTTCGTTTTTTTTTTTAAATATTTAGAGGAACCTCGCCTTAATATCACCATTTTTGTAGTCGGTTGTTAATTAATCCGTTTTCATAAATGCCAAAATTTTTTAATTGAAACAAAACATGTTTGGTTTGACGGTTATGCTTGACAGCTGTAAACCACGAAATGGATAACCCTATATAATTTGTTTTTCAAAACCTCATTTGGTCCTTCAGCTATTGGCCTTCATTTGTTTGATGGAGTGTTAATTGGTGCATACTTATTTATTTCGAGTATGCATATATAAAATATAAGTAAATACATATGTATACAATTGTGGTCAAGTACATATGCAGGTGAGTATGTGTATATGTGCGGTTTTCGCAACTATTACAAAATTCGACTTGAACTACTAAAATAACACATTGAAGTGTAAAAACGTGAGATACTCGTCAGCAATACAATAAAATATAAACATTGAAGCAGAAGATGCAAAAATTAAAATGCTAGCAAAAATGTTTTATTGAAAATGAAATACAATAGTTATAAAAAAAAATAAAAATAAATAAATGCAAAATTTTCAAAAATTAAGTTGAGATATTTTTATGGGAAAAAAATTTGCAAAATTATGATTGACAATTAAGCATTACCAAATTATATAAATAAAATAGCATTTAATTATGCGAAGCAATATCAACTAAATTATTTATTAATCAAATAATGAAACTTATAAATTGATTCCCTTTAGAATGACTGATATTTGAATATTGAAAAAAATAAAGGTAAAAGTGAAAATATTTTCTGCAAAAATATTGAAAATATTGATTGCAAAATCACAGAAATTTTATTTATTTGTACAAAAGAAATACCTACAGACATACAGACATACATACATTATGCGCATGTAAAGTTTCTAATAAGAGGTGTTAAAGGGTTATATACAGTTAGAGGGCCAAAAAAAGCGAATTTTTAAGAACTTTTTTTGAGAAGTCTTTAGAATTTATTGTTTCAAAAAGTATACATACTTATTATGGTATTATTCAACAATATTTTAATCCTTATAACTAGTAAAAATATTTCTCTGGAGAAAAACTACAGCTGATCTCCAGAAGGTCCTCTGAAAAAAGACGTCTTGCGGTGACCACTCTATCTCTGAACTGGATCATCAGAAATTAAAAAGCCAAACAGATTTCATTAAAGTAATGTTAAATCTAGTGATTAATCATGAAGGAATAAGCAAAAAAAAATTTTGTCAAAATGGCACCTTCTCAAAGAAACAAGTCGATTTTTCAGCGAAATTTCGATTTTAAATTGTTTATAAAAAAAAGTATTTATCGGAAAAATAAAACCTTAGATTAATCACTGAAAAATATATTCAAGAAGCTTGTGTTAAAATTTTAGACAAATCGGTTCAGCCGTTTTCGAGTTATAGTGGTCACCATTCTGAGAAAAACGCGTTTAAAGTTATACTTATGCTTCCAAGCGCTCCGAAACGTCTTTACAAATGTGCGTGTAACTTCGAAAATATTTGCCGAATCGATTTGAAATTTCTTGTGTGTATTCTCAAATATATGCAGATACAGAAAATAAAATCGATTTTTTGAAAATCATAACTGTATATAACCCCTTAATGTGAATAGTCTGCTATTCCGGTAGATGTCGCTTTTGAAGCTGTAATTTTTTGACATTTGACATTTGACATTTGAATAGTAACATCTACGCTATTAATAAAAATGGCAGGACACACGTAAAATACAACCAGGTCCTTCTCTACCTGGTCTTTCCAACCGAGTGGAGTTCTTCTTCTGCTTCCACCGGCGGATACTGCATCGAAAACTTTCAAAGCTGGAGTCCTTCTTGTGGAAATTGTGGAGTTTATTCTATGCTCGTCGATACTTTTCAATTGCCTATTACGACTTCAAAGTTATGACTGTTAACATTGACATGGAAGATATTTCATCTTGTCCTCATTCACTACCAGACCCATATCCTTCGCTCCAGTCTGGAGAGAGGAGAACTCACGGCGCGGTTGTTGAGGCCAATAATGTCAATATCATCGGCGTACTTCAGCAGCTGTACACTCCTATAGGAGATTGTACCTTCTCTATTCAGTTCTGCAGCTCGTATTATTTTCTCCCGCAATAAGTTAAAGAAGTCACACGATGAGGAATCACCCTGTCTGAATCCTCCTTCGATATCAAACAGCTCGAAGAGGAGCTTTCAGTGTTGCTTGAGGTCAGTTTATTGATTGATTGGTTCATTTACCAGGTGGGATTTATATTCCTTATTCCATACTAATTGGCGCAGACTGTGTAGTCCCTTTACACTTAAATTCCAATCGTCGGGCATGCTTTCGTCCGACCATATTCTGCAAAGTAACTGATGCATGCACCCTGTCAGCACTTCACCGATATGTTTGAAATGCATAAAAATGATTCGGAGTTTCATCGAAAAATCATCTTGACTGATAGGCCCACTCTCACCTCAATAAATCCGTCAATATGCAATACTGTCACGTCAGGGGCTCGAAAAAACCAAGATTTATTCTTGGAAAGCGTATCCATCCTCAACGTGTAATTGTTTGGTTTAAGGTGTATGGACCGGCGGGGTCATTGGAACTTATTTTTTCGAAAATGAGGCTGGAGCAACAGTTATGGTAAATAGATTGCGCTATCGAGAGATTATTAATAATTTTTTGACCTTGCAACGCAAGCAACGAAGAGAAAAGTTTCCGGACCGTGTTATCTGTCGAAGAGATTGGCCACGGAGATTTTGTGATTTAACACCTTGCGACTTTTTCCTTTGAGTGCATATGAAAGACAAGGTCTACGATAACAGACCAACGTGGATTCAGGACGTCAAAAATGGAATTCGGGAAGCTATTGAGGGCATAGAGCAGTCACTTTGCGATTTGGTGATGGAAGATAAAAAGGATACGGTTCTGTAAGCATAGCCATGGCGTCCATTTAGCTGATATTGTTTTCCATTGTTAATGGCATATCTTCCTCTTCTTTGATTATCGAAATAACACCCTGTACATAAACGTACTGAATTTAAGTAGTAAATTTTTATCCGTTGTTATTTATCAAGCTCAATTTATTTACGCTTGATTTACATTTATAAATGGATGTTTGGTGTGTAAATAAATGGAAAATATTTTTCAATTCATATTCAAATATTTACGAGTACGTATGTATGTACAAGTATATATAAGTGTTACGTATGTTTGCATGTAAATATTACAACAATCACTTTTACTAATCCATATATTCTGTTTTTTTTTATGAACTACTCGTACTGACGGCAATTAATAACATTTAGGAGGAGAATATTTGCGAAAAATAAGAAGATTACTTTATTTAGTTCTGTTATTTATTGCTGATAAAAAATTTCCAATGTTACATTTTTTTCATATGAATTTTATGGCTTTCGATGGATTTTAAAAATTTTAACAAAATTTATGGAATTTTTCAACTCATTTAATTTTAATATCTTCTTCAGCTCCAGTAATGTTTACATCTAAATTAAATGTATGGTAATATCGTTTAAGTATATTTTATTTGTTGAATGTTGAATTTATGGCCTTATCGCCATACAAATTATGCAACTTTTTAGCAATTTTTTCCTTTAAGGAAATAATAAAGTAAAATATGGCGAAAATGTTCTTTTGTGGACTCCATATTAAAATTGACGCCAAACAAACAAATATAAACAAAATTACGGGTACTTTTTTTTAAAGCAAGCTGAAAGTAGTAGCTTATAACTGTCAAAAGAAAAAATACAATTAAGTAGTCAAAAGATTTTCAAAAAAATTGTCAACGCCGTCTGTATGAAAAATCGCCGGTAACTTTTGTTGCACCTCGGCTCGTCTTGGAAGACCCACAAGGTCAATTGCTGTTTTGTTTCGGGCTCATACGCATAGATCCATGATTCGTCACCTGTGAAGATCTTATAAACGTCTTTTAAAGCACCGCGATCGTATTTTTTCAGCGGGATCCATTGAGAACAACCCTTTTTTACGGCCAGGTGTTCATGCAATATCGAATGTATGCTGGTGGGAGAAATGCATAGGCATGCCTCTATCTGAAGGTACGTTACATGACGGTCACGCATTATCAGTTCACGTACGGCATCGTTGTTTTCTGGCACAACGGCTGTTTTCGGACGACCTTCACGGAATTCGTCTTTGAGCGAGCGTCGGCCACGATTGAATTCGTTGTACCAGTTTTTCACAGTGCTATAGGATGGTGCTCCATAGCCATACAAAGATTTTAGTTCATCGATGCACTCTTGTCGTGATAATCCACGTCGAATGTTCACGAGTTAATTCCATTTTTTGGCCGAGATGAATTTTTTAATTCCCTGTAAATAAAACAATTCACGATTAAATGACAAAACGTTCTAAGTGATGTTATGCTAAAAAATGTCAAACTTTCCAATGGAAATGACATATTGCACCTGGCAACACTTGGTGTTGCCTAGGCCAGACCTATACATATATAGCAGCCTACGTATACCTACATAGTTGAGTTGAATAAAAATAGGTGCTTAATAGATTTTTTACTAAATTATATTGACATAATTCGTTAAAGAATTTTAAACAATTTTCAATTGTGACGTGGTAACGAAGAAAATAAGAGTAAACAAATCCCAGATATTGCCGGTTGGGTGAGTGATGAGACAAAATTTAATTCTTATTCACCGACGGAAAATCATCACGTATATTATTTTTTTATTAACTTGTACATACTGCTTTGATAGGTATTGATCCTATCGATTTATCGAAAAATTGTAATAAAAGGGATGTGAAAGAGAGGATGATTCTTCGATTTGAACGTATAATCTCCCATAACCCCTTACCATATAGTCTGATTGGGATAACTTTTTCTTTGGTTTGGTCTGTATAAAATCCAACAATAAATAATGCGCGATGTCGATTCGCCAGAAAATCTCAAGCATTTAAGAAGTTTAGCGAGATAGTAATCAGAAGAAACAGACTTTAGGTAGGGGCGGGCCTAGGTGGGTAATATTTTGCGCACTCCCCCGAGAGCTCTAAGTCTTATAGAGTACCTATACTATAGCTTTGATTTAAGCACATTAAGCTCTGCAAAAATTTCTAACAGATCAATGTTCTAGTTGCCTTTGCAGATATTGTAACCATGTAAGTGTGACAAGTAAGACAAGTCAAAAAAGCCAGCAAGGCCATTTTTTTAAAATTATTTTTGCTCTAAATTCCGGTTATGTTCTAGCGCAGATTAGTGGCGGCTTAGAATATACTGCAGGTCCCTCCATTTGCTGGAATAATATCAAGACTTAAACCGGCTCGAACGAAAATCAATTCAGAGGTTATACCATAAATGGACACTCGTACATAGATATATATGAATGTATACGTATGTGAGCTCAAATACATTATTTATGTATGTATATATACGCAGAAATGCCTAGGCCAATTAAGAGAAAAATGTCAAACTGTTATTGAATTAAATTCATCAAATATTAGGTCAAGTAAAAAGTTCATTCGGTTTTTATCTAAGAGATGGCGTTATTGTCAATAGTACTAGTTTAGCGTGTCGCATCGTGTCATACTGTACGGCACTGAAAACGTGTTTATTCGCGCTAAAAGTTTGTCTTTGACAGTTTTTCGATTCAGTACGTTGTGACCGCTTGTCAAAGATGGACCCCTAGCAAAGAGAAATTTCGCTAAATTTTACAATTTTTCTTCGATCAAGGCGAAAAAGCAGCCAAAGCGGCTGAAAAATTTAATTTTGCTTATGGGCCCGATACTGTAAACGAACGTGTAGCACGAAAGTGGTTTGCTAGGTTCCGTACCGGTAATTTCGATGTCAAAGATACACCACGCGTCGGGAGGCCTGTCGTCGAAAATTGGGATAAAATCATGGAAATAGTGGAAACAGACCGTCACGTGAGCACGTGAGCACTGGCGATGAAAAGTGAATCACTTACGACAACATCAAGCGAAATCAAAACGCGGTGAGCCGGCGAAACGGTGGCCAAGCCAGTATTGACGGCCAGGAAGGTTTTGCTGTGTGTTTTGGGTGGGGTGGGATTGGCAAGGAATCATCTACTACGTGCTGCTTCCCTATGGCCAAAAGCTCAATTCGGCCCTCTACTAAAGAAAGGGTCCGAAAAAAAAAAACAGAAAAGAGCAGCTGTATTCGACCGTGCCGAAGTCTTTCATGACCATACCACATATTTGCCATTTCATTCTGGGATTAAATATTAATTCTTATATCTACAGAACCGGTTGTAGGGAGAGCTACATGACCATAGTCTTACGATTTCGATGATTTTCGGTGCCAGTATATGTACGATATATATAGTATATATATAAACTTTATTTGTTCTGAAACGTTAAGCATGTGGCGATTCTGGTACGATTTCAAAACAAATCTTTTAGAATTTCGTATTCGAACCAAATTTTTTTTTTCAGAGATACGTAAATAATCAAAATTGTCACATTTAGTTCTCCGAGAATCCTCAAATAGTTGTTTGGTGCGCTTTTGGTACGGAGGTGTGATCGGACCATACTACGTTGAAAACGACAACGGTAAGATTGCCAGTGTGGTTTCAACAAGACGTGGGTTTTATTGCGAGAGAAATTTCCACGGAGATAGGGCGATTTGCCATCGTTGGACACTTTTTTTTTGGTGGGGTTACGGAAACGATTGTGTTTATTCAGATAAATTTTAATTCTAGAGCATTTGAAAACCAATATTTGTTAAGCTGTGGCTGAAATATAGTTAAATATATACCATAAACATGACGAAAACTACCTCAAACGAATCGAAATTTGATAAAATTCGTGAGGCGGTCATTTAAATGTAGTATTTCTTCTAGTATTTCACGTTTAAGCTTTAAATATAATAAATTTTTTGTTTTTCTAGCGGTTTTCGTTTTTTACATTTTAAATTTTATTTTTTTTTACATTAACATATATTAAATAGCTTGTGATTTTATGCTCTACTTTTCATAAATTTAAAGTACTCAGGAGCATAAGTCAAATTTGTTGTCTCAGTAGCTAATTTATCTCTTCACTTATTTGACCTCAAAGAGCATAACAAAGGTTTAAAATCAATACATTTAACGAGGTACTTAGACAAAAAAAAAAAAAATAATATTAATAATTTACAAGGCAAAACCAAGAAACCTTGAATACTAACAATTGCAATGCAAAATGCCTAATCAAAAGTAAATGAATTAAAATTAGAAAAAAAAAGAGTTTTAGAAAAGTAATCAATAAATTTTGGCAAAATATGAAAAAAGAGGAATCTCTTAGTGCTTATACACAAAGAAAAAGTAAATAATATATATGGTATATGCGCACATACATTAGAAACCACTTGCACATGTGTTTGTATGTATGTATCATTATAGCTGATTATTTATCTGCTTAGAAATCCAACAAAAAGATATGCAAAAGTTAATGTTTATAAGAGAGCGAAAAGATGTAATAATAAGATTTTCATTACACATACATACATATCTACATTATATATATGGCATATATACCCCGCAGGGCAAGGGTAGACTAGCATTCTAGGAAAATACCAGTATTTTTATGACGTAATGACACCAGTTTGTGTAAACCAGAATTATACTAGTATTTAAAGTACAAAAATATACTAGTTTGCCAAAGATTACAATTATAATAGAATTTTGGAGAAACTATTTCAACTAGTTAGCAAAAAGCCTAGTATACGAACTAGTATTCTGCCGGCAAATTCATACCAGTAAAAAGCTCCGATTACACATTATTTAGTTCAATTGTAAAAAATGCTGAACAGTCCCAATTAAGCTTCAAATACATAGGTGTTGTTATTGCTGTTGTTGTAGCGGTTTACTAGCGCCGCTTATAAGACAGGTTTAATTAATCTAAGTCGCCGAGGTTTTGGGATTGGACCAGAGGGAGAAGGGGGTTTAAATGTGTAGGTAGGCTTAAAGGGGCATGTGAAGCGACGGTTAGTGTAGTGCTGAGACTCTCCACATGCAGGGCATACGTCGGGTATGTTGGGGTTGAGTCTGGAAAGATAGGAGTTTAACCTGCTATAGTATCCAGACATAAGTTGTGCCAGAGACACACGGGTCTCTCAAGGCAGCTCGAGCTCGTGGTCTGCAATGGGTGGTGTTTTTACTTCGTGTACGCCATTCACGGGAATTGAGTCTTTGAAGATGTTGACTGACTCCTGGTGAATGGTGTTCAGTGCTTGTCTGTACGCCTTTCTGTCCAGCCGTTGATGCACGTGTTGTTGGATGGTGTCCTTCATTTCAAGTACTCCCTTTCTGGTGTGCCTAGGTGGAGGTTCAGCTTCAATAAGCGCAATAAGGTTCTCTACCGTAGCATCCCAATAGGAACTGCTTTCACATCATTATGCTCTTTAACCCGTAGCATAGACGCTTTGAGTATTTTTTTGCGGCTCTGGAGTTTTGCGGCAATTGCGGTCGTATGCGGAGTGAAGAAGGGCAGCCTAATGAGTGTGACTCCCAATATCTTTGGGTTGTTTATAGTCGGAATTTTTACGTCATCGACTTTCATATCTAATTCAAGCCTGTACTCCTTCGTCCGGCTGGTGAAGAGGGCAGCCGGGGATTCAGATGGCTGTATTTTTAACTGTCGTGCAGTGAAGAAGTGAGAAAGGTCCCCAAGATAGCAGTTCACTTTCTAGCAAAGGTCATCAATATCCTGGCCAGACGCCAATATCGTGCAATCATCGGCATACGAGGTTAATGAAACTCCTTCTGGTGCAGGAGGGAGTTTCGATATGTAGAAATCAAACAGTAGTGGGGAGAGGTTACCACCCTGCGGAACCTCCTGTTCAATTTTCCTAAGTTTCGATGTTCCACCTCGGATGATTGTCGACCACTCAGGTAGCCCATGACCTACCTCTGCAACCCCGGCGGTAATGAGGATTCCTCAATGTCTGCGAGCAGCACCGAATGGTTGACTTTAGACTTTTGACAGATCCAGTGCTACCAGGCCAGTTCGCGCGCAGGGACGGTTTTGGCTTAGGCCATTGACGGTCATCGCGTCTTGTCGGGTTAGACAACGACTTGACTGTAGCCCAGAGCTTGTTTGCCCCAGAGGAGAGACTTTTTCCTTGTGGTTGTTCACTACATTACCAACCTCCGCGTTCAAATTCCTGTTTATGAGATTCCTGGGATCGGAGTTACGAAGGATGTCGTGGCTAAAATCACCGCTTCTGTCGGGAAATTGGGGCGGATTTCCGCAATTCTGCCTGCCGCCATGAAGCGGGCAGCAGCGGTCACGACGATCCTGCGGAAGGAACGTTCACCAGAAGTGACGTCAGATGGAGTGTGGAGAGAACTGACGGCGTTCTTGAAGAATTCCGTAAAGCCGGTTTTTTTGAAGTTAACAAATGTCCGGTGATCCGCGGAAACAAAGTCCGGAGGAGTGTCAATCGAGATTTGTATGGGTAAGTAGTCCGATGCTAGTGTCAGTACAGGTCGCCAGACTATACTGTTTATCAGACCAGCACTCGCAATTTTTATATCAGGCGAGATTTGGCAATTACCCACAACTCTGGTGGGGGTGTTGTCGTTCATTGTGCAAAATGTCGAATCGTCTATCTGTTCCGCCAGCTCGATTCCTCTAAGGTCATTTGACAGACTAGAATGTCAAAGATCGTGATGTGCGTTTAAGTCGCCAAAAACCAAACGGTTTCGCCTCTGAGCAGCGCACCTATATCAGAGATATATCCAACTGGGCAACTTGTAACGGGAGAAATATATATGTTGAATATCTCGAGATCGGCATAGCCTGACTGAATAGCTATGCTCTGATATTCTAGGGTAGTATCCCTGCGGTCGATGTCGCCGTCGATAAGAGGATACTGCACGATGTTGTATAGGATGAACGCTAGGCCACCACCATGGTATCGCTCGCGATCCTTGCGGATTAAGTTGTATCCGGCCCGGCTCAGAAGATCCAAGCGGGCGGTGAACTTCGTTTCCGGAATCGCAGTAATTGACAGATGCTCCCGGCTCATATAGTCGGCTATCTCGTCGATCTTCCAAAGGAGGCCGTTGCAATTAAATTGTAGCAGACGTGTCTGTCTCGGGGGCGTGTTCGTAATGCGGAGGGTGAGGGAGTGATGTGTGGATGGAGTGTGTTGCTGCTGTATTACCCGATGAAATTGGTACCTTACATTGGTGTTGGTTGGCGGTGTTGTTGTAGAAATAGGCGGGGGTAGACTCCTACAGCACGGGGCAACGTACGTATCACTGCACTCCCGGGAGGTGCGCATGCCAGAGCAAGTCCGAAAATAACACCAGCCAGAGCAGGAGTTGCATCTGACTGAGGTAATGTTCCAACGTATTATGGCGGCCTGACACACGGAACAGACTGTGCTGGGGACTAGGAGCTGATGGGTAGCCCTCGCATGGAAGGAGGAGAAGGAGCTGGTTATGGGTAGAGATGGTGGTGGGGACTGGTAGGAGTGATGCTGCGGTAAGCTCCGTGAGACCGTAGAGGTCTGTTGGTCACTCAAAGCGTGTGGCGGTGCTGAAGGTACTGCCGTGGGGGCTGGTGGCGGACTTGGGCGCTGGTAGCATGGGGCCACATAACTTGTGGTCCACTCCCTGTGGGTATTAAGGCCTAAGCAGACTTTAAGATGGCTCCAACCAATGCACTATTTGCAAGGAGGTGGAGGAGTGGTGGAGTCTTTTATGGCACACGCAGCAGAAATAATGCGTCGGACCAGGGTTGATTTCGATGCGAACTAGTCGGAAGCGAACTGGTTCTCAACTGGTAAGAATGTACCAGTATTTTAACTTGTATATTTATATATGAATATTAGACACCAGTTAACTAGTATGAAACAAATCCATACACTGACCATTGACAGTTGGACATGGTGTTAAAAATACCAGTTGCTTACTTGGAAAATAGATGGAAGATGAACTAGTTGGATTCTAGTTAACAACTAGTAGTTTTCTCTGAAGTGCATATATGACTAATATACACGTATGTAAGCAACTACATATTTAAGAGCCGAGTAGTTAGCAGTGCGTACAGCCCCTTGGAAAGCCAAACGGTCGATTCTAGTTCTCCTCAAAAAAATCCATCGTCCTTTCGCAGGCGGCTTAGAATATACTGCAGGTCCCTCCAATTGCTGGACCGAAAATCACTTCAAAGGTTACAAATGGCCACTCGTACATACCATAGATATGTCTGTATGTATACGTATGTGAGGTCAAATACATTATTTACATGTATGGTATATGCGGCAGAAATGTCTAAGCCAATTAAGAGAAAACTGTCAAACTGTTATTTAATTAAATTCATCAAATACAATGACGTAGGGATTTAAAAAATCAATCAAAAAGAATTAAATAATCCAAAAATAGACAAGCAAATATAATGTTCATATGTTTGTTGCCGGCGGGTACGAAATTTAACTTGAAATATCTATATAGATATATATATGCGTTCTATTATTATTAAATTTAACTTAGAAAATAAAAAGAAAGATTTTAGCTTTAAAAATAAAACTCGTATATACGTGTATGTATATATGGTATAATTGGCACTTTGTAACCGCTGAAGCGATTTCCGGCCGAGCTCCTCCTCCAACTTGTGGGTTTGCGTCTTGATGTTTTCCCAACAAATGGAGAGACCTACAGTTTATACTAAGCCGCCTCCGAATGGCTGACGGTTTTTTTACGAGGAGCCTTTATTTCATGTCCGAAATACACTCAGAGGGGTGCAGATTCCCGAGGGGCGACCGCAATTAGAAAATTTAACTTATATTTTTATTTAAATTAATTTTCCATAACTTTTGGATGTTGGTGGCAATAGGACTTGAACCCGAGCCTTCCGAATGTCAGTACGCAATGCTAACCACTTGGCTACCGCGGCCCCACTCGGATATATACCTATATATATATATATATATATAATTGGCACTTTGTAACCGCTGAAGCGACTTTCGGCCGAGCTCTTGCTTCAATATGTGGTTTTGCCTCTTGATGTTTTTCCAACAAATCTTGTAGAAAATACATTTGTCAAAATATAAAATTCAAAAATATTGAGCATATGGCGTTCTTGGACTACAAAGAAGGGGTCCGAAAAAGTGTTTTATGGGGGCTATATGTTATAGTGGTCCTACGTATATCTGTTTGGTTCCTAAAAAAAATAATAACGTTGGAAAATATCTTTGTAGTGAAACTCATTCACCGTGTCGTGACAAAAAACGTACGCCACCGGCACGAAAAACTGTACCAAACAGTGATTTTTTCCGGATATGTATATGGTGCGGAGGCGTGGACGATGACAACATCTAATGAGTCGGCGTTAGGAGTTTTCGAGACAAAGGTTTTGCGTAAGATTTATGGTTACCTCTGACGTTGGAACGATGAGCAGTGCGAGCTGTACGATGATATTGACATAGTTCAGCGATGGAAGCAGATGGAAATACCAGTTGTAGAAGGACCTGTCTGCAGTTTCCAATTGGCGGCAAACAGCGAAAGGAAGGAATGAATGGTATACTGTTGTTAATTCGGCTATAATACCGATTAAAGGCAACCCAGCCATGCCCAGGCACAGGGACATCTCAGGCAATAGCACGGCAGACGAGGATCAGAAAGACTCTATGGAACACTACCTTTGACACGACACAAGTTCCTCAGGAAACACTTCTTCGACAGCAATGTTGAAGCAATCTGTATAAGCTCCCGATTTAATGCAACACAGCCATGGGCTGCGAGGGAAAGAACTCTTGTACTTATATTAAACCGTACATGCGATGTCCAAGCCTGAATGAGACCACGAGCAAAGTGAGCAGTTAGCTTTGGCTAAAATTCGACGTGAAATCAAAATATCTTATTCTTCTAGGACGGTTCTCCATTATCCTAACGACAGATGTAGGCTTCACGGGGGAAAAATGGGCTATCGCCAATGATTTTTGCCGCAGCTATAGGAACGAGTAATAGGAAGAGTCTATTGAACATTATCCCTTACACTGGGCAGCCTTGAAACCTGCGAACATAATTTCCCCTGGAAACACTTCCTAGACTCGTTCTCGTTGCTTTTATAAGGCTCACGAAATATTTAGTTCGAACATTTGAGAAGGTGTAGATAGGAGCCTTACAGCTGGATCACAATGGCTCTATTGGTCTAAGTGCGCCGCATCAACTCAACTCAACTAAATTCAGCTGTTTCCAAAATTCACAGGTGTTATTTCGCCGGCATTTCGTCTAAGCAAATCAACTAATAAATTATCATTATAATTAAAAGTGGCAGTGATGACGAGGGTGATGAGGCAAAACTTTAGTTAGATGTATGTACATACACGTATGTGTGTAACTAAATATATAGCAGACAATCTAAAGCACAGTTAATTATCTGTCAACATTGGAGCATTAATGCGTGTAAAAGTTCAATGTCAATCGGATTACATCTCTTTCGACATTCATTAATCGATCAGTGGTGAGTTGATTGAAATGCGCATGGAAGATGATGAAGAAACAGCGAAAGAGATAATAGAGAGAGATAGTGAAAAAAAGCAAAAAGTAATATATGGAATGCATATAAAGGTGATGGGTAATTTTGTTAAACAAGCATATGTATGTATGTGTATTTGTACTTGAGTATATGAATACGTGTATGTATGTATTTTCCTGTGTCGCTGCCTTCAAAAGCATTTTGTGTCTGCTGGCAAATTATTGTAGATAATAATTTTTTGATTATTGTTAATAGACGTAATTTTTTTCAGCGAGTATTTATTATTTTTTTTTTACAAAATTTGTATACACATACAAACATATCTTTACATTTTCATACGTATATGTATACATTCAAAAGTTATTTGTTGATTTGCAAACTTACCCCTTTCATCTTTTAATCTCAAACTAAAATATACAATTAACTTGCTAAACGTAGATATCATTATTAAAGGGTGATTTATTAATTATGGATTACACTTTGAAACAAAAATTAACAATTTCTATGCAGTTCATTCGTATTTATGAATTAATTGGCGGCACGTGCACTTTTTTCAAAAAATTTAATTGTTAATTAAAGGGTGTTCTTTTTAGACAAGTGGGTTTCAAGAAGAAATAAAACGCGTATTATATTTATTATAAAGGCTAGAGTTTGCCTGTGGCTTCGTCTGCATGTATTTTTCAGATAATTCTAATAAGATTTATTAGGTTTATTACGTCATGAATTTTATTATAACTTATAAACTAAAGGGTGATCCATTTCGAGGTCCCTACTCACTACTTTTCTAAAGAAAAAAAAATACAGAAAACACAATTGATTGGGATTTTTGTTCCAAAGAATATTCTTTGTCATTTATTTTTTTGTAGATTATCTCTTTCAAATGTTGGCCGCGGCTACGTCTCTGATGGTCCATACGTTGAGTCCAATTCTCGATGACTGGAGTTGGAGCATTTCGACTGGTAACTGGCGAATGACACGCGTGATGTTTTGCTCAACAGGAAAGAGCCTAACGATATGATATCACACGATCTTTCTGGTCAATCGACAGCCCCAAACGTGAAACTATCTGCACACCGAAGTGTTCTCACAATAAATCCATTGATTGATCCGATGATTGGGAAGTGGCGCCGTTGTGTTGAGATCAAATATCACCGAGATCAAAAGCTTCAATTTCAAGCATAAAAAGTCAGTTATCATGACGCGATAACGGTCGTCATTGGCGGTTCCGTTCTCACCGGCATCATTTTTGAAGAAATATGGACCGATGATTCCACCACATCAAAGTGTTGTTTTTCTAGATGATATGGCAGCTCTTGAATCTCTTACAGTTGCTCTTCGTCTCACATGCGGCATTTCTGCTTATTTACAAGCCCATTGAGCCAGAACTGATCGTTTGGGAAGGTCGAGCGGCTTCAGTTCTTGCACAAGCTGTATTTTGTATGCTTTCAATTTAAGATATCAATGTAAAATCCGCCAAGTCATGCCATACGTCAGTCCGAGTTGCTGCGAACGGCGCCGATTCGACTCTCCACGGTCTTCATGTATACTCTCAGCTATGGCCGCTATATTTTCTTCGCTGTGTGTTGGACGTGATCTATTCGGTCGAATATTATCCAATAATGAATGCTGGGTCTCAACATGGGTGGTGGTGTTGCGAATAGTACGTCCAGTAGGCCGATTATGTTGACTATTAGTTGAGCGAAGCGCGTGAAACTATCGATTCCCGACAGAAAAAGTATTTCCAAAGGTAATTTGGGCCCAAAGCTAGATACTTCAACCATTTAAAGTTTCCTTCAATAAATTGATTGTTTCGTTGGCTGTATGGTATGCAGTGCCGTCTTGTTGGAACCAAAGAGCGTACACATTACGAAAACTCGTTAATCATGGCTCTGTGGCAATTTCCCATTGACTGTAACATTATGGCCGGACTTATTTTTGAAGAAATAAGAAGCCAAGACTCCCTTCGCTCATAGATCACACCCAACAGTGACTTCTTGAGAATGTATCAGCGTCTCAACAATGACTAGTGGATTATCATCACCCCAAATGTGACAATTTTGTTGATTAACTCAGCCAAAAATCCGTTATTTTGCACCATAGCAGCGTCTGTAAGGATGAGCTTTAAGCACTAGAGTAAACGTGATCGTGCAAAACTGATCTATGGCTGCTCGAATTACCGAGTTCGTGTGTTAGTCACTAAATAGTGTTGAAAATAAAAACGGTAAATTTTTATAGAGTCATCGAAGGTCCCCTGTTGGAGTCGGAGTAAATGATCAACAAGGTGTTTAATGAAAACCTTATCAGCCCTCCGTCCCGCGCCACAAACACCCTTAGGTGTACTCAAGTTTTCGTCTTAACAACAGCGCGCTAGTCGATTCTTTTATTTTATTTGGATATACCAAATGGAACCAGATATTTCAAACGGTTGTTGAAATTTTCTCATTCCTCTCATCCCACTGACTGGTATTATATTGAATACCTTTAAAGCTTATGTTGCATACTATGTCAATGCCATCGTATATCTTGTACAACTTATCTTTCTATCGTCTGCGGTATTCATCGGTGATATTACCCAAAAGGCATCGTTTGCACAACCTTACTCTTGACGATCTCCAAAGTCGATCGGATGTTGTCAGCGTTCACGTTTCTGCAGTATAAAGTAGTTTAGGAATGATAAGCGACTTATGCTTCATATGTATGTGTACGTCGAGGCAAGAGTGATTCTGCGCTGGATTTCAAGGCTGACATTATTGTTGGTATGAATACTGGTTTCAAGACAGACGAAGT
The DNA here is from genome assembly GCA_037013455.1 of Ceratitis rosa. Taxonomy (NCBI): domain Eukaryota; kingdom Metazoa; phylum Arthropoda; class Insecta; order Diptera; family Tephritidae; genus Ceratitis; species Ceratitis rosa. The sequence goes on along the minus strand of JAWMAG010000020.1, from coordinate 8,006,305 downwards.
TATCTATGATTTAAAAGTTATGATTGCCAATGGTACCCTGGGAGCCGGGCCGCGAATGTGATGACCGTTTGTTTGATGCTATGGGATATTTCGTCTTGCCATATATCTTTTGAATCTGTTCAATCTTTAGCAGATCTGGCTGTAGGGCCAGACTGGTTTGCTGCTGAACTACAATAACCACGTAAGCCGGTTTAAAGAAACCATATTCAAAGTAAAATAAAGTATTTATATTTTAGCGCTCAGAAACGAGTTTGAGTTGTCCTTGATACAACGTTTAGAAACCAACGTGACCTTCTCAAATCTGCTGTTGCTAATCAACTTTGCAGAATTTTGATACTCAGATGGTTATACAATAGTTTCCGGCAAAAAAAATACTTGTCTATACTTCGAAAGACTTTTTAGCAAGTCGATCAATATTTCAAATGTGCACAATAATCTCTGTCGAAGACATGGGTGTCGACCTAATAGAATTTTAAGGAAAATATGTATTTAGTTAAATATGTTTAAATACGTATACATATATATATATATAATACCTACGTACTTACCGTACCCTGAAATACTCACCTTACCTTTAACTGAAATTACTCACCTCCTATTCCTTGCTGTAAAGAAAATAAATATAAATAAATCTTGAATTTCCCCTCCGTACCAGTTAGAAGATACAACTATTAATATATATATAGCATTAAGTATGTTACTGGTCACCAGTTCGCTTGCTAATCTTCAAACCGCTCGGTTGTGTAAAAAATATAAAGGAAATCGTTAAAAATAAATATATACATCAAAATATATCTATATTAAAATAAATATATATGTACATAAAACTATATCTATATATATTAAGCTAAAACGGGTGTGTTATAAATAAGTTATTTATATATATGTAAATAATAAAACACCGAAACTGTGAAATTTAAAACTCTAAACAAAATAAATTAAAATACATTTCTAAAATAAAAACAGTGCGTTTTAATTAAAAGTGGAAATATATACATATATAGAAAATAATAATAATATAATAGTCAAAAGTTGAAAATTATACATGGTGCCGAAACCCAATTACGGAGTGAACATAAATAAAAAATTAAGGAAATAATATTCCTCAGTGTTGTGAAGATTAAACAAAATAATCAAAAGAAGACACAGGTAGACGGGGAAAGTGAATATCACGATTAATATACATAACAATTTACGTACACACACACATACATATTATATATTTTCTAAAACTAAGCAAAGGAAAAAGTGGAGATACATATAATTCTAGTGTCATATATACACTACATACATTTGTACATATGAGCAAAAAATACAATAAATCGTATATAAATATAAATATATAAAAAAAAATTAAACATTAAATATATAAAATTAAAGTGAACAGTTACAAAAAACAAAAAAATTTCCTTATTGCGATCGAAGTGATACCGAGCGAGAGTGCAATTAAAAACAAATAAAAATAAATAAAATAAAAAATACATATTGAAAGTGCGTGCGGCGTAAAGGTACATAAAAACATACAAAGTTATTAACATATATGGTAAAAGTTTAAAAAAGTGGAACCAAAAAATATTATATATTTGAAGGCGCGTACAGTGTAAAGATACATACATACAAACATACAAACATACAAAGTTAAAAACATATATTGTAAAAGTTTAATAAGTGGAACCAAAAAAAAAAAAAAATATATATATAGCTATATATATATATAGTATATATATGATACAGATATTGAAAGTGCTGTGCTCCAAAAATAATAAAATTAAAAACCATATATAAACAATTCAATAGAAAATTAAAACAAAAAATTTTTAAAGCATAAAAATAAACACATAGTGTGTTCACAAAATATAAAAAAATAAAAAAAGTGAAACATTAAATATATATAATAAAATAAACCGCTTAAGTGGCAAAACGAAAAACAAAGTGAACAAAATAAAAGAATTTTTTTGAATAAATAAAATTTCCGTGCATAAATAATAAACTTAAATACAAATTAAAACAATATCGGAAAAAAATAAACGAAAAAAAAATATACATATACATACATACATAAAAAAAAAAAGAAAAAAAAAAGAATTAAATAAAATTTAAAAATATAAAAAAAATCTGCAGAGGACACCAGCAAAACCTCAACAACACGGAAACAGCACTACACAGAAGACAACACTCCCCCGTCCCCGTCTCCAGAATAATTTTGGTTTGTACTAGCCCGGATTTCAAAGTAAGTCCCACCCATTCTTACTCATATTTGTTTAGCGGATTTTGCTCGTGAAGTGTATGAAACTCTTTTGCCATACACACACATATTCTCAAAAATTAAATTATAATTCCCAAGGAAAGTTCGAGCAAAATCTCAAAATCCGCTAAACAAAAAATTAATCACAATATATAATAATATATAGCGGGTCCCCAAAATCGGTAAATGAAAATCTCCTACTTTGCATTTACCGAATATAACAGCGCAAACTCGCGCTTTCCCCATAAAAAGAATATATTTAATTCAAAAAAACCGCTTATTATTATATATCCCCTTACGTATATAAACTCCCCTTTTTATATACGCCAACTGGTCCAAAAACACCTTCGAAAAGGACCAGTTCGGACCAGTTGCCCCTCCCATATATCCTCCCGAGTATATACATACTCTCAGTATATACACCCCAACTGGACCGAAAACCCATTCCCACGGGCCCATAACCGGACCAGTGTAAGCACATTACACTGCCCATAGTCACCACCGCATAGCAAGTCACCGCTACTCAACTGTGGTACATGTGTATACATACACATATATACATAGAGTGTGTTTTTCAATTCCGGCAATTTCCCCTTCTTCGCTATTTACAATAGCAAACGGACAAAGGCACGTATGTACATAAGTATACATACGTACATACTCGTGTAAGCAAGCTAAACACCCAGTATACAAACGGGGTATAACAAAAACCCAGTATACATTATACATTGCTGTGCTCAGACGCGCTGAGACAGTACAATACAAATATAAAAGCTACCCCCTAAATAAATTAAGTATAAATAATATATATATATACTTAAATATATATATATATATATATATATATAAATATAAATAAATATTTTATAATAAAATTTTATAAAATAAATATTTCACGATGGAGGATAAAATGGAGAAGCCCCAATCACTCCACCCCCTTACAGGACCCCGAACTCGCTCGAAATCCCAGGCGGAAGAAGAGGAATTCTCCCAGCTGCATAAAAAATTTTTATATGAGCTATCCAGGATGGAAAAATTCTGCGGAAAATGGTGGGACACCAGCGAAGAGACTCACTCCGAAGCAGCCCTCAAAATTTTCAAGGACCATCTGGAAAGGCACATGGAACTAGTGGAGGCAGCCAACCAAAACCTACAGATGAGCAACGTGGAGGATGAAAGGACACGCTCAGCATGTGCAGAGGCCTACGAGACAACCAATGACAACGCAATGCTCACGAAAATCAGGATAAGTGAGTTACTTGGTCAAATCCAACAAAGTATGGATTCCTCCCGGTCAATTACCCCCATCACAAAGATGCACCCCCCAACACAATCTGACTCACTCAGCTTTCTTAAGGTACCTGCGTGTGACACAGAAATCTTCTATGGAGGATATGAAGATTGGCCCTCATTTAGGGACATGTTCACAGCAGTGTACATCAACCACCCCCAATTATCCGAAGTGCAGAAACTATACCACTTGAGACAAAAAACAAGAGGTAAAGCTGCACTCCTAATAAAAAATTACCCTCTCAGTGGCCACAATTTCTCATTAGCATGGGATGCACTCAAGGCACGCTACGAAAACAGAAGAATAGTAGTGGATGGCCAAATAAAAACGTTATTCAACATCCAACCTGCCCACACAGAGAACGGAGAGAAGATTCAACAGATCCAGACGACAATAAATAATTGTCTTTCTACCCTACAGGCAAATGGAGTATCAACAGACAGCTGGGACCCAATGCTTGTCTACCTCTGCTCGTCAAAACTGCCGGACGAGACACAAGCTCTCTGGGAGCAATCACTCAACTCAAGGAAGGAGTTACCTCGATGGTCAGAAATGGACCAATTTCTGACAGCTCGGTACGAGGTCGTGGAGCGACTCAGCACCTACAGACCCAATAAGCCGAAGATGAATCAGCCCAGCTACCCCCAACGGACACCAGCGGTCCCTCCCCCAACATTTAATTATCGGAACAAAACCCAATCGTTCCATACTCAAAACAAAAGGCAAGTTTCCTGTAAACTATGCCAATCAAACCACTCTATGACAACGTGCGTCAAATTTCGAGAACTGTCCGTCTCAGACCGGAACAAGTTTATTAAAGAAAACAACTACTGCAAAAATTGCCTGGCGTACTCGCATTTGGAGAAAGATTGCAAAAGCAATTTTACGTGCGTTTATTGTCAAAGACGTCACCACTCCCTCCTCCATTACACAGCGAGCAACCCCACGCCTTACCCCCCAAAACCTCAAAGAAACTTCACTACTTCTCAAGTGACAGTCGAGGAAGAACAGCCCTGCACCTCTAAGCAGGCATCCAAAAACTCAAAGGCAAATGAAAGCAGTAGAACAAAAACTCTATCTCACTATTCGAGTAACAAAGAGAGGACATTGCTTCCCACAGCAAATATTCCCATTCTTCACAAAGGAGAAATAACTCACATCAGAGCTCTCATTGACCAAGGCTCTCAAAAAACTTTTGTAACATCCCGTATACAAAAGTTACTTGGTCTCCCCACCACAAAAGCCAACTACCAAATTCTTGGCATGGGCGGTAACACAGTCCAAAACTCGAATAGAATATGCTCTATTACAATATGTTCAGCTAATCAAACAGTAAAAATCGCGGCTCAAGCGATAATACTGCCTCAATTGACGCACACTCTCCCATCCTTCAAAATAAAAGAATTAAATCTAACAGAATATCTCTCGCTACCCTTAGCAGACCCCAACTGCTTTACACCAGCTAGGATAGACATGGTTATTGGTAGCGATATTATCCCAAAAATACTCACCCCAGGCCTCAAAATTAATGTAGGCGGCAGCCTAATAGCCCAAAACACAATATTTGGGTGGATACTAAGTGGACCAGTTGTGGAAGAAATCTCATCCTTCTCTACTCAGGTGATTGAAACCCCTTCAGAATCACTAGGAGAATTACTCAAGAAATTCTGGGAACAAGAAGAGATACCACTGGCCCCCACATACACAGACGATGATGAATACTGTGAAGCGCTCTACAAAAAAACCACTCATCGACGAGAAGACGGCCGATATGTAGTAAAGCTGCCATTCAAGTCAGCTTTCCCGGACTCCATTGCACTCGGGCACTCAAGACCCGCAGCACAGCAGCAATACCTCAGCGTGGAACGAACTAACGAAAAGAAAGATGAACTTCGGAACACCTATTCAGAAGTCCTAGAGGAATACCTCACGTTAGACCACATGGAACCAACCCATTCACGAGAAATCATACGCGATGGTAAATATCTCTCCTTTTACCTACCCCATCACGCGGTGATTAAACTTGGAAGCAAAACTACCAAAGTCCGTGTAGTTTTCAATGCCTCAAAAACCTCGCATTCCGGTCTCTCACTCAATGACGTATTACATACTGGCCCCGTTCTCCAAAATGACTTAATGCTCATTATTTTAAAATGGAGATTATATAAGTATGTATTTAACGGCGACATTGAAAAAATGTACCGCCAAATATACGTCCATAAGGAAGACCAAGACTTCCAACGCGTTCTATTCCGCAGAACCCCCCATAGTCCGATAGAAGACTTTAAACTAAAAACGGTGACATTCGGTGTCAACTGCGCTCCATACTTGGCAATAAGGACACTCCACCAATTAGCCGAGGACTCTACGGAGACATACCCCCATGTCTCAAAAATATTAAGAGTAGAGACATACGTAGATGACATCCTCTCAGGCGGACATAATCTCGACTCAGCCGGCGAATCGATACATCAAGTTATCGAAGTACTCAAGTCAGCCGGATTCCCGTTAAAAAAGATCACAGCAAACCACAAGTCACTGCTGAAAGACATCCCCCCGTCTGATCTTTTAGATGAAGAATTTCTCGAATTCCAAGAGGCAAGTTCTACAAAAACCCTCGGAATAAAATGGAATGCTCTCACTGATACATTCTCGTACTCAGTTGACCCCCCCTTATCCTCAGACACTGCCACGAAACGACAGATCCTCTCATCTGTCGCGAAACTTTTCGACCCGGCAGGATGGCTATCGCCCATAATGATAGCAGCGAAAACTCTTCTTCAGCAACTATGGATGGAAGGAACAGACTGGGACGAAACCGTGAAGCCGATCTCACTCCACAAATGGAACACCTTCAGGAGAAATCTCGCCGCAATCGAGGAAATAAGGATACCTCGATGGGTGCAGTTCAGCCCAAACAGTTCCATTCAGCTACACGGATTCTTAGATGCTTCTGAGAAGGCATTCAGCGCTTGCGTATACTTACGAGTCCAGCAAGGTGAATCTGCTACATCCCACTTACTCGCAGCCAAGAGTAAAGTAGCCCCCTTACAAACCGTCTCTCTCCCTAGACTGGAACTTTGCGGCGCTGTTTTACTCGCAAAATTAGTAAAGCAGATCCGATCCTCCCTAAATCTGCCATCTCATGAACTAATTTTGTGGACAGACTCCTCCATTGTATTAGCATGGCTGGAAAAACCCCCATGGACGTGGAAGACATACGTAGCGAACAGGACTTCTCAGATCCTCGAACTCGTGAATAATGCTACGTGGCGACATGTCTCCAGCGCTGACAACCCAGCTGATCTAGGTACGCGTGGAGCTAAACCCCAAGAGCTCGTCAACTGTTCACTCTGGTGGAAAGGTCCCGAGTGGTTAACTAGGCCATCCCCTCTTTGGCCGAAAAGTTCAACAACTCATTCGTCCCCTCCCGAACAACGACAAATTGAAGCATTCCACGCTTTAGAATCTCCGGATTTTCTAGACCGTTTCTCCTCATTTTCCACCGCTCTCAGAGTAACAGCGTACATATTTCGTTTCGCTCAAAAGGCTAGAAAACTGCCAATTCCGCCCTCTACCACTCTTACTCAAAGCGACATAAAGTTCGCAAAAACTGGTCTCATAGCTGTCACCCAGCGAAAGTACTTCGAAAAAACCATTACAGCACTGGAGTCGAAATGTCCGATGGAAAAAAGAGATCCCCTCCGTACTCTTAACCCCTTCTTGGATAAATCCGGACTGCTGCGTGCAAATGGGCGTCTCACTCATGCCGCCCTCAGCTACGATGAGCGCCATCCGATTATCATCCCCGATAATTCGCGATATTGCTCCCTCCTCCTCGAATTCCTCCACTCAACTCTACTGCACGCAGAAAAGCAGCTGATGATTCGCGTGGTCCAACAGGAATACCATATTCCCCGAATCCGCCAGAAGATAAAATCTTGCATTTTTCGGTGTAAGACATGCACGATATACAAGCAGAAGATGAGCACGCAATTGATGGCAGCGTTACCCCCTGAACGGTCCACATATACACTCCCATTCCATACTACCGGTGTTGATTTTGCCGGCCCATTCCTCGTCAAAACCTCGACTCTCCGCCGAGCATCCCATTCCAAAGCATACGTGTGTGTATTCGTATGTTTCTCGACAAAGGCCATTCATCTGGAAGTATGCTCCGACCTAACAACAGAAGCATTTAAGGCAGCATTCGCACGATTTGTAGGACGAAGAGGCATTCCCCACAAGATAATGTCCGACAACGGCAAAACCTTCGTAGGAGCACAGCGAAGCCTCCAAAGAGAGCTATCCGCCTTCCTTGAAGAAGTTTCTGACAAAACCACAACGGAATATGCCATTCACAGACTTACATGGCAATTTATACCGCCTTACGCTCCACATATGGGAGGACTTTGGGAAGCGGCAGTGAAGAGCTTCAAAACTCACTTCACTAAAGTCGCTGGAAATCAAAAGTTCACCTTCGAAGAATTTACCACTCTCCTAATACGCATCGAAGCGGTACTCAACTCCAGACCACTCTCTCCTATGTCTCAAGATCCCGAAGACTTGAAGGTATTAACCCCAGGCCATTTCTTACGAGGCGCGCCCTTACTCTCGATCTCTGAGCCAAACTCAGAAAATCTCTCGCTCATTAATAAATGGCAAAAATTAAGAGTACTCCACCATCAGTTCAGCAAGCGCTGGAAAACTGAATATTTCCACCATCTTCAAAAACGCTATAAGTGGAAAGGATCCCAGCGAAATATGAAGGAAGGTGATCTCGTCGTCATCAAAGACGACCTCCTACCTCCAAACGAATGGCGACTAGGTCGCATAACCAAACTGCATCCCGGACCCGACCAAAACGTTCGCGTGGTAGACATCCGCATTCAAGGCGGAACGGTCACCCGCAACATAACGAAACTCTGCCTTCTGCCACCCGCTTAGCTTATACATCCCCCTCTCTCTCTCTCTCTCTCTCTCTCTTTCTCTCTCTCTCTCGAAAAGCTAAACTCCACTCTCAATCATCTCATATTAAAATTGCTTTTCGAACCATATCATTTCAGATCACAGAACTTCGGCAAAGGTCGGCTGTGCTGCCGCACCCACTCATTGCGCCACTGCCGCGCTTTTCTCGCAATGACGCCAGACGAGAGGTATGAGTCCGCAAAGGCCCATCGCTACTGCATAAACTGCTTAGCGACCTTTTACACCACAGGGGCATGCGACTCTCCAGACAGCTGTCATCGGTGCGGATTAGCGCATCACACCCTACTCCATCGAAATTCGCTCGAATTGTCGGAGCGCACTTCATCTCAAAGCCGAAAAAGGGTGACATTCCGGCCGAAAAATGAAAACCCTCCCGGTCGTGAAAAGCAAATCAAGAAAAGGGAGCCAGCGAGCAAAAGTATCCTCTGGAGAGGCGCTGAAAGAGCTCAACGAAGCAGCGCTCCTGCCCTACAACGAAGAATCCGTGGGCTAGTAAATAAAGCCCGTGAAACCCTCCAGCAGCTTGAAGATTTGGTGCAAGTCACTTCGCCGCAGGCCCGCCGGCATGTCGAAGACATGGGTGTCGACCTAATAGAATTTTAAGGAAAATATGTATTTAGTTAAATATGTTTAAATACGTATACATATATATGGTATATAATACCTACGTACTTACCGTACCCTGAAATACTCACCTTACCTTTAACTGAAATTACTCACCTCCTATTCCTTGCTGTAAAGAAAATAAATATAAATAAATCTTGAATTTCCCCTCCGTACCAGTTAGAAGATACAACTATTAATATATAAGTTAACGAATTCTATATTCGCATTAAATAAAAAAAATATTTTTTATTTCTGGTCTTACGACCTTTTATTATCGAAGTCAAAACAAGAATTACTTAAACAATCTAAAATTTGCTAATTTATAACTTATGTGCTAACTTATGGCTCTGCTCTGGTTTAAAAGATTCCAGGAATTTAGCCCGCTTGCAATGCACGTGGCGGAAATGCTGAGCATTGTAAAATAATCGTCGTGGTGTTGTTGTTGCGAAATGATGGTTTGAGCGGAAATCAGGTAGACATGGCGTTAGCATTTATTATGGTGTGAAATCATAAGTAAATTTGACTGTCAATTTGTTACAACGTAACTCTTCCCCTCTTAAGAACGGTCGTCCTCGAGCGTTCATCAAAAATAGGGTATGTTGTTAAAATTTATGTAAGTGTTTTCGTCTTTTGAATGATCTTTAAGTTTGCTAAGATTTATGTTTGCTGGAGACATATGGGTAATGTCCAGTGCGTTGTTTTGGTTTTTTCTCCAAAATTTACGAAAAATTGTTAAGCTGATGGCTGTAATTGCAATCGCTCCAAGTGAGAAAAAACTATTTGATATTGCTGCTGTTTTGTGGAGATTTATTCTTCGTATGTTATCAATATGGAATTCTTTTAGAGCCTCAAGAGAAAGTAGCTCAATTCGGTTTTTCTCGATCGGTGCTGGTTGTAGAACTGCCGGAAAAGCAGGCAGTGGGACTAAATCGTAATTTATGTAAGATTGATTATTTATTTTTAAAGTTGAATTATGAAAATTGATAAGTTGTTTCCCTGATAAATTCTTTTGTATTCCATCGATATCTATGATTCCTTCAAAACCATTAAGTAAAATTGTTCCGGGTTTTAGTTCTTCTATTTTTTTGGATGTGCTGACCATTGGTTAAGGTGCAAGACGAATTTAAGCTATTTATTATTCTAGGTATACAACTACTATTACTTATATTTATTAATTGATTTAGTTTACAAATTTCAATTTTTTTATAATTATCGCAATGGTTTTTAATTCCGTAGGTATCTTTTTTACCTATTAATATTTTTTTAAATTTTACATTAATTATGGTTTTATTTTTTATTACTGGTTTTACAATAACTTTTCGAAAATTTTCTTTAGTAGTTAATGGTATTTTTACCAAGTAAAAGATTGTCATATTTTGACTAATTACATTTATATTTGATATTTCTAGTGCTTCTTCTGCATTTTTGAAAGGAATTTCCTCACTTTCTAATTTTTCTAGAGCAATTTCTATTTCATTTTTATTTAACAATAATGTGTTTACAATATCTTTCTTTGCCCATTGAATGGCATATTTTATATTTATCAATTCCTCTTTTATTAATCTTATCATATTTTGAAGGTTTATAATGGTTTCGTTTTCAATATTTGAATCTTTCCTTATATTATTAAAAATATTATTTACTATTAAACTAATATTATTAATTTTTTCATTAAAAATTTCGTTAATTATAACCTGTTTGTTATTATTATTATTAATTTTATTAAGATTATTAGTTATGATTTCCAGATCGTCATGATCGGGGCTACCGGCAATAAATTTCCATGCCGTACCTAAAATATTAATGGCTCTTTTCTGTCTTTTCCCGACAGGTTTTATACAATAGTTTCTAAAATTTCTAAAGATTGGGTTAGTTCATGCTTTAATATGGGGTATAGAATTGTGTCTTTAGGTATGTCCGAAGAGATGAATCTGAACATGTCTATCAGAAATTGTTCGTATTTGTTAAGGTCGATTATATGTATTAGCCTAAAGGCTCCGTTGTGGATTTTTGCCAGTCCGTCATTTACTGTAACTACTTGTTCAGGGGAGTAGTCATAGATGTCCACTGTCGCCGTGACAGAGTAAAATAGGAGAAGGCTGAAAAATAGTTATATTTAATTTTTTATATTGCTTTTGTGGACTATTTTCCCTGATTCTGTTAAAATTGTTGAATTTCTATCTTCTTTTACTATTTCTTTTTTAAATTTTGGGGAAACTTTTGTACCTAATCTTTTGTTTATTTTTACATAAATGGTTTCTCCTGGGTGATAAATTTTTATGGGATTACGTGTTTTATTATGATATTCAAGATCCTTTGTCTGCTTTCTTTTCAGTTCGCAAATATTTTCTTCTCTAGCTTTTTCGAATAGATTGGGGTCTGTCGATACTCTTCTTTCGAAGAATACTTCTATAGGCTTTTTCTTTGTAGTTGAATGAACTGTGTAATTGTATTCGTAAACGGAATTATCAAGAAGTTCTGCAAATGAAGTGAAATTACGTTCAGCTTTTAGACAACGCATTATTTCTGTGAGCGTTGAGTGAAATCGTTCTACTTGACCATTGACGGAACTTGAGTAAGGAGGTGTTCTAAAAACTTTAATTTTAAGCGTGTTTTCTAATAAGAACTTTATGGATGCTGAGTTAAGGGACGTTTCGTTGTCGATAACGACTGATTCTGGTACACCAAATTGAAAAAGTAACTCGCGAAGGGGTTCTTTAATATGTTCTATTGCTCTTGATCTAATAATTTTTGTTTGTGCATACTTGCTTAATTTATCCAATGCTGTTAATACTATATTTCTATTGGTCATATATATATATATCTATGTGTAGAATTTGTCCTGGGAACTGTGGGATAGGGGTTTCTCCTAATTTAGGTTTGGTAGGGTGGCGGTCATATTTGTTCTCTTTACAAGTTGAGCACTGTTGAATTATCCTTTTTATTGTTTTAGTCATAGCAGGGAAATAATAATTTTCTAAAATTTGGAGTTTATTTTCACGAGAATTTCTATGAGCTCTTTTGTGAGTGTTTATTACGATTTCTTCCTGTTGACTTTCATTTGTAATATCTTGAACTAGTAGTCGTGAAAATCTTGTTTTATAGTTATTGAAGTGGATAGGGTATATTTCCTGAATTTTGCCCATAGTTCTTTCATCGGTTCTGATGCAATTAATTACAGAGGGATTAAGATATCTTTTTAATAGGTTTATTAATACTCTTGGACTGTAATCTGGTTCTTCTATGACATGTCTATGGTATGTAGGGAATATTATTTGAAATTGATAAGTAGAAGTTGGGCCTGAATTAAGGAACAATTGGTTCTTGAAAACATTTATGGGTGATTCTACATGCCAAATTAAGTTATCAGACGAGCTTTCGTCACTATGTTGGATTATTGACAAACTATTGATAGGTTCAGGAGGCATCCTTGATAGAGCGTCAGCTACGACGTTAGTGGTACCTGGTTTGAAGTAGAGTTCATGATTGTATTCCTCAAGAAAGGATTTCCAACGTTTCATTTTAGAATTATTGTTTTTATTACTCAGCGCTTGAGTTAAAGGCTGGTGATCTGTATAAATATTGACTTTGGCTGAGCCGTATAGGTAATTTCTGAAATTGTTTAGAGCCCAAATAATTGCTAAAAACTCTTTTTCGTTTGTAGCGTAGGCTTCTTCTGTTTTATTTAGAGTTCTAGAAATGAAGGCAATTGGCTTTTTATCTTGTGAAAGGACTGCACCAATTGCAAAATTTGAAGCGTCTGTTGTTAAATGGAATTCTTTATTGAAATCGGGGTAGGAGAGTATGACGTCATCAGACATGAGTGAATTTTTAATTTTATTAAAGGCATCTTTTGCATCTTCATTTAGTTCGATGCTGATTTTGTTAGACTTATTTTTTGATACATGTCTTTCTTCCCCTCTTAAGAGTATTGTTAGGGGTTTAGCCAATTTGGTGTAGTCTTTGATAAAGCGACGATAGTAGCCTGAAAGACCTAAGAAAGAACGAAGTTGTTTAATATTTTCTGGGTAAGGCATTTTAGCTATTGCCTCTACTTTTTTTTTTTAAAAACTCTACGGAGTCTTTGAAAAAATGGCATTTATCTAATTGTATCTTCATATTGGCTTCTTCAAGCGTTTTGAAGACTAGTTGAAGGTGACGCGTATGCTCTTCTTCGGAATTGCTGAAAACGACTATATCATCGATATAGACATAGCAAATTTTGCCAATGTGATGACGTAGGATGTCATCAAGAGCCCTTTGAAAAATTGAGGGGGCATTTTTGAGTCCAAATGGTAATCTCGTAAATTCTTATTTACCATTGTTGATTGAGAAGGCGGTTTTCTCGATATCTGACTCATTGAGCGGAATTTGGTGAAATCCACTTTTTAGATCCAACACAGAGAAAAATTTATTTTTCCCGAGTTGAGAAAGTACTTCGTTAATTTGGGGTATTGGATAGCGATCTGCTACAGTAATTGCATTAAGCTTGCGATAGTCGATAACGATTCGATATTGCTTATTGCCTTGAGAGTCGGGTTTTTTTGCTACTACCCAAACAGGTGAATTATAGGGTGACCTTGATGGTCGAATGATGCCATCATCTAACATTTTATTTATTTGAGTTTCAACTTCATTTTTGAGTGACATTGGATAAGGGTAATACCTAGTGTAAACGGGAGTATCTTTGTGTGTTCTAATTTCTCCTACAACTTTAGTTGTATAGGTTAGTTTATCATTTGGTTCCGTAAAGAGATTGGAGAAGTTTTTGGCTAAATTTTCTATTGCATTCAGTTGAGTTGGTGACAATTTATCTTCCTTAGTGTCGATCTTGTTTACAGATCCTGAGGCTAATTGTTTAATTTTAATTTTAGTGTTTCCTTTTAATTCTATGAAGTTATCTTTGACGTGAATAACCGCATCGAGCTCTTTAAGACTATCATTCCCGAGGATACCATGGAATGATTTCAAGGTTGGGAGGAGGTAAAACTTCAATTTTTTATCCGAATTAAATAGATTAAGAAACGTATGTTGTTTAATTTCAATATCTCCTGCTATTGATTTAGCAAAGAAACTGTTTTCGTTATTGATTGGGTTGGGCACGATTGAAGGTTGAATGTAATTTTTTGTTGATCCTGTGTCTATTAAAAATTTTACAATGTTTCCACTCTTCAGTCTACATTCAAAATAAGGCAGCGAAGAGTGACTCATTCTATAAAATGTAAGTCTGTTGTGTCAATATAATTTTCGTCAATACTTGCGTCATTGTTACTATAATATTCTTCGTTGTAGTTTTCCGTATTGTCATTTGTCTTACTGTCACTTGTCATGGTAGGATATTGTTCGGAATCTATATGGAAATTTCTTTGAATTTTATATGGCGGCATAGATGGTGTAGGGTTAATAGGATGTGGTCTCTTATTGGTAAGGTCGTTATTTCGTGGCTTATTCATATAATTTATATGTCTAGAACGCAAAGTTTGATCAATTTCCATTGGTTCTGGACGGGGTTGTGGTTTGAATAAAGGGCGCGGTGGTGGATTGAATTGCTGATGTAACTGTTGCGGACGTTGGACTTGATAGTTTATTTGCGGTGTCCTATGTGCGTTGGCTGCGTACAACCTTGGTTGAGGCATGTGTGCCAATTCAGGATAGAATTCATTATTCATCCTTCTTGGGGGTAGGGGCGGACGAAAGTCTTGATGTCTCCTATTGTGGTTACCGTTGCTATTGCTTAAAGCATAGCTAGACCGAAAATTCTGATTCTCTAATTTAAGGCAAAGGTGAAGTGCCTGAGGAAGATCTACAGGTTCCCTCATTCCTAGGAGTCTGGGTAAATCTCCTTTAAGTCCTCGCACAAAGGTGTCAAGGGATTTATCTCTGTACGTTCTTGTAAGTAAGTGCATGGCTTCTTGGCCGACTTCCATACAACCTAATTTATTTAATATGAGAGACAAATGAGAGTATACCTTCTGGTAAAACTCTTGAATGGTAAGACTGCCCTGTACAAGTGCAGTCATTTGATACTCGAGAGTACCGAGATCGCGCTTATCCGCGTAGTGGAGTGTCAGGCATTTGGAGATTGCCTTCCAATCCAAGGGTGTGTTATAAGATTCGAGGGCGGTATCAGCATTGCCCACAATCTTATTTCTTATGACATTTAGTATGCCATAGTACTTAGGTGTGCCTTTCATAGGCTCGTATATGTGGAGGATCCTGTCAACACTTTTCCTCCAGGATGTGAATTCTCCCGGGTTTCCGGAGAACTCCCTTAGACATCTTACCACATCAGGTATTTTGTCTAGGTCGGAAACATTACCGGATAAATTCGAATCAATTGTAATGTCCGTAACGTTTGAGAAATTAGCGTTCGGGTTAAGGGTAGCTTGAACTATGTTACGCCCCTCTGTCCGTAGAACATTATTCACAATATTTGTGATCACTGAAGTTAATTCGTCCATGGAAAATGAGTTAGAGGTGGGAAGGGATTGACCAGCAGATTGACCTGGTTGTACGTTAAGTACTGGTGGCCGAACAAGGTTAGCAGGATTAACTGGCATGGTCTTACTAATATTAATATTATTGTTATTTTTTTTTTATTTATTAATTTTATTTATCTAAGCTAAATATATATATTATTTTTCCTAATTAATACACTATATTTTTCTTTTCTTAATATCTTAGATTTCCTAACTCTATTATTTCCTTCCTTTTCTTTCACAATTTTTTTTATATTTAATTCTTAAATTTTCTTAATTGCAATTCACAATTTTTTTTATATTTAATTCTTAAATTTTCTTAAATTTTTATTTTTTTTTAACTTTTTATTAATTTCCTTTTTTACTACTTTTTCGTTTCATCAATTTCATTTATTCACTTTATTTTTAAGTTTAGAATTTTCTTTAATGTTTTCTTTTTTTTACACTTTCCTTAAAATTTTGAAAATTTTTTATTAGTTACTTCTTTAAATCATTTAATTTTTATCAAGCTCTGTTACAATTATTTTCTTGAATTTTTTTTCACTTTCTTAAAACTATGTCTTACTTTATTATCAGGAACATGTCCTGGGCAGGCGGCTAGCGTCTCGTGCGCTTCCTGTTTGCTTGAGCTACTTAGGGACCTCTTTTCCTGCTCTTTTTTCTTAGGTGTCCTCGCCTTCCGCAGTCCGTTTGAAGTGCCAAGATGAGTAGTAGTAGTATCGTCCTTCCGACGGGATTTTTTTTGTTAAATCACTCACGGTTCACTTTTACTCGATTAACAACTTTTACGCGACGCGAAGGCAGGCCCCACGTTGGGCGCCAGTTAACGAATTCTATATTCGCATTAAATAAAAAAATATTTTTTATTTCTGGTCTTACGACCTTTTATTATCGAAGTCAAAACAAGAATTACTTAAACAATCTAAAATTTGCTAATTTATAACTTATGTGCTAACTTATGGCTCTGCTCTGGTTTAAAAGATTCCAGGAATTTAGCCCGCTTGCAATGCACGTGGCGGAAATGCTGAGCATTGTAAAATAATTGTCGTGGTGTTGTTGTTGCGAAATGATGGTTTGAGCGGAAATCAGGTAGACATGGCGTTAGCATATATTATGGTGTGAAATCATAAGTACATTTGACTGTCAATTTGTTACAACGTAACTTATATATAGCATTAAGTATGTTACTGGTCACCAGTTCGCTTGCTAATCTTCAAACCGCTCGGTTGTGTAAAAAATATAAAGGAAATCGTTAAAAATAAATATATATGATACATCAAAATATATCTATATATATTAAGCTAAAACGGGTGTGTTATAAATAAGTTATTTATATACATACATGTAAATAATAAAACACCGAAACTGTGAAATTTAAAACTCTAAACAAAATAAATTAAAATACATTTCTAAAATAAAAACAGTGCGTTTTAATTAAAAGTGGAAATATATATATAGAAAATAATAATAATATAATAGTCAAAAGTTGAAAATTATACAATCTCAACCATATAATCTCAAAAAAAAAAAAAATCCCTTCGATGATATTGATAGCTTTGGACTTAAAAACCGCGTCTTTAATTTTGCTATCTCCAGACTTTCCCAGGGCTCTCATGCCACTTGAGGCAGGTTTAACTATGAAGTTGTGGAGAACTTCGTCTATTTACCGAACCCTATTTGCAGCGATATTATGGCGGTTAAGTTTGTGAACACCACTAACGGCAAATCTATTAACTGGGCAGCACCGCCTGAACATAATTGATCTGTCAATTCTATGTCATTGTATCTTTCTCTTTTCTTTTGTACTTTCGACGAACAGAGATGTATTTTGTAAGACTTTTAAACCTCAAATATAAATCGCAATTTATTTGAGCCATCCGAATATTAAGGAAACGAGAGACCTTAAACCTTTTTTTATTCCGGTCGCCTCTTGGCCCCACCGATCGAACTTCCGACACAAAATGAAAGCTCCTCGTAACAAATATTAGATTAAACAGTCAGTTTGTTGGAAAAACTCAAGAAGCACTCCACTGATTGGAGGAGGATCTCTGCCGCAACGTGAAGAAACGACTGACTAATCACATAAGCTGGGGCTATCTTCAGAGTGTACGCAGATGCAACCATGTCTGACTATAATCTAGATAAATTAGTCTCGAGATTTATTCTCTAGTTGTTGTTATTATTTAGGAGCTCGAAACAAAGCCAAGTTCTCCTTGAAAAAATATTAATAGCATGGAAAACCTGACTAAATCGTCAAGTGCTCTTTTGTTTTTGTATCTCATAATTAGAGCTCGTAAGCACATGTGTTGCCACAAAACGCTACTCCAGTTAGCGAGTTAACCATTCACAGACATTCCATAGACATACATATATAATATATGTATATTATATATATATGTATATTCCCCTATGTGCATTCAAAAATATCTACAGTTGTCTTTCATATGATCATTGTGTGAATTATTTGTTTGTCATTATTTCAATGGTATTTTTCCTCTGTATATTTTCTTGTTATCGGTAATTATGCATGAAATGGTGTTAAGTCGAGGTTTCTTCTCGAAATATCATAATTAATTTTCGTTATCAAAAATGCAGCCGAGACCGAGAAAATGTGTAGGCATTATGTGTTAGCGGTGTTGGTTAATACAAACAAACATACTCCCCCAGCAGAGAAAAATATAAGGTGTTAAGTGGCAAGCAACTTCTACACTACCATAAATAGTTCATTTTCCATCATTTTCTTATATAAGCAACTGATATTTTAGCATGCCGATGACCTACGAACTGTTAGTTGTTCGACTATGCATCAGTTACATACAATACTAATTAAATACTAGTTCACTTATATATTTAAAATTCCTACTTCAATAAAAATAAAAATAAAAATTATTGTAACTGTAGCGATATTCGAATCGAATAGCCGAACGGTTTTCTACCCGGCATGTACACCTGATTTCTGAGGGCAACTACCATATAAGGGCACTGGGAAATTATTGGTTCTCGTCAATGCCAGAAAAAGAGATTCTACGCTGAGAAATGTTGAACTGCAGTGAAGGGCATACAGACGGCCTACAACGAATACATTACAAGCCAGGCGGGATATGGTGAATACCGAGAGCTGAAGCAAGAGTTGGAAGCAAGAAGCAATTGCAGACAAAAAATAAAGAAGTCGAAATGGAGCTTGAGAAACTGGATGAGAAGGGATGACACTCGAAAATTCTATGAAAAGATGTGGTGACACACAGAAGGTTGTCAGATCGGAGCATACCCTAGTAGGAACTAGTGAGGTAATCTCGTGGGCATTGTTCAGTGCATACTTAGTAAGTAGAGGGAATACAAAAAGCCGGTAATGGTGTATCCGGACCACTCTAATCGACGACGATAAAAAATACGTTTCATTACCCGAGCTTTGAAAGTAGAAGTGCCAGTGACTACCGCTGGCCACTTGACTGTCGGGATGTTATATGGAAATGAATCTTACCCGCGACGTGTTAGTAATAACAATAACATACGAATAGCGTGATGTTGCAAACTTATTAATACGAGGAGCTGGAGGACTAAAGTACTTAAGGGGTTAGGGGTAGTCAGGATTTTCAAAAAAAAAAAAATTTTTTTTTCGCATTTTCGTTAAGTATAATATCTTAAAAATAATCTCTGAAAATTTCAAGTTAATCCGATAATTCGTTTTTAAGTTATTCGACAAATAACAAAGAGAGCTCGGGCCTTTCAAAGCGCTGTGTGAAAATTTAAACGCGTTTTTCTCAAAACTATGTTTTTTGAACTGGTGACAACTGTAACTCGAAAACCGCTTAGTTGATTTTAATGAAATTTATGCAGCTTGTAGAATACATAATAAACTCGGGCCTGATCGAAAGATTTTTATTTTTTGAGAAATTTCGATTTTTTAAGACCAATTAACTGTTGATTTTTTCCCAAAAATCTAGAAAAAAATTTCCTGAGGCCGCCATTTTGTTAATTTTTGAAAAAAAATAAAATCCTTCGATCAGGCCCAGGATTATTTATTTATAAAACTATTTTGTTTTATCCGATTGATTTCAGATGAATCTCCAAGGACTTATGATTGTCACCGCAAGGACCTTTTTTTGGAACTGGGTTAACACAGACAGCTGTAACTTCGGAAACAATTTTTTTTTTTTCGAAATTTTCGTGACTTCAAGTCAAAACATTGTTTAATAATACCATATCACTACTTTTGTAAAATAAAATTATTTAATAGCAAAAAAAAAAATACTGAAAATTCTCATTTTTTCGTGCCTCTGACTACCCCTAACCCCTTAACGAAACAAATGTTTTATGTTTTTTATTTTCCCCTATAGTCTCCCTCAAATGAAAAAAACTCACCGGGAGTCAGGTGTGGACTGCAGGGTGGATGGTCGATTTCTATAAATCCAACAGCTTTTAAGGCGTCCCTCGCAACCCGAGCGGTGTGAACGCGCGCTAACTTGCCCCGTCTCTTTTGTGTAACCGCTAATTTGTAATACTTCTGCTATCTGCCACAATTGAATTCTTCGATCAGCCGGAAATAATTTTTCGACTTTCTGAACATTTTCTTCAGTCACGACCGTCACTGGGGCGGAGGTCATCTTCACACGGTTCTCTTCCTTGTTGAAACCGCGGAGCCTACTTTTTCTTCATCGAATATGAAGTGGCAGAGTCCTGAGGAACCGATGACATCTTTTTAAAAATTTCCGTACATTTTTCCTTCTGGTGAACTGCTAAAAACTTTCATCAACAAATAACCAACTGGTAGCATCTCATCTTTAAAATATTAGTATTTAACTAGATATTTTGTGCACTAGTCCACCTGCATTTTGACTGCAGGGACATTCACACACATTTGACCCGGTCTAGATGGATTTGTTTCAGCAGCTCGTTTGAGTGCTGACCGCTGGTAGCTGCGGATTGTCAGCTTATGGTCGCCGCAACACATTAGACGTTTTCGTATTTTGATTAATTACCGATAGGCCATAGGCTCTTAAGCATTTTTCTGACTATTCAGAAATATTTGTAGTAGAAAAGAAAAGAAAAAAAAAATAAAAATTAAATAATTCTCTTATTTATTATAAGCACTTTGATTTGTTTGCTGGAATTGAATAATTTTGTTTTGTCATCTGCCACTTTGTTGATTGTACCATATGTTTAGATGAATGTGTATTTAATACATATATATTTGCTCATGTGTATGTATATAAAAAGTGCGCTGACCGCTTATGTGGGCTAAGTCGCTTTGTAATTAATTTTCAAAAATGTAATTCATGCGCTGATCTCTTTGTTTCACTATTCATTAAGCTTCAGTTTTTCGCATTTTAGTGGGTTGCCATTAACAAGCACATATGGTACATATGTATCTTTAATACATACACATATTTGTAGAGCTATTAGTTTTGTAAAATTCCCTTTCGAAAGTAGCCGACCATATTTTTACCTTTATTTACTTTATAAATATATATGTACTTTTTGAATATTTCAAAAATTTCAAATACAAAATACATTAATGCTTCATCATTCATACATTTAAATAGATCTTAAATACCGTCATTTCGCACGCATTCCATTTTTCTACTTTGTTTTAATATACCTACATTCACCATCAACTCAGTAATAGCAGTGAGCATCATTGGCTTTGTGTTTTTGTTGTTGTTTATTTTTAATTTTTTATTTACATATGTTTATTAATCATTATTATTTTTCATCATCTTCATCATTAGTGCACAGTGTCTGTTAATCTTTTCCCAAAAAAATTCAATGTTATGCTGGCGAAACACTTGTCTTGGCACTCTTACTTGGTTAAATGGGTTGTCATGTGTTGTTGTAGTTGTTGTTATTATTATTTTCAGTCTGCCGCATGTTGCATTTTGAGGTTGTTTACCTGTACTCTGTTTAAAGCGACCTGGCAACCTTGACAATATACCTAAGAGTTGGTGTCCTATGGATGATCGAGAGGAAAGTTGATTGGTTGAAGTAACGGTAATAAGCAAATTATAATATCAATATCTTAGCAGCGTTAGCAAGGAAATTTTAATTTGCTTTTATAGAATATATTCAGTTTTTCCTTATGCTAAGTTTTCTGTGGAGAGAGAGAGTTGGGGTGCTAGAAGGTAAATTTTTTCTGCTGTAGAGTTCGAAAAGCTTGTAAGAGAATTGTTTGAGCAGCACTTGGTGCGAGATCCGGACTATAAGCTGGATGCATTTGAACCTTCCAGTCAATCTCTCGTAGCTTCTGCCGAGTCTCTATAGATGTGTGTGCTCTGCCATTGTTCTCATTGAAACGCATTTGCCCTTCTGTAGGCCAAAGCTGGGCGCATCTGAGCGATTGCTTCCTTAAGATGGTTCAATTGCTAACAATACAGGTGCGAGTTAAGAGTTTCGCCTTAAGGCAGTAGCTCATAGTGGATAATTATTTGCTAATTTCACCAAGTATGCAACAAGGCCATCCTGACCGTCAATCCTGGCTTGGAGACCGATAGTATCGGCTCAGTGCCCTTCGACCACGTCCATTTTCTTTTGATGTTGCTCTAAGGGATCCAGTTTTCATTATCAGTCACCATTCACTTGAGACATGAGTTGACTATGTAACAATTCAGCAGCGTTTCGCTAATGGAAGCTCGGTCCATGAGGTTTTTGCTCGCTAACTCGTGTGACATCCATATATCGAGCTTCTTTGTGTATCCAGCCTTTTTCAGTACTGGCTTATCCATTATTAAAATTATAGAAAATTAATTCAAATTAAAAATTTTTCTTAGTACGTCACACCTCGGCAGGGTATGCTGTATTTTCCGAGTATATTTCAGATGCAAACTTTTACAAAGTCTTATATTATTAATTACCCTTTCGAAAAAATGAATAAATTTAAAGTTTTTGCATAATTTTATTTAATATTACTTACAAGTTGACAATACGGCGGTGGGAGGATGCAAATTCGATGGCTGCCCACTGGCAAAATTTGGATTTTACTAAGTTGTTATGCAACAAATTACAATTAGACCATTTTTTTTTTGTTCGTTTGGCAGTGACAGTGAAACACTGACCCAGTTACACCACTACATACACATTCTGTACACATACGATTCCATATAAATATGTATAAATGTTATACTTTAAAGAGTTAATTGCAGATGATGGGAAAGTAAATAATAATAATGATAATAATAATGACGAAATACTCCAAAAATGTTACCCGAAGCAAAACTAAATACATAAAAGCCAAAAAAGGCGAAAGAAATGTATTACTTGTAGGCTAACAACAAAATCCAAGATGGTCCAGATACATAAGTACATATACGAGGGAATTAACAAAAGTTCGGTAGGTTGACCAGAAAAAAAATTCATTTAATATTCGCGATACAGTCATGGCATTCAAGCTCAAGTCATTAGCAATCATTTCTTGTATCAATCGTGGGTCTTTGTTAATTTTGGACTTGCGTTTTCTTGTCTCCATTTTAGCCGATCGTTTCAAAAATTTTAAAGAAAGACTAATAAAGTAATTGCAAAGGATTTGGTGTTTTTAGATTAAACAAAATCAAATTGAAAGTCACCAACTGACCGAACTTTTGGTAATCCCCTCGTATACCTATGCACATATGTAGTAATAAGCTTGTTAAAAACTGGTCTGAAACCACAAAAAAAAAACTAAAAATAAAAAAAAGATGCTAAAGTGGACAGGAGAAATGAAGTGGTAGAGTACAGGTGAGCTCTTGAGTGCAACAGCTGGTTGCGCATGTGCAGAGATAATTATTTTGTAGAGATGCCGGCATACATGCATACTACATATATGCACATAACGTTCACAACAATCGCACATAACTTTATGTGCCTGTATGTATGTTAGCAATACATAATAATATTGCAGTATGCAACCAACCGAGGAAGCAACAACTAAATATGCATTGCAACTATTTTATGCTTAAATCAGGTTACCGACGCTTACTAAGTGAAACAAGTTCTTCTGCAATTATTGTCCCTACCGTAAGCTCACTTTACGTTACATATATACATTTAGGTATATACTCGTATGTGTGTAAGTGGAACATCAAGAAAGTTATGTTTTGTGACAGTAATTGGATTTGCTGCAGTTAAACGTGTGAAACGAGATAAACTGACGGACAGCCGTTTATGAAAGTAACGATCTTAACTAGAAAATGAGAGACCTAAGAAATTCTTTCTTATTTTTGTTTAGAATAACCGAGCCTTTTTAATCCTGTTGCAAATGATTTGTTTAAAAATTCCAGTTTGCCGGAAAGAAATTAAATGAAATAGCCAAAAAGTAGAGATAGTGAGGTGCTTCCTAGAGTCATTGGTTGGTGGGCTGGTTGAAAGTGGATATTGAAGACCTGACTGGAAGCAGCCGCATCTTAGTTAAGCAAAAAATTCACCGAACCCTGCCAACAATTTCGCGGTTTGCGTTGTGATGTTTTCCAACAAATGGAGAAACTTTCAATTTATTCTGAGCCGCCTCCAAACGGCCGGTGGATTTTCATAAGGAGCTTTTATTCCATGTCAGAAATGCTGGTCGGAGAGCTTGACATAATTTTTATTTAAATTAACTCACTATAACTTTTGAATGTTGGTCGAACCAGGACTCGAGCCCTGATCTTCAGAATGGGAGTACACAATGCTAACCACATGGCTATTACGGCCGCCATGGGTTTAGTGGGTATAAAGTGCCAATTATTGAGATGACATCTCAGAGATGGAATGCCCCGTTAACATCCCCAACAGAATTCTAAGTTATTTGTTGTTAATGCAAGTAACAGTTTCGTCTGTCTCATATTAATTGAGTGGTACATCCAACATTGGAAGTGTTCAAGACCTCCAGATACCCTATTTTAAACTCCATTTGGGAACGAAGAAGAGCCTAAAGCACACGATGATAAAAGCTTTGTCACTGCCGTGCTGTCTACCATAAACCTAATAGATTTCCCCGTTAAAATGATTGTTCCTTTGACTTTTTTTTGACGAAGTTGTAGCCATTAAGTCTTATGCTACTTTGGCTGTTGGGCTGCCTCGCATTTATACATATATGGTTATCTTCACTATTACCGATGAAATTCTTCCGAGTTAGGGAATTAGTAGGTGGCTTGCACTTGATATACAATTTTCTTTTCCCGCTTATTTTGCTCGTTTAGCCCAAGATCTGTTATACATCTTTGGTAAACTCATTTGCCTGATGTAGGGAATGACTTCCAAGGCCTCGGTTGAGGTAATTTTCATAGCGTCTCATATATTCAATAAAAAGGTAACTGACATCTGTTCCAAGGGCACTTCTTCTTTGGCGTCGCCCACCATACTGATGTCCCATACACAAATTAATATGGGTCTCAGACCAATTTTTTAAAGCCAATCCAAACTACCATTTGGGGACAAAGCCCACATTATGGTGGGATATTGATTCAATTAAAAAAATATGATTATTTATTTATATTTATATGATTTACATGGAAATTTTCATTAATTCCAAAATTGCAAACTAAGAGAAACTGAAAAAATTTCATTCAAAATTATACCTCTCTTTTTGGGAATAGCTAAAGGGTATTCCGAAATCAATTATTTAGGGTTATCTATTTCGTGTATTCAAAAGTATAGGACTATATTTTGACATCTGTCAAACTTAATTGACACAACAAATTATTAAACTTTCCTTTAGCAGTGAAAAAATTATCGCTCTAAAAATATGAAAAAATTATTACAGCAGATCATCGAATACAATTTTTAAATCTTTTTGTGAAAGTAGCCACTGACGCTTCAGAAAAATGGATGTTTGGCAGTATATATATTATATTAGCTGCTTTTATATATATTATTTTTTAGTGAAATAGTTATAGTGCTAGATAGGATAATGCATATGCTTTCCAAATTTAGCTGTTTATCTATTTATTCATTTAAAATATGTATAAAATTAAGATTGGTCCCGCGATGCTCATGATTCATCCAAACCCATGGCGTATATGCTTTTCTACTGAGAAATTCCCTGAGCCGGATGACTCAATACTATGCAGTTTTTTGTTTTTCACTCCTTTTACGAGTTGATCAGAACACCCTTGAATTAAAACCAAATATATATATATATATCACTTAAGAAGTTAAGGCGTAGTCTGAGGTTTGAGTGTGTGATGGCGCGTTGTCATGATGTAAAAAGTAGCGCCGCAAAATTTTTGAAAACTTTTGGTAAGCTCTCTTCGGTGTACCATTTTGCAGTTGCCGCCTGATCCTTCTCCACCGGAATAGTAGCTACGATTTTAGATCGCGTGAAGTAAACTGACACCATTACTTTTGCTGCTGATTTTTGTTGCTTAGATTTTACGGGTGGGTTTGCTGCTGTCGGGCTACTGTTTGGTCTCTGGATCGTAATTACAGAACCAACACTTTAATATTCGCGATACAGTCATGGCATTCCAGCCCATTTCATTAGCAATCATTTCTCATCTTCGTCGATTTTGGGGTTTACCAGAGCTACATTGACGTCTTCAGTGGAAGATTTTGGTCGACCTTCTCGGAGCTCGCCATCTACCGAGAAATGTCCGGGCTGCAATTTTTCCATATGCACTTTGGCATTCACTGAAACCCAAAACGAATCACATGTCGAGTTTCTGTTTTGAATTTCGACTGACCTATCCTCAGCTATCTTGCGTTTTCTCATCTCCATTTTAGCCGATCGTTCTAAAATTTGAAGAAAAGACTAATAAAGAAATTGCAAAGGCTTTTGTATTTTTAGATTTAATAAAAACAAATTGAAAGTCACCAACTGACCGAACTTTTGGTAATCACTTCATATACGATTGAATTTTCGTATTTGGTATTTTTGGGACATACAATAAATCCGTGAATTATATATTATATTTTTACTGCAAATCGACTACTATATCGTAGCGCCCCATACAATTGATTAGTTCATACCATGTGTGTTAGTTGAAATTTGCCGGTTTTTTCGATTCATTTTCAGAGGAATCCCAAAATAAGTCCATTTTTCGTCCCCCGTGACAATTCGATGCAGAAAAGATTTCCTTTCGAATCGTTGAAGCAGCATTTCACAAACGGTTTTTCGATTTTCCATTTGTCTATCGTTCAGCTGGTGTGGCACCCATTTTCCATACTTCTGGATCTTTCCCATGGCTTTTAAACGTTGGCCGTTGGCAAATTGCTCCTCGAGTCACATGTAGTGTTTCTGCCAATTTTTGTTGCGATTGGGTTGGATCAACATCCAAGAACGCCTGCAATTTCTCGTCTTCGAACTTTTTCGCTGCACCAGGATGTCAAATCGAAATCTCCACTTTTAAATTGAAGAAACCATATCTCACATGTTCTAATCACTGAAGCATGTTCCCCATAAGTTTCTACCAGCAACCGGTGAGCTTCAGCTGCTTTTTTCTTTTGATGAACTAAGAAAAGCAAAGAATGCCGCAAATGCGATTTACTTGGAACGAAACTCGACATATTCACTGAGGTAAACAAATATGACGCTATTATTTTGGCGGAATGTGACTTACGTATATTTGTAGATTAATGTCAATAGAAAAAAATTACATACATGCCAAATCATAGAAATTTATAGATATTGCTAGCGACATCTACTAGTAAAACCAGCACACTTCAACAAACACACCTGGTATATGAGGTTTTTGGTTTTTGTTTTAAGATAGTCTATTGCCAGATCAAAGTTTTCTTTAAATTAGCAAAATGGCGGCATCAATACTATTTGCTGAGGAAAAACAATTTATTGTTTTGAAAAATTTTAAACAAAATAGAACATCTTTCGATAAGATGCAAGAGTTACAAAGTCACCGGTTGAAGAAAAAATAGTTCTGGGAAAAAAGCATTACATGAAATCGAAGTTCACTTTATATTGTACAAATAATATTTTTAAAATAATATACTCAGGAAAATTGAAAATAAGAATAAACAGAAAAATTATGTTTTGTTTTTTTTTTTTGGAAAATGTTAACTATTTCTTACCTCTTAAATCATTGTTGAATTCAGTTGCCAAATTATCGGCTACATATCAGTATTATAATGGGTACTCTTTATTGCCCTGCAGGTCTCTTTAACTCCACTGATGACATTGAATCATGCATTGAATCCGATTCCAGCTTCGGGTTGCACAAATTCGTCAGTAATGTTCGTGTTTTGCGCCTTAGTTAGCAGCTATCCTGATTCATGAATAGAAGTGGAAAACTCATTCGATATTTCAACTTAGGTAAATCCACTGAGTCGTAATATACGCTTACATATGTATGTAGGTAGGTGTCTGTATAAGTTCTTCATGTAAGCTACACTAAATACATATATAGATGTATATATTTACCTAGTGTCAGGCAGAAAACGTCATTGTTTAACTGATTAAACCAACGAAACATTTTTATAATACTATATATACATATATACCATACTCGTATGTAAGTAAGTGCTAATATAAAATCTTAACGTCGTTGACAACAATATAAAAATCCCTGACAACAGCAATTGTAACATAATCAGCAACAAAAACAATGAGCCATCTTATAAATATAAATACATACCTACATATGTAGGATGTATGTGTATAAACATATAGCTATGTCTACATATAAGCACATACATATGTACATATACACGTATGCATTGTCAAGTTGCGAGGAAATAAAAAAATTAAAAAAAAAGAAACAAAACTTCTTCAATTCAATGTTGCATCATTTCAATTGCTGTGCAGAGTTTTGTTGTTTTTCCGATGGTATTGGTTGTTGTTGTTGTTGTTTTTTGTATTTTATTTTAACGAAATGAATGTTTCACGCTTGCACCAAATCTGTGCACGCACTCGAAATTAGGTCAGTTGTGTTGCTGCTGTGCTTTGGACAAACGGCTAACCGGTGAATTTCTGCCGCTTTTGTTTTGTTGGTGGCAAGTCAATAAAGAATGGAAATAAAAAATAAAAATCAAATTAAAAAAAAATAAATAAATATATACAAAAATAATAAATAAAATTACCGTAAGTGTTTTAAGGCAGATGCAATGTAAACACTTCCCAGTTCATTGTCATTGGCAGCAGCAGAGAACAGCAGCAGCAGCAGCAGCAGCAGCGACAGTAGTGCCCTTCAATTGGATAAAGCCTTGTCAAACAAAATATTCGTATACAGATTCCATCACGAGCATGTGCTTGTGCTTGCAAGAGTCACACACAATTTAATCTTTGAACGTTGTTAATGAAATTTTGAATAAAAAAATATTCCAATAAAAAAAAAATACTTTTTTTTTACTTTTCTATGTAGATTTTAAATTCTTTTTGAAACAAAATTTTGTACCAAATTGCTGTTGAAAGTTTGTACAGCCAAAATTCAATTGGCAGTCAAGCCTTGCTTATTCTTCCTACAGACCATGACCTTGTAGCCCTTATATTTGTTGCATAGCTTGCTATAAGATTTTAACTGATTGGGAAAACTAAAAAGTGTTTGGCGCTACCGCTGAAGCAATTTTCGACCGAGCTCATTCATACTCTCATTTGTGGTGTAAGACAAGACGTTTTTCAAAAAAATGGAGGAATCTATAGTTTATGCCAAGCCGCCTCTGAACGGCTGCTCTAATGAGTAGCTCAAATTTTCAAGTAAAAATTATACTTAAGGGCTTAACATTCCCTGCCAAGACCATGAGCGCCATTAGAAAAATGAAATTTCTATAATTTTGAATGTTTTGTAAGACCCGGAGTCAAGGCAATGCTAACGACTTGGTCCGCAACTTGAATTTGCCGAAAAAAATTTCATAAATGAATTGCGCATCACGCGATCGTGGCGTACTCTCCTTCCGTGATATGATTTTCATCCTTTTTGTGGACTTTTAAAGTGATGAAGTAAAAGCCGTAACATATGACTCCACCATAGACCGCGAGAGTTTGGAGGGAAGCATCGTTTTTGACGAATCTAACAAATGTCTTCTTCTCCTTGACCACGCCAACTTGGGCTCTCCTCCAATTACAGGTGGGTAGTTCCTCATTGCCCAGTCGGCTGAGCTCTAAGATATCTTTTGGGTTGGAAGGCTCTGTTGGCACTTGAGGCCAGGCTGGTGGTCTGTTAGGGATCTCGCTCCAGTGCAAAGCCGCTAAGCTTGCATAAGGACGAAGTACTCCAACTTCAGCGTTAGCCGCTTTGTACAGTTTTACCGCTCTATCATCTGCACACGACACAAGTTTGATGCCACCCTTCGTCGTGCACTGCGGTTACTGGGGAAGAATATCTTTGAAGTGTACCCTTGTACACCCTGCACAGACCCATCGGTACAGTTTTCCAGTTGTCTGGAGAAATATGCTCGTCAATGTGCACCCTGTCTACGACGCCTAGAGTGAGGTGCTATATGGCAATCTCGCTAAAGGGTCTTGCGGTCTGGGCAATCGGCTTTTGATGTGAAGCTGTAGGCCTGTGGTGTGGGTCACTTGTTTCCTTTGCTCCAGTTGATTGAGCGGAACTCAGCGGATTTGGACTGGGCGCCTTTACCGTGTAGAATTTTGCACTGGTCTCTCTCCTCCATATTGTTTTGCTCTGTGCGGGCCCATCAAGACGGGTCTCCCAGGACCCAGCTGGCCTTTTTGCCTAGCTCTCAAGGGGCGTCGACTTCTTTCCAGCTGGTAGGTGTTTCTTTCCCTCTTGTGGCTTTGCAATGGTCTCTGTGCGTTCCGAAGGCTGAAGTGTTTTTGTATCTAGAGAAAGGCCGTGTATGCGTTCCCGAAGAGTGCAGGGACGTGCCCAACGGCTGCATTTTTTCCCGTTCAGGGATCCGAGACTGGAAAATTTAATTTAAAATTATTTTCTATAATTTTAAATGGCAGTCGAAACCGAGCTCGAGTCCGTGATTTTATGTATGATAGTACGCGTTGCTTGCTAACCACTCGGCTATCATGGCCTTACATGTAACTTAAAAAACTTCAGAGCTGCAACTCAAGTGACAAATGCCAGTAATAGAGTTGCCTTTGCTACCGACGCAGCGTAGCCGTGAAAGAAAGAGAGCTCTAGTTTACCTGACTTTCAGCAGTTGTTGTTGCTATTGTTGTTAATATTCATACGCCTTTAACTGGCTGCCAAGCACTTGATTGAAGGTTTCCTAACACTTCAAATCACTACAATGCAATTGAAACTCAAAAAAAAAAAAAAATAAATAAATAAAAAAAACAATTTTTGGTTGCTACGATGGTTTTTTAACATAAAATAATTTATTTTATATAAATTTAAAATTCATTTATTTACTTATTGATTATAATAATAGTTATTATTTTAAATATTTTTTTTTTTTTGTACTACTTTGCTTACTTGCCGGTCGCACATTATAGTGTTCGCTTATGTTATTGCTATTGTCTACTGATGCCACCAAAAATCACTTATCACGCATATACTCGTATGTATGCATGTATGCATTGGCAAAATGATGTTGCCCGACAAGTTGAAGGTTCGCTCTCTTTCTTATCTCTTCTTTAACATTTGGCCGTTGCTATACATTGGCTATATGCGTACATACATACATACATACATGTACATATATCGCCAAAGTTCAATTACAAATTTTAATGATATTTTAGTTAACTCAAAATTTCGTTTATTTTATATATAATATGTATATACGTGTATGTACCATATATATTTTTTCCTTTAATTTTATTTCTTGGCATTTTTGTTTTCTTCTCCGCAATGGCATTCAGTGGTTATTTGCTATTGTTGCTGCTGTTGTTGTGGAGATTTTTCAAGTGTTTATAGTCCGAACATCAACTGTTGCAATGAGCCTCAGCATTTTTTCGGAATCATATAAATTAATGTTGTAGCCATTGGCATGTCATCAGTTCGTGACTTGCTCTTCTCCAACATAGTTTCCCTTCGAGCTTCCGGTGGATAACAAAGCATCTACAAACATATAAAAATTTGGAATACTTCGATTAATTTCAATTAATTTTTTATTTAAAGGATCTTAAGCCTTTTGTTTGCGCTTTGTGTATAATGCGTGTATTTGTGTTAGTGAGCTGTTTGCTGGCGGGCGCTTTGGCGCGTCCTGAGGCTGGTTACACCTACAATGGATTATTACAAAGTTAGTTAAAGAAAATAAAAAAAAAAATAATAATAAAAATATTAAAAATTAATTC
Source organism: Ceratitis rosa (assembly GCA_037013455.1). Lineage (NCBI taxonomy): Eukaryota > Metazoa > Arthropoda > Insecta > Diptera > Tephritidae > Ceratitis > Ceratitis rosa. Next base: position 7,974,590 of record JAWMAG010000020.1, on the reverse strand, counting down.
AAATAAAATAAAAAATGCAAGCCGAAAGCTTTGTCGTGAGCTTAAAGAAAAAGATTTAAGAAAATTTAATAAAAATACAAAAATCAAATGAAATGCAATACATTAAAATCAACAGTAAAAATCCAAATAAAAAAGTGAAACAAAAATTTTTTAGTAAAGTCAAATATAGCATATTAAATATGTTTCAAAACGTCCAGTAAAATATTTAATATTTTTAAATTAAATTCATGCATTTGGGATATTTTCAATTGAAGGCCCACAGTTTTTTAACCATGGTAAAAGCTTTTGAAAAAATTTGTTTGTAAAAGTTTTATATAGAAACCGAAAAAGTTGATCAATTGAATTCCGTTCTAGCTATAGTTTAAACAGTTGAATAATTAACTTAAAGGTAATGGTTTTTCACTTTACGTTCAGAAAGCTCCCGAAAACCACTAAAGCTCATAACAAAAGTAATACTTTGCAGAATCATTTATTGAAGGCCTCTAATAAATACCTAAAAGTTAAGATTAAACAGTAGTTTAGTGGACTTAATAACAATCGTTTTTCAATTAAAGTTCAGAAAGCTCCCAAAAGCCACTAAAGCTCATAATTAAATAAAAAAGTAATACTTTGCGGCATCATTTATTGAAGGTTTCAAATCAATACTCAAAAGTGAACTTATTAGTACTTAATATAGTAATAGTTTTCCACTTAAAGCTCAGAAAGCCGCCGGAAGCCATTAAAGCTAATAATTCAATAAAACAGCAAAACTTTGCGGTATCATTTATTAAAGGCCTCAAATAAATACCAAAAGCTTACAAAATATTAGAAAGCTTTCCAAGAAAAGAAAAAAATTAGAAAGACCGAATCAGATTACATATTTTTTGAAGTAAAGAAGTAATAAAACAAAACAAAGGTTCGATAAGTTAATTACAGGAAAATTTTAAAGCTTCTAATCAGCTATAATGTTATAAATGGAAGCAAAACTGCCAAAACAAAAATTTCTTCAAATTATTGAGTTTTAAGTGTAAGCTAACCAAAGTGAAAAAGCTTTTTAGTCACTAAGATTAAAATTTATGCTCCGCAAAACTACTTCCAGAAAAAGTTTTGTAGGCAAAGAAATTTACAGAATTTCTTCAAACTATTATGTTAGAAATGTAGGCCCAGCAAATTTTTATTGTCGAAAATTTTGAGCAGAAGCACATTTTGCGTAACAAAAAAGTTCTTTTCGCAGCATTCTTATTCTCCAACTAAAACTCATTTCTCACCACACAGATGCCGCCTCTCTGCATCAGCAATTACCCACCGAGCATGCTTTTCCCAATTTCGCAGCACCGCCACCCACCACCTACGGCACTCCGATCAACGGTGAGCCTACACTGAACACCATCGAACAAACTGACGAGATCGGCGCACCCGAAGTTGCCAACCAATACCAACACCAACATCAAGTTGTACAACCACTGCCACTCGATCAGCAGGATTCCTACAATGCCGCCTACCAACACTCCAGCATCGATCAAGATGGCGGCTATCCATATGCACCACAACCCACCACAGTACACAAGCACGTCTATGTGCATGTGCCACCAAAGGACTTTGAGGATGAGGATGTGATCGAGACACGAGTACGTCATGCTCCAGCTGCCAAGCAAAAACACTACAAGATCGTCTTCATTAAGGCGCCCGAACCAGCATCCATACGTCCACCAGTGGTGCCACCACCACCACAAAACGAAGAGAAGACGCTCATCTATGTGTTGCACAAGAAACCCGAAGCTGTTAAGGATATTGTCATCCCAACTGCTGCACCAACCAAACCATCTAAGCCAGAAGTTTACTTCATCAAATACAAGACCAAGAAGGAAGAGGCGCCCGTATATGGACCACCACCACCACAACAGCAGCAAGACCAACAGCAACAACATAACGGCAATAGCATCAACGGTGCCGATCTGGATCCCCGTCATGCTGATGTGCCTGCCGGCGAGTATGGTGCTCCTGCAGCTGATGAGTACTCTGCTGATCTCACTGCACCACTCACCACCATTCAGCCGGCGTTGGAACAAGAACAATCGCCAGCACTCGAACAACAGCCACAGTTTGTAAGCGATTTGCCTGCCGATGCCTTTGACTTGCCCACTGCGCTGCCCTTCGCCGCTGTTAATGGGGATCAGCCTCAACCAACTGCGCCAGCGCCTAGCAATCAGTACTTGGCACCGGAAGGTATTGGTATGGCGCCCATAGTTGTGGAAGAGCCAACACACTTGCCATCGTCCAATTATGGCCCACCCACCAGCAACCGTTTCTTCCTGAAGAAGAAGTGAGGTGGGAAATCACCAAGAGAGCTCTTCATTGCTCTATCAACTAGTAAATTTCTACATACAAACATTATTAGTTTAGTTGTCATCGACAAAGAGGAAATGAATTTCAATTCGAAACCTTCCAAATACCGTTGGCCATTCACATCAATACATACAAACATATAAACGCGTCAGCATTCAGCACATGTTAAACCCTAAATGCACTCAACATACCCACAAAACAATCGCAACAAACATACTTACGCGTTTAAAGGAGCTTTTTGTTTTTATTTTTTCTTTTTGTGTTAAATGTTTTATGCTTTTTAATTAATTTTTAATGCCTATAAAGTTTTAGTTAATAATAAACGAATTTGTTATATAAATGAAAAGAAGGCATTTTGCTTGGAATTATGGTATTGACCTAAGATTAAAGTGAAAGGCGATCTTGTGCGGGAAGATAAACCGAAAACAAATTAAAAATACCATCTTTTTAAATTAAACTTTCCAAAAATTTGCGCTTTCAACACAACATGGTAAAATGCTCTTTAGCGGTTTTTATCGAGAGTCGGATTGAAACTGTAACACTTCTTTCCTAATATTCCACAATAGATTTTCACTTAATAATAATAATGACTGGCACTTTACAACCGCTTAAGCGATTTTCGGCCAAACTCTTCCTTCAACTTGTGTTTTGCGTTTTGAACAAATGGAGAGATCTACACTTTGTTCTGAGCTGCCTCTGTACGATCGATTGAGTTTTATGAGAAGCTGATATTTCATGTGAGAAATAAACTCGGAGAGCTTGACATTCTCTATCGAGGTGAGACCCCAATTCGAAAAATAATTTTGGAGCATCAGTATAATCTGATTGAAGAGCTTTTTTGTTGAGTTCAGGAAATTGGCGATGTATATTCCGAGTCCACATATCACTCACCTAGTTGATAGATAAAAATTTCAGAATCACCTTTACAGCTTGAACAAATTAAACTTGAGACTACAAAATAATGAATGTAAAATCTATTAATTAAAGCATATTAGCCCCTCGGTTGAAGAATAGCAAAGCTGCGCAGGTGCTGCTTCATTGCCGGTTATATAAAATATATGCTCAAATATAAACGAGACTGGCTCAATAAAACAAAAACGGTTAATTATTATTCAATATTTATATTATCCCCTTCAAAATAGTCACCATTAGAGGCGATACACATATGCCACCTTTTTTTCCATTCTTCATAACACTTCTGGTAGGCCGCTTCAGTTCCTTCTTCGAATTCTCTTTTATGACTTTAATCGACTGAAAATGCTTTCCACGAAGCGGCAATTTGAGTTTAGGGAAAAGAAAAAAGTCACACGGTGCCATGTCGGGTGAATACGGTGCTTGCGGAACAATATTTACGTTGTTTTTGGTCAAATAATCGCGTACAAGACGAGACGTATAAGCAACAATTTTGGAACAAGTCGAGCAGACAGACGTCTCATGCCCAAAACATCGTGAATAATGCTATGAGCGGATCCATTTGATATGTTGAGCTCACTAGCTATCTCTCTTTCAGTCACACGACGATTTTCCAACACAATTTTCTTTACTTTTTCGACGTTTTCTTCGTTTATTGACGTTGCTGGACGACGATCATGGGGCAAGTTCTCCAGCGATGTACGGCCGTCCTTGAACGACTTATACCAATCAAAAATACGTGCACGTGATAGGCAAGACTCTCCATATGCCTTCTGCAACATTTTCATTACGTCCGTCGCACTTATTCCATTGGAATAACAAAATTTCAAACAAACTCTTTGCTCAACGTTAATTTCCATAGTAAAAATTCGAAAAACACACTCGAGGTTGACTTGTTCATAGTGCCGTAAAAAAAACTATGTGACAGATCGCGCTCAAATTTGACATGTAAACATATAACAGTCCTGCCAACCTAAGCAAAAAAAAAAGTATGGCCATATGTCTTGTCCTTGTCGAGTTATGGATAAAGGCTCGTTTATATTTGAGTAGAAGGTATATAACCCCTTAAGACTACCAAATGGGGAATGTAAAATCGATATATTAAAGCCTATTATTCCCTCGCTTGAAGAATAGCAAAGCTGCCGGCAGGTGCTGATTCATTGCCGGTTATATATATAATTTGCGCTTTGTAACCGCAGAAGCGATTTTCGGCCGAGCTCCTCCTCCAATTTGTGGTTTTGCGTCCTGATGTTTTTCCAGCAAATGGAGGGACCTACAGTTTATACTAAACCGCCCCCGAATGGCTGATGCTTTTTTTACGAGGAGCCTTTATTTTCCTTGCCGAGGGGCGACCGCAATTAGAAAATTTAATTTAATTTTTAAATTAATTTTCCGTAATTTTTGGATGTTATTGTTTGGCACCGGGACTTGAACCTTCCGAATGTCAGTACGCAATGTTAATCACTTGGCTACCGTGGTCGCCCGCAGCGAAGAACTGACAACTTGCATGCTTCAGATATTCTGTGAAATATGGTCGAATGAAAATATATTTAAATATGGAAACCTGGATGTGCTTTGCTCCAAATATCGTGGAAGAAATTTTCTGTATATCGCATATAAGGTTTTGTCCAGTGTATTGTGTGAAATTCTAAAAGCCATTATCAATGAACTGATCGGATCTAATTAGTGGTTTTTAAATCAGATATTGACCATGGGGACAAATCCTGATCCATCATAAAAAGATTGATACATGTCACTTCTTCGCAGATTTTAAAGCAGGCTTTGTCCGAATTTGGTTTTCCCTGTGTAAGCTGACGATAAGCAACACCAAAAGCTTCTTCGGAATTGGGAGTAACCTATCCGAGCCGTTGCATACTGAGCGAGTTAACTGCAGGATGACTCGTCATCGTGTGAGTTCTTAACCTAATACTGGAGAAAATAAATCGAGCTACAAAGCTGAGTGGAGAAGACTGCTGGCGTACACCGAATATATTAATGTTGACCTTAAAAGTTTTGCTATTAGTTATGCTTTCTCCTGACTTGATAAAGAAGTGAAGCTAATGGGTCTGGTGGTAAACGTCGACAACAGGAAGAAGATCTCCATATTATGGGGAAAAGAACATGACATCACTTACTTAGAAAAACCGATTGATCCAGTAAGCGTTGCCTACGCTCTTAAGTAAGTAAGTTAGAAGCGATAGCACTGATTTGCGGTATATCGCTGCGATTAGTAAAGTCCTCTATAGAAAGTTCTCTGAAGAAGGCTGCTCTACCCAGGAATCTGGGACGTGCAGGTGTAACAAGCTAGCCCCAATAGTGGCACGATTGTATTGAATAGTCTAACTCTTCACGTTGTACTGAATAAGGTATCCTTTACGAAATTTGACCTTCTCGCTCAAGGCTTCGTTTAACTAGCATAGCATAGAGCCTCGAGTTCACTACATTGCTGAGGTAAAAAATGGTATCTTTAGTAACTGGCAACCCCAACAATTTCCTGATATTTCGTCACTGACGCATTGAATGAATGTCCAAAGCTTCGATAGAATGCCCATAGTGCGTGCATCTATCAATTGGTTATAAGACCTGACAAAAGCTTCGAAGTACAAGATGATGGCTAAGGCAACTTTACAAGTTGATAGAAGGGGAGGTCTTTGCACAGAAATACAATCAACTTTGAGATCTGTCAACGAGGAGTGCATGCGCTACGAGCTGTGGATGGAGATCTTCTTTTGTTGTGAATAGTTCTGCTTTCTACATTTAAGCCATCTCCGAACAGCTCATATGCTTTTCAAAAGCCGTTAAAATGATATGATCATAGCCTGGTGCTTTGCGCTTCTTTAGGCCATTTCTAGTGAATTTCGCTTTTCATGGATGGCGGTTAGTTCCAAATTTTGAATAAATTAGAGTATTTTTAAGGCTTGAACGAGTGACTCTAAGGAGCCACAGACCTTCAAAAGCTGTACATTCAGCACCGCAAACTTTGAGAGCCTTCAGAGAGGTGTCGAAAGAACTTCTAATATTTTAGTTCATCACTAGACAAAGCTACTTATAGAAGCAAGCGGACGACCTCCACACTCATAACAAGGGCCTTGCCCTCAATTCCTCCGAAAGCCCTTGAAATTCTACTCAAACGGAAAACTTCATCCGAGCTGCAATGCCTTAATACTGAATGCAACTCAACCATGGAACCGCATACGATGCTCCCAAATACTAAATTATACATCATTCTCTTAATAGGTGGGCTACACCACTTTCATCTTCTGTTTCGACCCAACTTTCGCAACAAAAATCCCAGAGAGAAACGAATGGGAAAACGCAAGAGTTCTGTATTAAAGAAAACCTCGCATAGATGGTTCGTAAAGCTAAAACTATTTTCGGGCGTTGTGAAGCATCTTGTCGGTCGGCAATACAGAAATTGGTGGGACAAGTTAGTGATGTGAAGAATGAAACACGTCGCTCAACTGAGAATATTGCTGCTGTAGCCCAAAGTGTTGAAGAATCCTTAAAATTCATGAAAATGATCCGGAATTTCAACGAAAAATCATTTTGACCTATGAGACCCAAGCAACAAAACCATCGATTTTTTAAGGGAAAAGTTTCCCGACCGTGTTAAAAAGCAAGATTTTGAAGACTGTTTTCAGAAGTAGATCTACCTTCTGCTCAATTATAAACGGAGACTTTATCCATAACTCGACAAGGACAAGACATATGGCCATACTTTTTTTTGCTTAGGTTGGCAGGACTGTTATATGTTTACATGTCAAGTTTGAGCGCGATCTGTCACATAGTTTTTTTTTTACGGCACTATAAACAAGTCAACCTCGAGTGTGTTTTTCGAATTTTACTATGGAAATTAACGTTGAGCAAAGATGTTTGTTTGAAATTTTGTTATTCCAATGGAAAAAGTGCGACGGACGCAATGAAAATGTTGCAGAAGGCATATGGGGAGTCTTGCCTATCACGTGCACGTATTTTTGATTGGTATAAGTCGTTCAAGGACGGCCGTAGATGGCTGGAGAACTTGCCCCATGATCGTCGTCCAGCAACGTCAATAAACGAAGAAAACGTCGAAAAAGTAAAGAAAATTGTGTTGGAAAATCGTCGTGTGACTGAAAGGGAGATAGCTAGTGAGCTCCACATATCAAATGGATCCGCTCATAGCATTATTCACCATGTTTTGGGCATGAGACGTGTGTCTGCTCGACTTGTTGCAAAATTGTTGAATTTTCTTCAAAAAGAGGAACGCAAAACTGTCGCCAAGGAAATGCTCACACTGAGTGATACGGACATCCAGCACATCATAACTGGTGACGAGACTTGGGTCTATGAATACGACGTTGAAACAGCCCAGCAATCATCTGAATTGCGCCTTCCAAATGTGCCGAAACCCAAAAAACCACGTCAAAGTCGATCGAAAATCAAAGTTATGCTCACTGTTTTCTTTGATAGCCAAGGTGTTGTGCACTCGGAATTCCTTCCAGAAGGTCAATCCGTTAATGCTGAATATTATTTATCCGTTTTGAAGCGTTTGCGTGAGAATATTCGTCTCAAAAGGGAGGATTTGTGGGACAACAAGTCATGGTTTCTACATCATGATAATGCGCCAGCTCATACGTCTCGTCTTGTACGCGATTATTTGACCAAAAACAACGTAAATATTATTCCGCAAGCACCGTATTCACCCGACATGGCACCGTGTGACTTTTTTCTTTTCCCTAAACTCAAATTGCCGCTTCGTGGAAAGCATTTTCAGTCGATTGAAGTCATAAAAGAGAATTCGAAGAAGGAACTGAAAGCCATACCTAAAGCGGTCTACCAGAAGTGTTATGAAGATTGGAAAAAAAGGTGGCATATGTGTATCGCCTCTAATGGTGACTATTTTGAAGGGGATAAAATAAATATTGAAGAATAATTAACCGTTTTTGTTTTATTGTGCAGTCTCGTTTATATTTGAGCAGAAGGTATGGGCTTAAGAAATGCATTGAAATCAATGGCGATTATGTAGAGAAGATAAAAAAGGAAAGAGATTACGAATAAATATAAAAAGGATTTCTTTTTTTTTTGTTGATCCCCTCGCATGTACTTTTGAAGAAGAAATAAAATACCAAACAAAAACATGGTTATTATATTTTTCAATTTGAAACCTGCTCTAATTTCGAAATGATTTGAAGTTTTTAATATTTGGTTTGGTGTGTTTTTTCATTTCCGTTGCTTATGGTGCATTGTTTTCACGCCCACCCACGTTTGTAGAGCACTAGCGAGTGCCTCTCAATAACAAAAAAAAAAAAAAACATTTTTAATTTTGTTTTTGAGCCAAATAAAGTAAGGATGAGTAATTTCAGTTTGTAATGGTACATATAAACAATAAATATCAGGTCATGATGAGCTATTACATAATAAACAATTGGTTTTGGGCTTTGTTTTTTTCTTTCTTTCCTTACTTCTTGTACAAGTCGCTGCTGCCTCTTTTTGCTTTTTGCCAGGCATACGTCATACCCTCATTCATTTACCGCTATTAAGAGAGTGGCTGCGGTGGCGGCGGCATAACTAGTTTCATTCAGCGGTGGTGGCAGCAATGGCACTTGTTAGCAATACGCCATGAAAATAGGGTAACAGAGTAATAAATAAAAATTGAAAGCAATAAAAAAAAGCAAAAACAAAAAGCAAAAAATTGTTAAACGAATTTCCATTAGAAACACCACTACACACACATGTACCATACACGTAAATACTGAATATTTGGCAGTGGGTAGTAAATGATAGTAGATCGAATTCACATTGCTGACCGCTATAAATAATCAACAACTAGCAACAACAACAACAACAACTACCACCAACCAACGAACCACTGAATGGAGTAATTTTGAGACACAATTAATTGCTGCAATTAACAGTTAAACGCAGAGCTATTAAACAAATTAAATGCTTAAACGCGGCATCACTAATTTTGTGGTACAACAAATACACGTACATTTGCAATGCAATACAACATACATAGATATATGGTATATGTTTGTGAGTATTTATGCATAGATATAGGTACTACTTGGTCGGTTCGAATGAAATATTTCATCGTAACACGTGACAAATTAGCGAAGTAACTAAAATATAAGAGACGTCATATCTAATTGTTTCGTCTTTAAATTCGTTTAACAAAAAGTACGAATTGTATATATATACATACCATATATGTACATTAGTATATATGTATGTACTTCTCTATGCACAAACTTGACCTTGCCTCGCTTACTGTTTCACCTCATTATTATTTTTATTTTTATTTTTATTTCGATTTTTTTTATTTTTTATTTTTTTGGCGTTATCTATTCACACTTGCTCATCTTCGCGTGTGATTTGTTCACTCTTCTTTGTGTTGCTTTCCGAACACTTCATCAATTTGCTTTAAAAGCTTTGATGTAATTTAGTCAATTTTACAAAATCAATAGATTTTCTATAAAAATTTAATTTTTCTAAGTGCTTGCCTTGTGCAGTCTCATCACTTCTGTTTTGTCTGTTTTGATGCACCTTTATTGGTAATTTTTGGCTCAAATTGAGCACGATTTTCGCTTAAATTTAAAGGTAAATAATAATGCTGGTAATAGGCAACCTTTAACTTCTTTGAAAACACTTGAAATCATTGTCATCATCGTTTTTATGCTTTATATTGAGTTCCAAAAGTGTCTCCTTAATTGTTTTCGGCGGAAGTACGAGGGTCGGCTGATAAGTTTGTGGTCTAAAGTACTTAATGAAATAAATGTATAGTTTTACAATCTTTATTTTTCAATATAGTCTACCTCAATTGAAATACACTTTTCATATTTCATTACTACTGCAAAAATATTCTCTAAATTTCTCTTCAAAATGCCGCTTTCATCTCACTGTCGTCTGGAAATCTTCGTACTCGTAACTCCCTTTTTAATCACTCCGCGGCGTTCCAAATTTTAAAAATTTCCGGTTTCCGTTGACATAGAAATTTTATAGTTAAACCAATAAAAAAAAATTATGTTATTTATCCCGCAATTAGTAATCTTAGTAACGAGCTGATGTGTCATCTCCAACTAATTTAAGCCGCGAGCTTATTAGCCGGCCCTCGTAAGTACTTGAAGTTAATAACCCACACCACTCACACTTATTCACTTCAACCCTTACATACATACGTGCAAATTTAGCGCGTTTATTAGTAAAAATCCATTATTATTGTTTTAAATTTCGAGGAATATACCATTATGTCTCTCTCTTAGACAGCCTAGTCGTTGTTGGCTATAGACCAAAAGTATATGGTTGGTGGATTAATAAGAACCATATAATCAAACTTTCAGTGCTGCTGGCGAGTCATTATCACACGATCCCCCTCCTGTTGGTCAAAGCTAGGCACTTATGGGCGATTACCAGGTGTGTTTGTTAAAGGTTGCCGGTTTTAGTAGTAGATGTCGCTAGCAATATGTATGAATTTCTATGACTTGGCATATATGTAATTTTTTTCTATTGACATTAACATACAAAAATACGTAAGTCACATTCCGCCAAAATAATAGCGTCATATTTGTTTACCTCAGTGAATATGTCGAGTTTCGTTCCAAGTAAATCGCATTTTCGGCATTTGTTGCTTTTCTTATTTCATCAAAAGAAAAAAGCAGCTGAAGCTCACCGGTTGCTGGTAGAAACTTATGGTGAACATGCTCCAGTGATTAGAACATGTGAGACATGGTTTCGTCAATTTAAAAGTGGAGATTTTGATTTGACAGACAATGAACATCCTGGTGCAGCGAAAAAGTTCGAAGACGAGGAATTGCAGGCGTTATTGGATGTTGATCAAACACAATCGCAACAAAAATTGGCAGAAACACTACATGTGACTCGAGGAGCAATTTGCCAATGTTTAAAAGCCATGGGAAAGATCCAGAAGTATGGAAAATGGGTGCCATACCAGCTGAACGATAGATAAATGGAAAATCGAAAAACCGTTTGTGAAATGCTGCTTCAACGATTCGAAAGGAAATCTTTTCTGCATCGAATTGTCACGGGGGACGAAAAATGGATTTATTTTGAGAACCCGAAGCGAAAAAAATCATGGTTTTCCCCTGGTGAAGCTGGCTCATCGACTGCAAGGCCAAATCGCTTTGGCCGTAAGACAATGCTCTGTGTTTGGTGGGACCAGTGTGGTGTACTACGAATTGTTAAAACCTGATGAAACGGTGAACACGGATCACTACCGACAACAAATGATCAATTTGAATCATGCGTTGATCGATAATCGAAAAACGGTCGGAATGGGCCCGAAGACATGGCAAAGTTATCTTGCAACTTGACAACGCGCCGTCTCATACAGCTAAACTGGTGAAAGACACATTAAAAACACTTAATTGGGAAATATTATCGCACCCGCCGTTCTCTCCAGACCTCGCCCCGTCCGACTATCACATCGATGGGACACTCCCTTGCAGAGCAGTGCTTCGCTAATTTTGAAGAAGTCGGAAAAAGGCTCGTCGAATGGTTTGCCTCGAAAGAGAAAGGTTTTTTGGAATGGCAAATTTCAACTAACACACTTGGTACTTCCTTCAAACGATCCAATTGGTGACAGTGCAGGTCTAAATTCAGAGTTTGTCTGTAAGGGAGCGGCTCGTAGTGGATGTTCTTTGCCAACCTAAGGAAACATAAAACAAAGCCTTCCTGGCCGTTATTCCTTGCTTGGATATTGTTTGTGTCCGCTCACTGCACTTCGTCCACGACTGTTTTAATTTGTCGTTGCTTTAAGTGATCCACTTTTCATCACCAGTCACATGTACTTCAGAAATGGATCACTTTTGTTTTGTGATTCAGCAGCGATTCGGAGATGTAAATTTGGTACATGAGATTTTTTCTCGTATCCAGCCATTTTCTAAACTGTTTACCACCTGGACAATCAAAACAGTGCTCGCGATCAGACTCGATGATTTTTATTATTTTATCGGCAATGGGCCTTCCACGCCATGGATCATCTTTTACATCAAAATCACCAGAACGAAATCAACGAAACCGAAATTGTGCAAAATTGACACTTACAGAATCAGGACCATAATAATTCACATTTTCCGCTTCTTGACTTGTGTTTGATTTCAAAAACAAGAAAAAAGAGAATATTGAGAGATCCGCAAATACGAGGGGATTAACAAAGTCACCAGGTGCCTCTAACAGAGATTAGTACGCTTGATTGAAAGAACTTAAAACGTTTCATAAAATCGAATGAACTAACTATTCGAAAAGGCATAGTCGCAATAAGCGGGGAAGCACAATCAGCCTACTCAATGGCTTAAATGAAGTCAGGTGCTTGAACTCACCATTCGATTTGCTATAAAAAATGATTAACATGAAATCAGGATACCCCTTGTGTAAAAAATTTAATATCTGCACGAAAAAAAAGTTATCCAATGTATGGTTAACAAATGCTTCGAGAAGAGAGTTTCTAAGGACAACACGAAGGATTTGTAACTGGAACTCAAAAACTTCGCCACCAAATGAAATTTATGGGCTTACGAGCATTGTTTGGGTGCATAACAACACCATGTCTAACGTATTTAATTAGGGGTGAGGCAATAGTCGGAAATTGAATCTGTGTAATGAAGATAACACCAATCAATAACCTAAGTCAAATCGATTGAAGACATGTCGGCAACTTGGATCGTCTGATGAAATCAACCACCCAAAAGCGCCAACAAAAGCGACACTGTTAGTGCCGAGAGCTTGGTTGGGAAGTTGTTATGCATCCACATTATAGCCCTAACCTCGCACCAAGTGATTGCCATCTGTTCCTGCCAATGGCGAATGATTTGGCGGGTAAAGAATTGGCTTCAGGAGAAGCTAATAGGGACGATGGTTTTCATGAGAGTGGCATTATGACATTACCTTCAAAATATCAAAAAGTTATAGTACAAAAATTATGGATGGTTTGTTACTGGAACTAATACTTCACCTTACTAAAACAGTATGAATTTTATAGCATATTAAACCACGACTGCGAGTACATATGAGAGTTCAATTCAGCAACTAATATAAATATATTTGCATTCCTGTGAACAGGCAATACAAAAATTCAGTGAATGCCAGTGATTTAAAGATTCCGGACATTTTTCCGTAGAGGAGGAGCCTCAAGAAGGTCGACCAAAGTCCAAAATTAACGAATACCCACGATTGATACAAGAAATTCGCTAATGAATTGGGCTTGAGTGCCATGGCTGTATCGCGAATATTAAGTAATCATCTGGGATACACGAAGAAATCTGCTTGATGAGTACCACGAATTTTAAATGACACTCAATTTTTGCTAAACAAATTCGAAAATGATCTGTCTAGCTATTTTAGTACAGTCGTTACTGGTGACGAATCTTGGTTTTATAAGTACGATCCAGAAATCAAACAGATGTCTGTGGTATGGAGCCCAACAGAAGAAAACCCACCCGTAACATCTAAGAAAAAATCAGCTGTAAAAAAAATGATGTTAGTTTACAATACCCGATCTAAAATCGTAGCTGCTATTCGACTGGAAAAAGGTCAGACGGTAACTGCAAAATGGTACACCGAAGAGTGTTTATCAAAACTTTTCAAACATTTGTTGGAAAACAGGAAAAAGAGGAGTTGCGGCGCACTTTTTACATCAGGACAACGCGCCATCCCGTACTGCTGAATTAACGAGTAATTTTATTGCGATCTCTGGGACCAAAGGATACGTCCAGCACCATATTCTCCGGATATAGGACCTTGCGATTTCTGATGATTTTCAAAAATTAAAAAAATTGAAAAGGAAAGGTCTTTAATAACAATGAGGAGATAATTATTGCGGTTAATGCTGAACTGCTGGGGGATAGGGCCTTATGCAGAAGGTCACGCAAGTGAGGAAAATTTTTGACTGCCATACACCTGGTAGTGGCCAGAAACGATTTTTTTGCATATGGTTCAAGCAGCTCACGACTTCCGTTCTCAGACCATGTATTCCCTGGGTAGCCAACACACATTCGTTTGAAGGCGAGCTAAAGTGAGAAGGCGAATCTCATGCCATTGTGCGTAGGATTTGGAACCCACCACGTGAAAAAACAACCCAATGAAAAACCAATTTCAGCCTCGGATGAGGGTCCTTGTGAAATTTACTACAGTGGCCATAAAAAGGAGCGAAAATTTGGTGTCTGATTCGTGGTGGGAGAGAGACTCCGTCGCCGAGTACTGGCATTCACTCCGGTGGATGAACGTCTTGCCACAATCCGCATCAAAACGAAATTTTTCAACACCACCCTTATTTGCGCCCACGCCCCGACGGAAGAGAAGGACGATGTGACCTAGGATGTCTTTTACGAGCGCTTCGAACGCACTTACGGGCGCTGCCCCCGCCACGACGTCAAAATTGAGCTTGGCGACTTCAACGTCAGGGTGGGCAAAGAAAGTATTTTTGGAACAACAGTCAGAAAATTTAGCCTCCACCACAAATCATCCCCAAATGGGCTGAGGCTGGTCGACACCAAGCTACTTGGCTGTCTCAATATCGAAAAACTCTCTACCAAATCGATCATGTTATGATTGACGGAAGACATGTATCCAGTGTTTCAGATGCGTACGTTCCGAGGACCCATTGACTAGGATTACTATATTGTCGCAGCGAAGATACGCAGCCGCCTCTGTGTATCGAAGAACGCCAGTCAACAAACACAAGGAAGGTTCGACGTTGAAAAGCTGTAATCACAACAGACTGCCGAGCGGTTTTCTGCTCGATCTGCACACCTGCTCTCTGAGAGCACACCTCAGCAACCCGGTATAAAGTAATTGTGGGATGGTATTTCAAGCTCCCTACGTACAGCTGCAAACGAAACTATTGGATTTCGGAAAGGTCGTAAAAACCGCTGGTACGATGAGGATTGCCGTGTTGCGGTGGAGAGAAAACAGACTGCCTACCTCCCAACCTTGCGATCGGCCACAACACGTGCGGGGTGGGATAGATACCGAGAACTGAAGATGGACGCAAGACGCATCTGCAGACAAAAAGACGTAGAGGCCAAGAAGCGTGAGTATGAAGAGCTTGAGAAGCTGGAAGACAAGGGTAACGCTCGAAAATTCTACGAAAAGATACGGCGACTTACAGAAGGTTTCAAGACCGGAGCAAACCCTTGCAGGACCCAGGGAGGTGAGCTGGTGACAGATGTCCAGAGTATACTGGATTTATGGAGGGAGCACTTCTACAGCCTGCTAAATGGCAGTGAAGACATGAAACACGCAGAGATGGTGAATCCGAAACTCCAATTGATGGCGATGGAAAAGTTGTTCCGTTACCCGACTATAAAGAAGTCCGAATAGCAATCGCCCGCCTAAAAAATAACAAAGCGGCGGGGACGGATGGATTACCGACCGAGCTATTCAAATACGGCGGTGAAGAACTGATCAGGTGCATGCATCAGCCTCTTTGCAAAATATGGTCGGATGAAACCTAAGTGTGCTCTGCCCAATCCCCAGAAAAGGCGATCCCATAGTCTACGCCAATTACGGTGGATTAAGCCTTCTTAACATCGCATATAAGGTCGTATCACGCGTATTGTGTGAAAGACTAAAGCCCACCGTCAACAAACTGATTGGACCTTATCAGTGTGGCTTTAGACCTTGTAAGTCAACCATTGACCAGATATTCGTCATGCGCCAAATCTTTGAATAGACCCGTGAAAAGAGAATCGACACACACCACCTTTTCATCGATTTTAAAACAGCCTTCGACAGCACGAAAAGGAGCTGCCTTTACGCCGCTATGTCTGAATTTGGTATCCCCGTAAAACTTATACGGCTGTGTAAACTGACGTTAAGCAACACTAAAAGCTCCGTCAGGATCAGAAAGGACCTCTCTGAGCCGTTCGATACCAAACGAAGTTTCAGACAGGGTGATTACTTATCGTGTGACTTCTTCAATTTATTGTTGGAGAAAATAATACGAGCTGCAGAGCTGAATAGAGAAGGTACAATCTTTTAAAAGAGGGTAAAGCTTCTGGCGTACGCCGATGATATTGACATTATTGGCCTCAACAACCGCACCGTGTGTTCTGCTTTCTCCAGACTTGATAAAAAGGCGAAGCTAATGGCTCTGGTAGTGAATGAGGGCAAGACGAAATATGTCCTGTCATCGCATTCGCGACTTGGCTCCCATGTCACTGTTACAGTCATAACTTCGAGTTCGTGGATAATTTCGTCTACCTAGGGACCAGCATTAACATCAACAACAATGTCAACTTTGAAATCTAACGCAGAATCACTCTTGCCAACAGATGCTACTTTGGACTGAGTAGGCAATTGAAAAATAAAGTTGTCTCTCGGTGATGAGCTGTACGTGCTATATGATGGCATTGACATAGTTCAGCGAATGAAGAGACAGCGGCTACGCTGGCTAGGTTATATCGTCCGAAAGTATTCGATGCAGTACCCGCCGGTGGAAGTAGAGGAAGAGGAAGACCTCCACTCCGTTGGAAGGATCAGGGGAAGAGTGACTTGGCCTCACTTGGTATTTCCAACTGGCGCCAGACAGCGAAAAGATTCGGCTATTATCGCGTAAGCGGTGCCAACGCCAATAAAGAAAAAGAGAATGCTGAGCTTGACAAGCTTAAAAAGCAAGATTTTGAAGACTGTTTTCAGAAGTGGGTCTATAGGCTTAAGAAATGCATTGCAATCAATGGCTTTTAGGTAGAGAAGATAAAAAAGGACAAAGGTTACGAATAAATACAAAAAAATTTTTTTTTTTTTCTGGTCAACATACCGAATTTTTATTAACCCCCTCGGCTCGCGATATTTCGTGAATGTTGTCTAGAACTCTTTTGGAAACTATAAATCAGGCAACACTTTCACTTCGCTGCTGTCACAGTTACACGTAGTAGGCTTTCTACTCGACTTGCGCTCCTGTCTTCGGGAAGCACTCATCAGAAACACGATGAAAGGGAACTCAAACCTCTTACGTATCACCGACAAAGAAACAATTGGTTTTCAATAATATTAAGGAAAGAGCTGACACGATGAGGGATATCGAATTGCAATGGAGAAAAATCGAACTGCCTAACTCGCAACGTTGCGATCGCATTTGCAGGCAGAAAAAGGGAGATACTAAAGAGCGTGATTGAAGAGATAGCTAAGGAGAGAATGAAGGGAAAAACTAATAAAACAGGAACGCCGATGTAGTTGCCGATGGTATACGCGTTCCGATAAAAGAGTATGCAGAAGTTAGAATAGAGATTTCCAGTTTAAGGAAAAAAAACTCGGAGAGACCTGCATGAATCTGCTTCTTTTCAGAGTATGATCGGAAGAAAGCGTGAATGAATCTGAGTATACCCTGCTCAATCCATAATAAGAGATACGCCACAACATGGGCGAACTATCATTTGATTGGCCTTCAATATCTCATATATTTATATATGTATATAGGTATATATAAGGTTTTGTCTGACGTACTTCTATGCCGCTATGTCTGAATTTGGAATCTCTGAAAGACTTATACGGCTGTACAAACTGATGCTTATCAACACCGATGAGTCGTTCGATACTAACCGAGTTTTCAAAGAGTATACGTGTCTGTCTTGTGAGTTTCTTAACTTGATGCCGGAGGAAATAGTAAAGGAACAGATGGAGCGGAACGGCGTTACAGATGACATTAAGAAAAAGCTAACGCACAATCAGTCTTGCCCATAGGTGTTACTTTGGATTGAGTACACAAAATTCCCTGGCAATGTCGAGCTTTTTAGACGATGAAACAATGAGTTATACAAAACATATGACGTCGTTTACCAATTTCAGTGAATTAAGAGACAGTGGTCTCTCTGGTTCTCGACGCAGCAGATGAGCTAGCACAGGAACGGGGAAACCTGCGCTGCATTGGAGGTATGAAGAGGGATATGGTTTCGAATTACATGGAAATGACTGGTGCGTTTTTGCTGATTCGGCTATAATCGCATAATCAATGCATACCTATACCAGTTAAGAAGGAGAAAGTACCATATTTGTCAATATTACAATTTGTTACGCTACATTGGTTGGCTGTTAGGACCGACTGTAGCTAATTTATTGTATAATGTGAGGGATGTTAATGCTTTACTGGGAAGCTTAAGAGCGTCGTTTTATTGAGGTATCTTTTAGTCCTCTGGACAGCGTAAGTCCTAGTTGTCTTAGACGTGTTCTATATAGACATGCATCAGATGGAAACAAAGGAACTGTCTTACTCAAGACCGCTTTAGTAAAGCTCTATCTTGTCAATGTCAGTATACAGAGTGTTTATTGCATTTCTAACTACAGCTGAAGCCCGTTGAAAGCTTGTGGAAGTTTATGGTGTAGCTGCGCCGACCGATAAGTTACGTAGAGAGTAGTTTCGATGCTTTAAAGTGATGATTTTAGTATCGAAAGAAAAGTGCGTTTTAGTGAGACTGGTGTAGTGTACTATGAGCTACTAAGGCCAGGCAAATCATGAATGCAAAATGTTATCGACTACAACCAATGCGCTTGAGACGAGCATTGCGTGAAAAACAACCAGAAACGACCGAAAGATGTGACAAGGTGATTTTGCAACATGACAACGCTCGGTCGCACGTGGGCGTAACGGTCAAAAACTATCTAAACACGCTTAAATGGATGGACAGACTTTGTCGCATCCGGCAAAGCGATTTGGCGTGTCACAAAAGTGGGTGGCACCATTGAAGCTGTTATGAGAAGTTAGTAATATGAAGAATAAAACATGGGCATATTCCTCAAAAACTACTCAGAATATCGCTGCTGTAGCCCAAGGTGTTGAAGAAACCTAAGGATTGTCCATTCCTCGTCGTTCTCATCGTCATTACACTGTAGTTTGCATAAATATTGGATTTTAAGGCTTATAAAGTTTAGTTAACACAAGAACTCAAGCTAGTCGACCATCAACAACGTCGTGTCTTCGCAGATTGGATGCATGAAAATTATCAGAAATTTCATCGAATATAATTTTGATTGATGAGGCCCGCTTCAATGGCTATATCAATAAGTAAAACTTTCCGATCTGGAGCTGTGAAAACCCAATATTTATTGTTCCATTCTCAACGTGTAACGTCCGCCGAGGCCATTGGACCTTACTTCTTTCGAAATTGAGACTGGAGCAACAGCTACGGTGAAGGGATTGCGTTATTGATCTGAAAAACGTCAGTTTTCAACAAGACGTCACTACGTGCCACACAAGTAACGAAACATTTGATTATTTAAGAGAAAAGTTTTCGGACCGTGTTTCTCTCGAAGAGGTGACCGCAATTAACCATCGAGATCTTGTGAATTAACACTTTGCGACTTTTTGTTTTGGGGACACGTGAAAGAAAAGGTCTACCTCAACAGACCCACATCAATTCCAAGCCTCAAAGATGGAATATAGCAGCCACTTTGCGATTTGATGACGGAAAAATTCTTAAAAAGGATACAGAATATCAGGGAAAACCCTGTTTCTTTTACTTGTCTCTTCAATAGAAAACGCTTTTTTGAATACAAACAATTGGACTGTATTAATTTTTTACTTCCATTAATTAGGTATTTCACCACTGTACTCGCCGTGAATGAATTTGAAATACCATAAAGCAAGCTGATTACAACAAAAATGTGTAAACAAAAAACAGCAACACACAGACAAACGGTAGCCGCACGTGCTCGAAACCTAAGAAGTGGCGCCAAAAGCTGGAGTGTGCGCAGTAACACCCGCAACATGTTGCAGCAACATACCAATGTATAGCAACATATGCAAAAACAAAAACAAAAAAAAAACAACTGAGAAGTATTAAAAGCTATGATGGTTTATGTGCCCATAGGGACGCATGCATACATACACACACATATACACATACACACATACAAACATATGGCTTGTCCCACGCAATTGCCAAAACGCGACTGTGTTAACAAACAACACACAGCCGACGACATGCCACCGAGGTAATAAAACCTACAGCCAACAACTACAACAAACAACCAACAATTGTGGTGTTAGAACGAATACGAAGCGTGTCTGCTGCCGACTGAGTTGCTTGGGTAAACGTTTAGGCGGCAATGACTGTTTGCCTGCCTGTTGAGAATTTCCCCAAAATGCGGCAGATCAGTTGATGTTTACGTTTCGTTCGAAGCGTGTGGCACGTCGCGGCGTTTTATAACGGTAAAATAATAAATAATATTAATTGGTAGGTGTGTGCTTCATTAAATGGCAGCAGAATTTAAGTGGTGTTTGTGTTGAAAATATTTTTGTTGTTGTTGTTGTTTGTTATTATCCACTGCTGTTATCAAACGTTACCGGCTGTTTATTTTCGATGCGTCATAGCGGATGCGTTTGTTTGCGGAAACGGAAATTCGGTTGTAGGTGAGTGCGTAATGTGGCTGTGTGTGTAGCAGTCAAACAGTGTCCGTTGCGCTTTTAACGGTAATAACGGTGACGAAGTGAACGCGCGACGGAAGTGCTAAAATCCGTTATATGGCTTGCATTAAGTAAAGTGCTTGGATTGCTTTAAATTACACGTACCATGAATTGAAATGCTAATAATAAATGTTGCGTATACGCCATGTTGGGTAGCGGCGAAAACATATTGAAGCTTGCAAAAGAAAAGATTTTTTTTCAAAATAAAGAAAGCAAGACTATTTCAAATTTAATGAACAAAAACCCCACAGAAATTTTTGCGCGTGTTCAGTTATTATATATTTACCGCAAAATGAGTAGCATATTTATGCCAAAATAAAATATTAACACAATATTGGCACATTTCACAGTTCAGTCTTAAGAGCAACAAAATATAGTTGGAAAGTATACAAAAAAAAAAAAAAATAAAATAAAATAAAATAAAATAAAATAAAATAAAATAAAAAAATAAAAACCAAAATATATACCTATATAATATCAGAAAGTGAGCACGCGTAACAATAACAAAACTTACGAATATTTCACACTCTATACCGCGATCCTCGGGGGTTTAAACTAAGGTAGTGAATAAACTAAAAGAGTGCATAAATATATGTGCAGGGGCAAGTGGCGATACATACATACTTTGCTTTGCTGCAGGTTTCGTTGTTTTGTGTGGTAAGTGCATTTTTGTTAGTGTGTTTATGTGCTTGTGAGAATATAAAATAATACATTGGTATTTCCACAACTGCGATTTTATAGCATTTTTAATACACTTCCTTTCATTTCTTACAATTCGATTTATATACCTTCGGGTAACACTTTTTCATTATCGCTTACAGCGTCATGCGTTTACTCATTCGGTTGGTTAGGTTTCTATATATATACATTTTTTTTTTTATATTTATATAAGCCAAAAAAGGCTGTAAAGAAATTTTCTCATTCTCTTTTCTACTACTCATAATATAAAAAATTTAAAAATGATGCGAAAACAGTGCCAATTTAATAAGTTTGGCTGCTATTAAGGTGATTAAGGTTCGACCGTAAAGATATTAATTTTTCTAAAATATTGCAAGTGTAAAAATTATATTTTTTTATTGAAAATTAATTTGAATCAAATATATATGAGCTATATTATCTATAACCTTTTGTCATTTTTAGCGTAGCTTCATAATTCCACCACTCTATAATTAATGTGTGATATCGGCGAAAAACTTGGCCAAATGATTTTTAACTCTCAAGAGTGTTTTGCAAAGCACAAAATAATTGATGGCTAGAGGGTGCAAGGTCCAAGCGATTTTCGGCCGATCAAAAATTATTATTATTCATAAAAACAATAATAGTTAAACCACATACGGTATTCCAGTTTTTGGATAAAATATTAATTCTCATAACTGGAAAATTAGTTGGAGGTGGTTATATGATAAAGTTCCAAAAGTTCCGAAAACCATATATCTGAACAAATCGGTGTATGGGAGCAACAAGTTATAGTCGTCCGTTTATGATATTTTTAGTATAACTGTATAATTCATAATATATGTGTGCGGAGTGCCAAACTTCACGCATTCACGAATTCATGCCACCCCAATGTATTCTGGACTTACCCGATCTGGCCGGTTTCGACAAATGATTGTTTAAATATACCAATGCATCAGTGAACCCAGTTTGGTTGAAATATTTAAAAAACTGAGGCTCTAATTTGCCTACAAACAGACGGGCAGACAAGCAGACAGAAATGGCCAAATCAACTCAACTCGTTATATTCTGATGCGATCGGTATAAAGTTTGTTGGGTCTATCTCGACCAAAGTTAAGTACTATTTCATGAACATAAAATTTAAAATGATTGATGAGCATATATGTGGTCTGGCGTTGTCAGATTATCCATCTTGCTAACAGGATTCATCCGATTATGGAGTTTGGCCCTAAAAGAGCAGCTCATAGTGAATGATTCCATGTCCGTTTGTCGCTTGTCGTAGCTGAAAGTGATCCATGATGATTCCTTGCCAGTCACTAGTCAGATGAGTTGATTTGGCTACGATTCAGCGGCGATTCCTAGATGTGGTTCGTTTTGTATGCAGCCTTTTTCAAGTAGTGCCAAATAGATTTTTGTACAATATTTAGCTCCTGGGTAATCTAAACAGTAGTCGACGATTTTTATTATTTTATTTATTTATTTTATTCGACATTTGGCCTTCCACACCAAGGAGTATTTTGTAACCAAAATTATACACGATGGACTGTTAGAGTATCAAGACCATATACACTATTCGCATTTTTAGCTTTCTTACTTGCTTTTTCACCTCTGTCGAAAAAAAATTATAGAATATCCCTTTGTGTGACTTTGGGCAAATTTTTTTTTGACTTTTTGAAAACTTACCTTTAAAACATAAAAAAAATTATATTTCTATATTTTTGCGGAAAAGGAAATCTTGGATGAAATTGATGCAAACGTCTTATTAACGATTATGAAGATGAAAATGAAACCAGTTTTTGAAGACATTGAAGCGTTCATTGATAATCTTCATCCAAATGATGAAATAATTACTAAAGACGTAATACACATCAGCTCTTAAGTTGCATAAGAAAACGTGAACTTGATTTGTGTAAAAAATTTTGATGACAATAATAATTATGATGATATGAAGCTTGAGGGTGACATCTCATTCATTATCATCAAATTTATGAATAAACACCAAAAATGAAAATTAAATGGAAGTGACGGGATTTTGTTGAGTCTAGTCTTACAATTACAAGTACTTTAAACAATTTTTTCCTGATGAACTTTTTCAACATTTGTATACTATTCAAGATGAAATATCAGGTTTTCAGCCAAATTAAAATGGGGCAATATAAATGGTAATTGGATTACATGGTTGTATGCTGATAGTTAGAATTACAATATTTTAGAACTTTGCACTTTCTAAGGACACAATGCTTTAGGTTACGTTTAAACCAACATTTTGTTGATTCCTCCTAATTGCAATGACAAATCTTTTAAAATTCATCTTTTAACTGAAAAAATAAAAAAATAAAACACTAAGAAGTTCGAACAGGAACATTTTTAAAAAAATGCTTCGGTAACAGCTCAGGCAGACAAATTTCGAATAGAGATCTTTTGGAGCATGGAAAATGTTCGTCTGATTGTTTAGTAAACACATGGTAAAACGGCGGAATACAAAGCACGTTTATTTGGCCTCTAACTTCATAGTAGTTGGAGAACAAAATTAACGATTCCATTTAAAAAAAAAAAAAAAATTCTGCGATATCACAAAAATTATACTAAAATATTGAAACCGGCGATTTTTCATTCAGATGGCGTTGACATTTTTTTGAACAGCTTGTGACTATTTAATTGTATTTTTTCTTTTGACAGTTATAAGCTGTCACTCTTAGCTTGCTTTAAGAAATAAGTGCGCGTAATTTTGTTGATTTTTGTTTGTTTGGCGTCAATTTTAATATGGATCCCACAAAAGCACATTTTCGCCATATTTTACTTTATTATTTCCTTTTAGTTTGGTGGGATAGGAAGGGTGTGGTATATTTTGAGCTACTTTCAAGGAACCAAACGATTAAATCGGATGTCTACTGTGAACAACTGGACAATTTGAATACATTCATCAACGTGAAGTGGGCAGAATTGGTCAAACCTGAAGGTGTCGTATTCCACCAAGACAATGCTAGACCGCACACATTTTTGGTCACTTGCCAAAAACTGAGAGAGCTAGGCTGGGAACTGTTGATGCAACCAACATATACCCCTGAACCTGCGCCGTCAGACTACTATTTGTTTCGATCTTTGCAGAACTTATTAAATGGTAAAACTTTCAAAAATCACGATGCTATAAAATCGCACTTGGTTCAGCTTTTTGAAAATAAAGGCAAGAAGTTTTATGAGCGTGGAATAATGATGTTGCCGGAAAGATGGCGAAAGGTCATTCAAAAAAATGGAAATTACATAATTGATTAAAGTTCATTATAAAATTTAAAAAATGTGTTTCTTTTAAAAAAACCGCCGGTTTCTTTTGGGGCTACCTAATAAATATATACATAGTAGAATTATACTACTGTCAATTTATGTATTCTTTATCTTTAATTTAAAAAATTTTAATTTGAAGCTATTTTATTACATGCATTTTGAGGTATACTACAGAAGTTGTACGTGTTAACCGTGTTAAATATCCCAAAATACTTACACAAATATACAATAATTTTTTCTCCTTTGCGAACTTTATACGATATAAACAAGTACAATATTTGTGGGCGTGTAAAGCGTAACAAAATTGTTTTCTTCTTGCTGTTGTTCATTTTTGACTACAGCTGAGTTAAGTCTACATCTCTTCTCCCATTGTCTTTCTCAGTACAACATATCATCTTTCTAACGCAATCAAGCCTAATTACAAGTATATAGAACGCGAGATGCAAATTACTAAAGGCATGTATTGCAAAAATAATGGATTACTTTCAGTTATACTATTTTTTAAATTTTTTACGATTATTTCTGTTACTGTGAAATAAAATTTTTCCAAAACAAAAGCAAAAAATGCTTGATACGAGTATTTTTTTTAAATTTATGAATTACAATTAAAAATGAAAATAATTTTAAAAAGGAAAAATTTCAGCACACACTCAACCGCAACTCAATTATAGTAAATAAATAATATACACCAAGAGATACCCTATGCAAATTGAGCGCAGCGCTGGTTAATAATTAATTATGTGATTTTTAATTTATTTATTTCATATTGAATATTTATTTCATCAACCGGTGTTGATGCAACAGCAAACAGCCAACAGCCAACAGCCATATATGTAGTTGTACCATATTATTAAAACCTTATGGGTAATGCAAGCAGTACTTGTAACATCAGTTGCAAACATTGTATCTACATAAGTATGCGTATGTACTATATAGCCCAGGTGCAGGCAAATTGAAAACTGTCTACCTTTTTGTTGATTCAATGACACGATGAATTCACGGCTTAATTCTGGTGGGCCTACACATACGTGTAGTAGTGCTATAATTAGTAGCTAAAAAGTTTTTGTATTGAATTCTCAGAAATTTTATTATGCGCTGCAGAAGATACATATTTGTGTTTTCAGTGGAAAAAGTGCGATTAAAATTCATACAACTTTACAATGTATGTGCTGCCCAGACGAAGGTGAGGTTTGCGTGTTCACAAGAATGCAAATGCATTTATATTAGTTGCTGAATTGAACTCTCATATGTAGTCGTGTCTTAATATGCCATAAAATTCATACTGTTTTAGTAAGGCGAAATATTAATTCCTGTAGCAAGCCATACATTATTTTTGAGTTAAATTGCAGGCTTCATTTTCCGCAGCTGGAATTATTCCATCTACACGTATGTCAGACATGCAACGGTTTGCTCGATAATTTTTTCGCTATTTTGAATGCAGTATCAATATGCCTCTCAAATAAGACCCTCGTACCTATTAGTAAAAAATTAGAACAATTGATTTTCCAGGCATCACAGGATGCAGACGGTCCAAGTTGCTGACATTAACAGGTCCGAACTAAGATTTCGGCAGTAGAGGAGTTCACAGTGTATGATTACTTGCCAAGCCGCGGCTCCTTTGTTTATAACAAGTAAGCATTGACAACGTGTACCATCCACGTAGCCCAACAATAATTTCATGACTTAACTTAAGAGTCATTCGCTTTACTACATTAGTAAACATTTGAAGAAACTGAAAGGTTAGCGAGAGTCCATGGCCACAGCTTCCACTGCCTTGTGAAGCTATGTGATTTGGGATCAAAGCTATGTTTCCTGTGTTTTCCAGTGCTAGCCTGTTAATTTCCTATTTGTTCCCACAAACTGGGACTTTGTGTTGCTACACCAATTAAAGTGGTTGCCCATTTGGTATCTTCAGTAATGCCCAAAGTTTCTGCTAGGAAGAGTCGTTTTGCAATCATTGAGTTTGTACCTTCCTGGGTTAATCTCGTTAACGCTGCTTCGTGTGTATAAACAATATTTTGAATTTTCTTATATCGAGGATGACCTTTTTTCAGGTAGTTCTCATAATGCCAGATGTATCTAGTAAAAGTGGCACTTTGCATCTGCTCCATAGATCTACTGAGCCACCTCGTTTTTAGTGTCGGTTATAATACTAGTGTTCTATAAGTCAGCATAAATTTTACTACACATTTTGGAAAAAAATCACTCGAATTATGTTTTTGCTTTTATTGAGAACTTCTTCGAAATTTTATATATGACCGATTTGGAGAACATTACGGCAATTCCTCTTAAGGCAGTAGTTTGCTTGAGAACAAAAAAAGTTGGAGAAAAGTATTATTTAAACTACTTTTTTTGTAGGGAATTTTTTCTTCCAAAAAAGAGAATTTAATTTTTTCAAACTTCGAAAAAATTGGGAATTTTCCAACTTTATTTTTTAAGCTCATATAGAAAGGACACTTATAAAAATTAAAAAAAAAAATTGGTTCGACTGTTTCAGATGCATCGCACGACCTCCACTCACCGGCACCGTTTCACGAGTTCAGAAAACTCATCAAAATTCTTCCTTCCTTTTCATAAAACCTTTTTTTTCGAGTTCTAAAGGAGACAACTGCCTTAAGGATAGCGGGTCAAATTGCTGAATTTTCTTCTGCCACGTGAAGAGAGAGAGAGAGAGAGAGAGAGCTTAAATTCTTCCGGACTTACTATGCGCTCATGTCTCTCACGCAAATCCCAGTAAAATATTGCATGCAAACTAAATGTCTTTGTCCTTTGAAAATTAATTCGAATGTGAGCAAAATGCAAACAAGAGACAGGACAAGGAAAATCATAACAACAGTCAATTCGAATAAGGAGAAATTAGATAACAAAAACCTAAACAATGGATTAAAACACAGATCTCCATACAAACAAAGTGGTATATGCCAAAGTAAATTATTTTATCTGCAATTTTTCAATTTCTTCTAACCAAAGACACTACCAGACATTCATACAAAACCAGCTAACAAATGAAAGGAAACAAATTGCATAAATATGTCGCTAACAAGAAAAAGGATACAAGAGCATATTCGGATACTTGTAAAAGCAAACAAATTTCAATGTTTTGCACTTGACCACATTTTTTAATCTCCGCTAAGCAAGATGAAATGTGGCTTGAGTTGCGAACACGTAATGGCGTGTGAAAAACTACTGCAATAGTGAGAAAAAGAATTAAGAAAAAAAACATGACAAGTGAATATACAATAGAAAAATCATGTTGCTGTGCAACGCTCGAGTGAAATACAAAATACGTGACAAAAGAAAACTATATGAACTACGGAAAAAGAGAAGCATTTTATACGAAAGGGTAATTCAGTGGCAAATAAATATGTATGTAGAATGTACACGTATAATGTATAATTGGTACGGTCGCAATAGCCCAATTAGAAAAATTAGTTTTTTATAACTTTGAAAATTGTTCAGACCACTTTCAAAGTTATAAAAATCTAATTTTTCTAATTGGGCTCGTCCCTCGACAAAGAATTTCAAGCCCACTGCCATGGCAATTTTTGTAAACTTCGATCCATTTGACATAATTTGCCAACAATTTTCGGTATTACAGCCACGAATAACTGAGAATATCACTGCTGTTGCCCACAGTGTTGAAGAAAACCCTTCGTTTTTCGGTTTCGGGAATTCTATAAAACGTCATTCCATGGTATTTTGCATATAGACTTGGGTCTTGAGGCTTATAAAGTTTAGTTAATACAAAAACTATAGCCGGCTGATCATCAAAAACGTCGTGCCTTTGCTGATTGGGTCCTTGAAATGTATGAGAATGATCCAGAATTACCGGCGAAAAACCGATTAAGCCCATTTCCACCTCGATGGCTACGTCGATAAGCAAAACTGTCGCATCTGGGGCTCGGAAAACCCACGACTTATTGTCGAAAACCCTTTTCATCCTCGACGTGTAACTCTTTGGTGCGGTTTATGGTCCGGCGGGTTCATTGGATCTAACTTTTTCAAAAATGAGGCTGGAGTAACACTTATGGGAATGAATTGCGCTATCGAGAGACAATTTCTTATGACCACGAATTTGATGGTATTGATCTGGGCAACGTTTACTATAAACAAAATGGTGTTACGTGCCACACAAGTAACGAAACCATCGATTGCTTAAAGGAAAAGTTTCCGGACCGTGTTTCTCTCGAAGAGGTGATCGCAATTAACCATCGAGATCTTGTGATTTAACACCTTGCCACTGTTTCCTTTCCTTTTCAACTCGTGAAGCTGTTGAGGGCATACAACGATTCGGAGACGAAAAATTTCAAAAACAGTACAGTACAGGTTCTGCAAGCGCAGTCATGGAAACCATTCAGTTAATTATGGCTTTCCATTATTAATGTCATATCTTCCCCTTTGATTTTTAGAGATATGACAGACCATATACATAGCTCAATGGGATAACCATAGCTGCTGTGGACATCTCCAATTCGACAAGGGTGTCTGGAAAAATAAGTCCGATGAGGAAATAGCAGCTATAACTTCTACCGTCCAAACTGTTGTTGTAATTTTTTCACTATTCCACAAAAATATATGGTCTGAGACAGCTCCATAGAACTGAAACCCAAAAAGCCATTTTTCTTTGAATATCAAAATCACACCTCTTATTGGAGAACCCTGTATGCGCTTGCTATTAGTTGTTAGTGCCATTTTTATTGAAGATTGTGGCATAACCCACTTTGAATATCTACATCTTGGTATGTGTAAATGTGTATCGCCTTAACTTTGTAACGTTTTCTTAACGCAAACGTGCGAAGATTAACACATAAAACACACACATACACAGCCAACGTGTATACAACAATAAAAGCGAACTAAAAGCATTTAAGTAGAGCAGCGAAGTAGCAATAGAAGTGCAACTAGAAACAGGCAATAACAATCTTTTCTATAACAACCAAATACATACAAATTCAAGTGTGGTTATGGTGGTTGTAAAGCGTATGTAAGCGAAAATCAAAAAAAGAAAAAAATGTGGCAACAATTTGTCATTTAAAGTTTCTTTAACGTCTCGGGTACATGTATACCTGATTTATTAGGTCTACCGGAAAGTTCTGTCCGAATCTATGACATCATTTCCGCCACGTAAGCACATATTTATTTATTGCTTGTTTGGCTCTATATTTCTATTGCTTTCTAACATAGCAAAAATACTATAATTCAAATAATTCATATTAGTCTTAAGTCTTAAGTGTGAAACGATAGTATATCCATGACAATTGATAAAGTTCATTTACGTCACTGTATTTTATACGAATTTCAAAAAGGCAGAAATGCTACAGAAGCATGTATAGAATTACTGAAAGAGTTTGGTGAAGGTACAGTTTCTACTAGGACACGCAGAAGATGGTACGAAAAACTTGAAACAGGTGATTTCGACCTTTCTGATAAGTCCAAAATCTGAGGATGTCCGTGTTCAGTCAAGCGTCATTTACAGCGGAGCGCTAGGGCTGCGGCGTGCTATAGATATTGAGCACCCGCAACACCTGGCCGTAAAAAAGGGTTGTTCTCGTTGGATCCTGCCCAATTTGACAATCGCTCAAATAAAAGGCTCGTGTGGATTGATGTAAAGAAATGCTGAAAAAAAAAACGATCGCGGTGCTTCAAAAACCGTTTATAAGATCGTCACAGGTGACGAATCATGGATCTATGCGTATAAGTCCGAAACAAAACAGCAATCGATCATGTGGGTCTTCCAAGACGAGCCGAATCCAACGAAAGTTGTTCGTGGAAGAAGCACTCCGAAGCAAATGGTCGGCTGTTTCTTCGGCAAAACTGGTCATGTGGCAATTGTTCCGCTTGGGCAACGTAGGACGGTCAATTCTGAATGGTACACCATCATTTGTTTGCCTGAAGTCTTCGGAGAAATTCGAAAAACGAACAAGACAAGACGAATCATTGTGCACCATGACAATGCGAGCTCTCACACATCGGCTCAAACCAGCGCCTTTTTGACCGGCCAAAACGTTGAATTGATGGGTCATCCGCCGTACAGCCCTGACTTGGCACCCAGTGACTTCTTTTTATTCCCACATATGAAGAAAATAATGCGTGGTCAACAATTGTCGTCGCCAGAAGATGCTGTTGAAGCATTCAAAAACCATGTTTCGGAGGTGTCTCAATCGCAGTGGAAAAAGTGCTTCGAAAATTGGTTTGAGCGCATGCAAAAGTGTATAGATCTTGATGGAGAATATTTTGAAAAATATTAGTATTTTCATTATTTGGCCAGAAATATATATAGCAGCCCTCGTATCTAGTAGTAGATTTTTAAGTCTATGACCATATTCAGTCAGTTCTTTGTCACCATATTTGAATAGATTAGTCGATCAGCAATTGAGCTTTGCTACTTTTGAAGCCAGTAATCGTTGCTCATGTCTTTTCACAACATTTATCTGTTTTGGATTCATCTTT
Source organism: Ceratitis rosa (assembly GCA_037013455.1). Lineage (NCBI taxonomy): Eukaryota > Metazoa > Arthropoda > Insecta > Diptera > Tephritidae > Ceratitis > Ceratitis rosa. The sequence continues at coordinate 7,943,551 of JAWMAG010000020.1, read as the reverse complement.
TAAGGGTGTTGGATTTTTACTGTCATTCACTTGATAGAAGAAGTGCCCCCTTTTTAAACCCATCCGTCACTAGATTACCTCTATGATTTCTACTCTAGAATTCTCTTCATACTAAGGTTTTTGATCTCTTCTTTGTTTGCTTCTCTCCTCAACTCTAGGTGTCTATTCTACACAGTGGTAGTCTTTTTTCTCACCTCTGTGGTATGATATTCCTTATCGTACTACCACTTCTTTTGACCTTGTAGAACACCAATTGTTACTCTAAGGGTGGTGGGGAGCGTTCTTAGGTCCTTGGAATATACATGAAATTCACTGGAGGGAGACATGTCTTCTCTCAATACAACGTGATTAATATGGTTGCTAGATTTTCGAACCGGTGACAATCATGCAGCTTATGAATTTTTTCGTGCCAGAAACTGGTTCTTTGGAGAACTATACCTCAGGCCCTGACGAAGTCGATCACCCTCAGCCTGTTTGGGTATGTTTCGTCAAATAAATCCAAATGCAAATCACCAAGCGCGGTTTTGTCTAGCGGCGAATGTAGCGCTCCTAGCTGCGTTCAAGTTGTATATCCTTGCTGCTTTTTTACATTTTGGTATAATTATTAAATTTTATGGTTTTGTATGTATTTTCGTAAATATTCTTCCGTACAGGCGAACATAAAAACATAATTTTCTTTATTGTTGTACTACCTTTTCAAATTTAACCAAGCGGATTTTATAACCTTCTGTATAATTGCCAGCATGTGTTATACCCAACACCTTCACTTTCCCAACAGTGTTTTCTTTACAACAGATTTTCCATTTTTCATATCCTTTTACCTTATTTATACACTTGAGAAGATATAAATATATATCTTTTCCGCCGCCGCCATGCGTTTGTGTGTTTTTTTTGGGCGCCAATCAAAAGTTGTTTTATCCCAGTGCGAAACCGAATATGAGTAGATATACATATATACCTATGTAGGTATGAGCACGCATTCGCACGAAAACACATAGATATGTATGTATATCTATACGTATCAACAACCAAAATAAGGTGGGGAAATGAATGTGCATAAATTTCTTCTTGTCCACGTATTCACTTTCCTCTAGTTTATTTTTTGTTGAATAATTTCATGCAATACATACGTGTACGTGTACATACAACCTCCACAATCTGTTTGCGATTTTACTGCTTTTTTGCAAGATTTTTTTTTCGTATAAACTAAACATACGCTCCAAACCTATTTCTTTGAATTTGCATTTTCCATATTCATTGGCCTTGAGTATACTACTTATAGTTATACAAAAACAATTCGAGGTACGACATTTTCGCTTGAACGTTAAACTATCAGATATCGTTCCATGAAACTGAGTGAAATTGAAGCTATTCAATGATATACTAAGAATATTAAAGTGAATAAATATATTTTAGAGTTCAACCGAAAATGTCACAAATAACACCGTTAAGAAGTCCAATAAATAATTGCATACCGTAGAACTTATACTGAAAACTTCATTTCGGGTGAGGCTACCTGATTGTCTAGTCTCTTTTAATAACTGGAGCTGATAAATACCTTTTTCATTTATTTTTGGTTTGAAATAAAAAGCGAATGCAAGAAGTTGTAAGAAGGGTGTTTTTTAAACAAAATATAAAATAATCTTATGATCCAGAATTAAGAATTATTATAAATACAAGTGTTTGCCTTTATGTTTTAAAAGTGATTTCGAGCAAGTGACCGCCACGGCTAGCTCGAATGAATTCGTCCATTTTTGAAGAAATTTGGAACAATGCCCATAGAGTACACTAACAACCACACTGTTTAGGATATAAGGACGTCTCTTTTGAAACGTTCTTATGAAAATCGGAATCGGTAGCTATGTCGTTTTGAGCCCATTCACCGAACGTGTTACTCACTTGGCCACACAAAGTGTATGGGCACGGCTCCGCACTTGTTGTGCGCGTGAGCGTATGGACTCATTCGAGTCTTCATTGATGCTACACGTATGCTCCACAGCAGCAGCAGATGATGCGCATTATGCACTGGAGCCAATGTGTTGAAATGTCGATCCATGGTTACTCGAACCGCTGACTCTTCTGGCCGAACATGTCGACCGAAAATTGGACGCAGTGTACGATGAGTCCCTCCAGTCGAATCGTTATTTTTACAATAAATTTAAATAATTCTCAAATGTTGTTCTGGAGTAAGCCTGTTCATTATGAAGTAGCAAACCAAATTATATATAATTATGGTAAATCATTTAAGGGGTTATATACAGTTAACGGACCAAAAAAAAGCGAATTTTTAAGAATTTAGTTTGAGAAGTCTTTTGAATTTATTGATTCAAAAAGTTTACATGCTTATTATGGTATTATTCAACAATATTTTAATCCTTATAGCTAGTAAAAATATTTCTCTGGAGAAGGGCTACAGCTGATCTCCAGGAGGTCCTCTGAAAAAAGACGTCTTGCGGTGACCACTCTATCTCTGAACTGGATCATCTGAAATTAAAAAACCAAACAGATTTCATTAAAGTAATGTTAAATCTAGTGATTAATCACGAAGGAATAAGCAAAAAAAAAAAAATCTTGTCGAAGTGGCGCCTTCTTAATGAAAAAAGCCGATTTTTCAGCGAAATCTCGATTTTAAATTGTTTATAAAAAAAGTATTTATCGGAAAAATAAAACCTTAGATTAATCACTGAAAAATATATTTAAGAAGCTTGTGTTAAAATTTTATAAATATATGTAGGTACAGAAAATAAACTAAAACAAAATCGATTTTTTGAAAATCATAACTGTATATAACCCCTTAACAGCTATCTAAAAGACCAACTCCAAAAAAAGGATTGTCTCAGTGAAAACCAGACAAAACACCCTGTCTTCGTTAGGTTATGAAATAATTTTGATTTATTAGCATTTTTGGTTTGTCATTAGCATATTTATTGAAAACTTTAATGATTGCATAATAGTTGTTGTGCTCACGTGCTATATTAAAAGCCTCTATGTATTCTGTGGTATGCGGTGGCGTATGAGCGATTATTTTCATATGCATTCTTTTTTAAAGTTAATTTGAAAAGTTTAATTACTTATGGTAATAATTACGCTTGAATTTGATTTTTAAATTTTTTAATTTTCGTAAATGTACGCTGGTTATTTGTATCACATTTGTGGAGTCTTTAGCTATAAATTCAAGGTACATAATAGTCTTGAGAGATGGTTCGTTATCGTGGTATGGGCTTATAGCCACATATCTGATCTTCTTCAATGGATTTGCTCCTTTCAATGTCACAAAGAGCGCATTACTATGCATGCATGGGCGACTTAAATTTCATCATCCATCCTTAACCGCTATCTATTCTATTCTTAACGACTCTTCAAAATAAATAGTTCAACGGACCCAATTAGCAGTTACGCAATGTTTCATTTGATGAACATAATCTCGGTGTGTGGCTGGAAATATTCCGTATTTTGGGATCTATTAAAAGATTGTGCATTACTAGCCGTTCTAGGACGGGTAGCGTTAGATTTCGAAAAAGTATCAGCAGTTATTTGTTCCGGCGAATTATCACTCGATCCTTCTGCAGCCGCATCAGAAAATTAATCATCTGCTTGCATATCCTCTGTTACCTGAAGGTTGGAGATTCCCAATCTCTGTATATATGTTGTACTTTCCGTAGAAGAAGTATCTGAAACTATGCACGCCAGACTATCTACTATTCTTCTAATTGAAAACTCTCTACGCTCCCCGAATTGCGGCGATATGGCTAATAATAATCTCTCAATCCTTTCCCTTTTAAATGTTATAGATATATGGAACATAGAACGTTTATTCGCATAATTTGTTGAGGCAGCGGTGCAGATGGAATACGAGAAAAAAATAGCCTGTTGCCAACTATATGGATGCAAATCTGGGTAATGTTAAGCTCTTGCGATTGTTCTTGTTAAAGTGAAAAGTCGATATTTCAGATCCTAAAAATGTGGCATTACTACTAGTCCTTATACTACTGACACGATAGTCGTTGTATTGTGGTACACCTTGTGGTAGCGGAATTCGTTTAGACACAAAACTGTGAATCGTGAAGACATCGTTATAATTATTGGTTCATAATTTAATGTCGTGGCTAAAAGTTCGTGGGCTTGAAGATAAATACTTGAGCTTTGGATAGTACATCTGGACCCTAATCATGCGATTATATCCGGAAAAAAAGGACTCGCCAGACAGATTTTCTTGGGTAGATAAGCGGGAAAGAGTTCCAAATTGCATGGGTATGGCATGTGTGGACTGTAGCGATAAACGCCGAAGTCTTGTTTTACCTTGGTATGTGGAAGATTGTTCCCACCGATGTTTCATGAGACGTAGACACTATCTGGGTTTCTTGGGCGCGAAAATGTTGCTGGTTTACATAAGTTTGGTCTGCTTTTAAAATGTCGCTAGCGTTTACCATAACCATCTTGTAATTAGGCCTAGTAAGCTGCAACCGAGAAACCATATTTCGGTATTGGAATTGGTTCCTCCATGATAAACAATTTCGTGTGATATCTAGCTTCCCTTGCCGGAACGACTCGGGAGATGCCGCGGCAATACTGTGAAACTGTAGTAGAAGTAGTGCTTTGAGTTTACAATCGAGGCTGATGTGTTAAAGCTGGAAGCCGTGGTGTATTGGCATCTGAAGCCTCAGAGAGTTGGTAATCGGTTGCTTTAGCTGAGTTGTCATTATCATTACATGTAACATTATCCCTATTTGTGGCCTCCAATTGGCTGATATACTACAGTTCTTGATCCTCATCAGTTTCCCGTTACAACCGTCCAGAAATTTATCGAAGTGTTTGCGGGAGAGACCATGCGGATTCTAATGTGCTGCTGTCCATCGATAGAGTTTCATAGCTCTCGGTGACTTTGGTGAAGCTTATGTATTCTGTTTGCAGCAGTGGACTTGTGGAATCCCAAGTCCGACATTCATCTTGCATATTACCTTTCAATTGTTCAGTGTTGCTTGGAGCAAACTGTACATTGGTTGGAAGCTCTGCGTCTCCACGCAATAAATTCTGCTCTGGGGAATTGCCAGCGGTATCAGGATCATATGAAGAAAGTTCTGATTTTATGTTTACTGATGTCCGATTATCATTTTCCCCAACTGAAGAGTGTACGGTGATTACTACCTGGTTCATAGCTGGTTCTTCAATCGTAAACTCGTTGGCAAGTACAGTTATTTTTAATTGATTATCATTGATCCTGTTAACGAGGAAATTACAAATCGAAGCAATATTATTCTCCCCTTCAGCAGATCCACTGTCTCCCCTCACCGTCGCTGATTTATTACTTGTTAAAGATAGTTGGTTGAATTGATGAATTTTCATCTTTCTTGTAAAAAGATATATCTCTTTACTGAGAATCCTTGTCTCTCAGCCCAATCACTTGCCATTTAAAGTGCCTCTGTGTTTCCAGTGATACTTGACAGTGATATTTGCAAGAGTTTTTTTAATATTTAATAAAAAAAATATCTCCTTATTTTTAAGCCATAGATATGGTTTTTTATGATATTTTGTTTTATTGGAAAAAATTACACATAATTTTCGGTAGTAAATGTTTGTTGGGGCATATGAGGGTCATTATTATTGAGGGCTGATATTGTTTTCATTCTTCTTCTTCTTTATTGGCGTTGGCACCGCTTACGCGATTATAGCCGAATCAATTACAGTGCGCCATTCATCTCTTCTTTTCGCTGTTTGGCGTCAGTTGGAAATGCCAAGTGCTCCCAGGTCACTCTCCACTTGATCTTTCCAACGGAGAGGAGGTCTTCCTCTTCCTCTGCTTCCACCAGCGGGTACTGCATAAATACTTTCAAAGCTGGAGAGTTTTCATCCATTCGGACGACCTGGCCTAGCCAGCGTAGCCGCTGTCTCTTCATTCGCTGAACTATGTCAATATCGTCGTATAGCTCGTACAGCTCATCGTTCCATCGTCTGCGGTATTCGCCGTTGCCAATGCGCAAAGGACCATAAATCGTTCGCAGAACTTTCCTCTCGAAGACTCCTAGAGCCGACTCATCAGATACTGATAACGTCCACGCTTCTGCGCCATATAGTAGGACCGGAATAATGAGCGACTTGTAGAGCTTGGTTTTCGTTCGCCGAGAGAGGACTTTACTTTTCAATTGCCTACTCAGTCCAAAGTAGTACCTGTTGGCAAAAGTAATTCTACGTTGGATTTCTAGGCTGACATTATTGTTGGTGTTAAGAATGGTTCCAAAATAGACGAAGTTATCTACGACTTCAAAGTTATAACTATCAACAGTGACGTGGGAGCCGAGTCGCGAATGCGATGACTGTTTGTTTGATGACAGGAGATATTTCGTCTTGGCCTCATTCACTACCAGACCCATTCGTTTCGCATTGTTTTGTTTTCATATATTGTATTGATTCCAATAATATGTTTGTTTACCGGTGTGTTTGTTGAAGTTTGCCGGTTTTTTCGATAAAGAAAACACTTAATTTTCAAAGGAATCTCAAAATTTTTCGATTCAAAGTATTGACCTTTGGTTTTTACACATTTCGCCCATCTCTCAGGCAAATTATGGATACCATTCCAAAAAAACTTTTTCTCTTTCGAGGCAAACCATTCGACGAGTCATTTTTCGACTTCTTCAAAATTAGCGAAGCCCTGCTCTGCAAGGGAGTGTCCCATCGATGCGAAAAGGTGATAGTCGGACGGGGCGAGGTCTATTTCCCAATTAAGTGTTTTTAATGTGACTTTCACCAGTTTAGCGGTATGAGACGGCGCGTTGTCATGTTGCAAGATAACTTTGCCATGTCTTCGGGCCCATTCCTACCGTTTTTCTATCAACGCATGATTCAAATTGATCATTTGTTGTCGGTAGCGATTCGTGTTTACCGTTTCACCAGGTCCCACCAAACATAGAGCATTGTCTTACGGCCAAAGCGATTTGGCTTAGCAGTCAATGGGCCAGCTTCACCAGGGGAAAGCCATGATTTTTTTCGCTTCGGGCTCTCAAAATAAATCCATTTTTCGTCCTCCGTGATAATTTGATGCAGAAATGATTTCCTTTCGAATCGTTGGAGCAGCATTTCACAAACGGTTTTTCGATTTTCCATTTGTCTATCGTTCAGCTGGTGTGGCACCCATTTTCCATACTTCTGGATCTTTCCCATGGCCTTTAAACGTTGGCAAATTGCTCCACGAGCCACATGTAGTGTTTCTGCCGAACATCCAATAACGCCTGCAATTCCTGGTCTTCGAACTTTTTCGCTGCACCAGGATGTTCATTGTCTGTCAAATCGAAATCTCCACTTTTAAATTGACGAAACCATGTCTCACATGTTCTAATCACTGGAGTATGTTCAGCATAAGTTTCTACCAGCAACCGGTGAGCTTCAGCTGCTTTTTTCTTTTGATGAAATAAGAAAAGCAACGAATGCCGCAAATGCGATTCCTTCTTCGAATTCTCTTTTATGACTTCAATCGACTGAAAATGCTTTCCACGAAGCGGCAATTTGAGTTTAGGGAAAAGAAAAAAGTCACACGGTGCCATGTCGGGTGAATACGGTGCTAGCGGAACAATATTTACGTTGTTTTTGGTCAAATAATCGCGTACAAGACGAGACGTATGAGCAACAATTTTGGAACAAGTCGAGTAGACACACGTCTCATGCCCAAAACATCGTGAATAATGCTATGAGCGGATCCATTTGATATGTTGAGTTCACTAGCTATCTCTCTTTCAGTCACACGACGATTTTCCAACACAATTTTCTTTACTTTATCGACGTTTTCTTCGTTTATTGACGTTGCTAGACGACGTTCATGGGGCAAGTTCTCCAGCGATGTACGGCCGTCCTTGAACGACTTATACCAATCAAAAATACGTGCACGTGATAGGCAAGACTCCCCATATGCCTTCTGCAACATTTTCATTGCGTCCGTCGCACTTATTCCATTGGAATAAAAAAATTTCTAACAAACTCTTTGCTCAACGTTAATTTCCATAGTAAAATTCGAAAAACACACTCGAGGTTGACTTGTTTATAGTGCCGTAAAAAAAAACTATGAGACAGATCGCGCTCAAATTTGACATGTAAACATATAACATTCCTGGCAACCTAAGCAAAAAAAAGTGTGGCCATATGGCCTTGTCGAGTTATGGATAAAGTCTCCGTTTATATTTGAGCAGAAGGTTCGTTGCTCAAATGTTTAAACTGCTCGTAAATGTACTAGCAATTTCTTGAGTTCTAGTCCATAGGAATTGAATAAAATTCTCAGAAATGAAATAAAAGTAAAAATCTAATGATGTGGCTGGGGCTGTGGACTTAAATACCGTTCACGAACAAATTAAAGTATTTAAATGTTATAAAATGTGTATCATAAATTTACAAAGGAAAATAAAAATTTTATGTTTGAATGAAATTTTTTTAAGTTTTTCAATCGTTAACCACGACAATCTGTCAGTAATTTAGAAATATGCATATATCTGTTTACTAGTTTCGTAAATACTCGGCTGCATTTTCACACCGTCAAACTTATTAACAAAATTAAATCCTTGACAACGCTACGGTGCGTTAAAATTGTTATGATCTGCTACAGAAATGGTGGCTACGATTCGTGCTTAAAGAGGAGATTATAATTCGTTCGAAAAAATGTAGGTCCCAGCATTTGTTGGGAGAACATCAAGACACTCACCACAAATTGGAAGAGGAGCTTAGTCGAAAATCGCTTCAGCGATTGCAAAAGCGCAATTATATATATAAATATAATAAAGAAAGAGTTTCATGAAAAAAATGATTTAAAATGTTTTTTTTTGTCGAAACTGCAAAATGGATAATACTGCATACTGTAGCTGAATAAGAATGTTAAGATTTATGTAAAAATGTGTAATAGTATTTATTAGTGTTTCGACTAAATTGTTTATATTATGTAATGATATATATAAACTTCCGTTCCAAAAAACGATGTTGGCTGATTTCGTCTTAAAATTTAGTGATTTCTTGCCAAAGGAATCATCTTCCCTAAAAGTGTGAAAATAATGAAAAGAAGCTGATTAATGCTGTAAATAGGTATAGACATTGGTTTAACAAAATTCTTGACATAAAAATATTTTGTGTTGAGTGCGTTTGAGTGGAAAGTGTGAAAGTGGAATGAGTGATATTGAACGCAATTCGACAGCGACTATTTCATTTTTTCTTATTTTCTCTCTTTAATGTGTTGACGGTTTCCTCCGCTATACGTCAGTACTAATTTCCATCATTCAATACGAGACTTTGTTTACATTCCCTCTGCATCATTGCTGATGGTATTACATTTGAGTGTAATTTTTTATTTCTGGTACGTCAAAGATATACATACATACATAGGAATGTATGTAGAGTTTTTGTAAGATAAATAGCCGAAAATGACCAGAGACATTGACGAAGGACGTTCTAAATTTAATTTGTGGCTGTAATGGATTTATTGCGTTATGCTGTAATTTCTTCTATTTAGTTTCTTCTTATATATATATGTATGTATGTGTATTGATTCAATTTGCAAGTAATGGAAATAACCATTTCGCCTAGTAACTGGCGAATGACACGCTTGATGTTTTGCTCCAAAGTCTGAATTGAAGCGGGATTATCCGCACAGACTTCGGACTTTACATATCTCCACACTAAAAGTCTAACGGTGTGATATTACACGATCTTGGTGGCCAATTAATTGGCTCAAAACGTGAAATTATCTGCTCATCGAAGTGTTCTCTCAATAAATACATCGATTGATGCGATATATGAAAGTGACAGTTTTTCAATCTCTTCAGGTTGCTCTTCGTCTCAAATGCGGGATTTCTGCTTAACTACATATCCATTGAGCCAAAAATAAGCCTTATCGGAAACGTCGTATCATCTGGGAACTTTTCAAGAGCCTCTAGAGCGAAGCGATGTCGCTTGGGACAGTTGAGCGGTTTCAGTTCTTGCACAAGATTTCGACGTAAAATGCGCAAACTCGTTCGCTATGTCAGTCCGAGTTGCTGCGAACGGCTCCGAATCGACTCTCCACGGTCTTCGTGTACACTCCCAGCTGCGGCCGCTATATTTTCTTTGCTAAGCACTGGAAGTGGTCTATTCGGTCGAATATTATCCAATAATGAATGCTGGGTTTTAATATGGGTGATGCTGTTGGGAATAGTACGCTCAGTGTGTTGACCATAAGTTGAGAGAAACACATTCATTATAGAACGGAAAAAAATTGAAAAAGTAGTTTAATTTACAATGCGTCCTTCTGCAACAATTTATTTAGATTTGCATTCATTGCATATAAAAATCACAACAAAAAGAAAGTGTACGCGCGTGCAGCTCATTAATATCACTCACTCATACCCCGCTGGCGGGCGCTAACTTGTCAATTAGCATTTACTGTTTTGTTTCACACCAGCTATTGTTCTAAAAAATGAATGTAAAATAAAAAAGAATAAAGAATAGAAAGACACAAACAAAAAAAAAAAAAAAAAACATTTTTCCATTTAATATTCATGCATTGTGTTGTTGTTTGCGAAAAGTGCACTAGACCATGAACAAACGTTGTTGCATCCTTTGAATTAATGTCGCTTGTATCTTCTCGCCTGCCTGCTTGCTACGCTTCTAATTTGATTCATTAATAATTTCGGACGTCAATGATTGGCTGAAGAATAACTCATTGGCATACATACACTAGCGGTCATAAAAACCGCACCATTGGCAATACTGCAGTAATTTCGATAAAATTTCAAAACACTGCGGCAACACTGCGGCAAAAATACTGAAACTGGACCCTTGAGGATTGGAGAAACGTTTTATGGTCGGACGAAAGCAAATTCAATTTGCTATGCGCGGACAATCTTCCGTATGTTCGTCGGTCGGATGGTGAAAGATACAAGGATAACTGTGTGGTGAAAACAGTGAAGTTTCCAGAAAGCCAGATGGTGTGGGCTGTTTTCCCTACTTTATCCGGGGTCCCTTATTCCATATCCAAGGAACTGTAAACGCTAAAAAAGTATGGATAAATTATTAGGGACCAACTTCTGCCAGCCATTGAGGAGCATTTATCCCACAGTAATGAGTTTGTTTTCCAGGACGATTCTGCGCCGTGCCATCGTGCTAAATTGGTAAGTAAGGGCTTTTTAATGTTCACTAATGATTAATAACTTGCAAAATATTAACCAAACTTTCATATAATTTTTTATTTTGTTGCAGATTAAAAAATTGTTGGATGGTATTGGGATTTGCCAACTCGAGTGGCCAGGAAACTCTCCCGATTTGAATCCAATAGAGCACCTCTGGCACATTATTGAGGCTGTAATAAAGGCTAAAGGGGGAGCAACACGATACTAATAATTTATTTTTAATGCTCTGATATCAAACTAATGAAACCGAGGAAAAACTCTAAAAAACTTGCATTGCTTTTATTTTGTTTCTTGATTTTTACCAATATCCTTAAAAATGTGAATTTTCTTCAATTATTTTATTTTGAACAAAAAACAGTGAAATTTTCTTTAAACTAAGCTGATGTTTAACACAGTTCCTTTTATTGGTCTTAATAATAAATGAAAAATATTTGTTTCACAATAAAACGGTTTTAACTCTTATTAGAAACAATTTTCTTTAAATTTCAGTGTGGTGCGGTTTTTTTGACCGCCAGTGTACATATAAACGCATACAAATTGTTTCGCCGTCGCTGAGTAAATAAATATTTTATTTACATTTCTTCATTAATGTTTTTTTTCTTGTTTTTGGTAATTTGCTGTGCTTGGACATTATTTCGCTCATTAATATTTAATTAAATGTCTGCTTTTGTGGTTTATTGTTTATAGTTTATTGCGCACGAAAATGATTAATAAAATGTTTTTAAACACCCTCCATCCATTTTATCTGTTCTCTAGAGTAGCAAGAAGGAAATTTTGTTTTTGAAAAAGAAAAAAAATATACATATTTATCAAAGTTCATCACGCCAGACGAAAGTGATTTCCAAAATAATTATTGTTGTTGTTCAATTCATGTAGTCCTTGTGCGGTTGCATGCAATTTGCTGTCAACAATAAATAAATAAATAAATGTCCTTTATTATCGTATTACATTAAAAGTTTTTCGAACTTCTCAATTTAACTTGGCCCATTAATACCATAAATATATATCATGAAAGTCGTATATTTTTCATCACTTTCGTGTTCGACCTTCGTAATTATTATTATTATTATTTCTTGTTTTTTTGGGTATAATATGTACACTGCATTCGTCAGTAAGCCCGGCGGACATTTTGCTACCAATTTGACATTACAAAGGCTTATCCTGACAACCAACGAACTTTGTCACTCCTCTCTCTCACGCTCCTCACTCTGCTCATTTGTTTTGTGTTAATTTTATTGAAAAAGGTTCATAGAATTGTTTGATTGCCTACGGTAGTGCTTTGATTTGTTTTAATTGATTGAATAAATTTAAGTGAACCGCAAGCCTAAGCTCACGGTGTATATGTAGGTATATGATGTATACCATATGTATGCATGTATGAAAATGGAAACATACATTGTGAATATATTATTTTATTTATGTTTGAACTTGACCTTCTTCATTTGTGTATGGGTCCGCAAGCTCCATTTTTTGTTTTTTTTTTTTGGTAAACAGCAAAAATTAGCTTTTGCACACTGCTGAAATTGCTGCGGCTTGTCTGCGTAGAGCGCCCTCAGCGCACTTTATTTTAAATTTAATTCAATTGCGGTAAGCCAAAATAACATTATTTGCCAATTTATTTTAGATAGTGGGGTAAATAAATTTTATACAGGGTTTTCCAATAAGATGGCGGCCGCAGTAGTTAGCATTGAGTACTGCCATTCCGAAAGCCATGGTTCAAATCCTCGTACGACCAATATCCAAAAACCGCCCAAGAAAATTAATTTAAATTTCCTAATTGCGTTCGCTCTCAGTAGGGGCGAGTGTATTTTTAACATCTAATAAATCCTCACAAAAAACCATCAGCTGTTTGAAGGCGGCTTAGAATAAATTGTAAGTGCCTCCATATGTCTGAAAAAACATCAAGACGCAAAACCAAAAATTCAAATTTCAGAAGCTCGACCGAAAAAAGCTTTTTCGGTACAAGAGCTATTACTAGGGGTGTTAGTTGAAGTGTGCCGGTTTTACTAGTAGATGTCGCTAGCCAAATGTATAAATTTCTATGATTTGGCATGTATGTAATTTATTTCTATTGACATTAATCTACAAAAGTACGCAAGTCACATTCCGCCAAAATAATAGCGTCATATTTGTTTACCTCAGTGAATATGTCGAGTTTCGTTCCAAGTAAATCACATTTGCGGCATTCGTTGCTTTTCTTATTTCATCAAAAGAAAAAAACAGCTGAAGCTCACCGGTTGCTGGTAGAAACTTATGGTGAACAGGCTCCAGTGATTAGAACATGTGAGACATGGTTTCGCCAATTTAAAAGTGGAGATTTCGATTTGACAGACAATGAACAGGCGTTATTGGATGTTGATCGAACCCAATCGCAACAAAATTGACAGAAATACTACATGTGACTCGAGGAGCAATTTGCCAATGTTTAAAAGCCATGGGAAAGATCCGGAAGTATGGAAAATGGGTGTCACACCAGCTGAACGATAGACAAATGGAAAATCGAAAAACCGTTCGTGAAATACTGCTTCAACGATTCGAAAGGAAATCTTTTCTGCATCGAATTGTCACAGAGGACAGAGCAGAGCAGTGCTTCGCTAATTTTGAAGAAGTCGAAAAATGGCTCGTCGAATGGTTTGCCTCGAAAGAGAAAAAGTTTTTTTGGAATATTATCCATAATTTGCCTGAGAGATGGGCGAAATGTGTAGGAACCAATGGTCAATACTTTGAATAAAAAACTGTTGAGATTCTTCTGAAAATTAAATTTTTTTCTTTGTCAAAAAACCGGCAAATTTCAACTAACACCCCTGGTATTTTGACATAAAAAAGAAAAATGGCTTTTTTTTGAGATAACTGTTTGGATGTTTATTTCGATGTAAAGAGGAAGAATTGCCATTAATAATGGAAAAGAATCTCGCCCAAATGGCCGTCACGGCTACGTCAAGATGATTTTTCGATGAAATTTCGAATCATTTTCATGTATTTAAGGACCGAAACAGCAAAGTCCCGACGTTGTTGATGATCGGTTGGCTTGAGTATTATGCAAAATACGGGGTAATGACGTTAGTTGAATACTAATTTTCGAAGAACGACAAACCTGGACAAACCTGGGTAGGCACTTGGGCTTCAGTAGATAAATTCTCAGTTGTTCTTGAGCGACGTGCACGTGTTTTATTCTTCACATTACTGACTTGTCCCAACAGCTCGATTTTTTCCACCAATTTCCGTATTACGGTCCGACAAAGTGCTTCAGGATGTCCGAAAAATGTCTTAGTTTTACGAACCGTACGAACCGTTTCTGCCAGGTTTTCGACATTTTTATTACTGGCGTAGTTTTTACTTGCGAATTGTCGAAAAATTACAGTTTTAAAAGAGGCATGTATCGGAAGAGCAGGCTATTCAAAGTAACTCCTCTTATTGGAAACCCCTTTATAAAATACTGCAGGCAATTGGTGAATAAAAATGCTGCTTTATATAGAGTGTAGGTATATGTGTGTGTGTGAAAGCTTTTCTTTTTGTTTTTGCTAAATCCCAAAATTTTGTCAACATCACAAAACCTTCCACACGCGTGGTCTAGGACAAACGTTCTCCACTCTTCACCTTCTGCTTTTCCCATTTCTTTTAATTATTTATCCCTACGTGTATTATCAATTGCCGATTCCACTAAAGTGATGGATTTGTTGACAGTAAAACACCACCGTGTTTTTCGTTTTGGCCTTGAAGAGACTTGACAGCTGTCAATAAAATTTAGCTACGGGTAATGAGTGTGTGTTTCTAAATGATGTCATGTCTTTTTTTTCATTCACGCTTTTCACGTCGAGAAGTACCTAGAGGCGGTGTATTTGAATAGAATCCATTCATTGAGATAATCGCGTTTGTTATATGTTTTAGTCACTCAATTTTTTATTATTATTATTAATTTAATTATAATTTGGTAGTGCGTGGTTCTATGTGACGGCCCTACGCACCACCAGACCATCATCCATCCGAAATTACGATGTGTAAAGTGTGTTTGGCGACCTAAAAGCTAGGGTAGGCACTGAATATATCTTCGGCACATAAGTCGGAAAGTCCAATAGGGCTGAGATTCTGCCCAAAATATGTCAGCATAAGAGAGAATGTCCGTCAACAAACACAAGGAAGTTTCGACGTCAAAAAGCTGCAATTACAACAGACAGTCGAATGGTTTTCTACTCGCCTTACACTTCTGATCTCTGAGAACAATCATCACCAACTTGGTATAAGGGAACGAGGCATTTCAAATCCCCTACGTGCAGCTGCTGGTTATACAATTGGTTTTCGGAAAGATTAAAAAACAGCTGGTACGATAAGGATTGTCACGCAACAGTAGAGAGAAAATAGGTTGAATTTAAATGAAAAGGAAAGTGCTCTCACGACGAACCATGATCAAACTCTACAAGTCGCTCATCATACCCATCCTGTAATATGGTATGGAAGCGGGAACGATGTCGGTCTCTGATGAGTGAGAAAAATTTTTCAAACGATTTATGGTTATTTGCGCACATATAACGGCTACGACAAATACCACAGATGGTGGAACGATGAGCTGCACGAGTTATACGATGACGTTGACATAGTTTAGCGAATAAAAAGACTGCGGTTATGCTGGCTACGTCATGTTGTCTGAATGGTTGAGAACACGTCAGATTTAATAGTTTTTGATGTAATACCCGCTGGTGGAAACAGAGGAAGAGCAAGATGTCCACTCTGATGGAAAAGTAAGGTGGAATGCTGTTGTTATCTCGGCTATAATCACATAGATGATATCTACAGTAGTGAAGAAGAAGAAGAATATCTCCAAGCGCGGAAAATTTAAAGGTTTTCTTGCATTGTAAGGGTAAACTGTGTATATATATTTCTGGCCTAATAATGAAAATACGAATATTTATCAACGAAAATGATTTTATTCTTTTTCAAAATATTCTCCATCAAACCAATTTTCGAAGCACTTTTTCCACTCCGATTGAGATACCTCCAAAACATGGTTTATGAATGCTTCAACAGCATCTTCTGGCGACGAAAATCGTTGACCACGCATTATTTTCTTGATGTGCGGGAATAAAAACAAGTCATTGGGTGCCAAGTTAGGGCTGTACGGCGGATGACCCATCAATTCGACGTTTTGGCCGGTCAAAATGGCGCTGGTTTGAGCCGATGTGTGAGAGCTCACATTGTCATGGTGCACAATGATTCGTCTTTCCTTGTTCGTTTTTCTAATTTCTCCGAATGACTTCAAATGGTGGTGTACTACTCAGAATTGACCGTCCTACGTTGTCCAAGCGGAACAGTCGCCACATGACCAGTTTTGCCGAAGACACAGGCGACCATTTGCTTCGAAGTGCTTCTTCCACGAACAACTTTCGTTGGATTTGGCTCGTCTTGGAAGACCTACACGGTCGATTGCTGTTTTGTTTCGAGCTCATACGCATAGATCCATGATTCGTCACCTGTGACGATCTTATAAAAGTCTTTTGAAGCACCGCGAACGTATTTTTTCAGCATTTCTTTACACCAATCCACACGAGCCTTTTTTTGAACGATTGTCAAATTGTCCGGGATCCAACGAGAACAAACCTTTTTTACGGCCAGGTGTTCATGCAATATCGAATGTATGCTGGTGGGAGAAATTCATAGGCATGCTGAAGGTATGTTACATGACGGTCTTGCATTATCAGTTCACGTACGGCATCGATGTTTTCTGGCACAACGGCTGGTTTTGGACGACCTTCACGGAATACGTCTTTGAGCGAGCGTCGGCCACGATTGAATTCGTTGTACCAGTTTTTCACAGTGCTATAGGATGGTGCTTCATAGCCATACAAAGATTTTAGTTCATCGATGCACTCTTGTCCTGATAATCCGCGTCGAAAGTTATGAAAAATGATCGCACGAAAATGTTCACGAGTTAATTCCATTTTTTGACCGAGATGAATTTTTTAATTCCCTGTAAATAAAACAATTCACGATTAAATGACAAAACGTTCTGAGTGATGTTATGCTAAAATATGTCAAACTTTCCAATGGAAATGTCAGATTGCACCTGGCAACACTTAGTGCTGCCTAGGCCAGAAATATATATAGCAGCCTATTTTAAGGAAGTTTACAAGTTGATAAATATTATATAAATATACATATACATACCTACATACAAGCAAGCTTAAGTATGTCAATAAGTATTATTTGTAAGGAAAAAAGTACTTTGCATAAAGCCATACATTTTTGATATGAAAAATATGCTCGTATTAAAAAAAAAATCTTTAATAAGACAATCTCGATTTTTTCGCTGTCATATTTTTCTTCTAGTAAGACATCTATTTTTATTTCTCTTGTACGAGTATGCTTTCTTTCATTCTTTTCGCTTTGTTTTTCAATCAATGTTATTACACTCACGTTTGAATGCTGACATCATAAATATAAAATAACGGTTCTATTCAACAAATTTTGTCATGTGTGTACATACATCCATACACACTTGTATGTTGGTGTAAATATATTTTAGTAATCATGTAATACGTTTATACATTTTTTAAATTTGATGTATTACAAGTGATGTTATGTGACAGTTACGAAATTAACTTCACGCTCATGTACACATACATACATACACGTACATATAAGGATAGAGGAAGAGAGAACAGACAATTGATACATAGATATGTATGTATGTTTGTACACATTTACACTCATAGGATGAGTGGAAAAAGTAATGCTTTTTTTTTGGAGCACAACAATCTTTTAAGCTGATTCCACATATTTTCTTTTTCTATTTTTATCGAATTTACTGAGTGGCTTATTTTTAATACCACTTTATTTTCATAAATACCATTTTAGTGAGAAAAAATACTAGAAAATATAATTAATTTACGTTGTAAAATTCTTAATAAAGGATATTGAATTAGAATTAAGTTATTACGCTTTTATATGTTAGAAATTAAAATAAATAAGCCATCGCAATATATACGAGTGCTGTTTTTTTATTTCGGAATTAAAAAACAAAAACGAGTATTATTTATAATTGACACTTTGTAACTGCTGAAGCGATTTTCGGCCGAGCTTCTCCTTCATTTAGTGGTTTTGCGTCCTGATGTTTTTCCAACAAATGGAGGGACCTGCAGTTTATATTGTACTAAACCACCTCCGAACGGCTGATGGTTTTTTTATGAGGAGATTTTATTTCCCGTCAGAAATACACGCGGAGGGGTTGATATTCCCTGCCAAAGAGTGACTGCAATTAGAAAATTCAACTTAATTATAATTTAAGATTGATTTTCTATTACTTTTGGATGTTGGCCGAACCAGGATTCAAAACCTGGCCTTACGAATGTCAGGACACAATGCTAACCACTCGGCTACCGTGGCCGTCACCGAAAATTTTTTTTATTTTATTATCTGTATATACATATATTTAAGAATGTACACAAGAAATTTCAAATCGATCCGGCAAATATTTTCGAAGTTACACGCACATTTGTAAAGACGTTTGGGAGCGCTTGGAAGTATAAGTATAACTTTAAACGCGTTTTTCTCAGAATGGTGACCACTATAACTCGAAAACGGCTGAACCGATTTATCTAAAATTTTAACACAAGCTTCTTGAATATATTTTTCAGTGATTAAACTAAGGTTTTATTTTTCCGATAAATACCTTTTTTATAAACAATTTAAAATCGAAATTTCGCTGAAAAATCGACTTTTTTCTTTGAGAAGACGCCATTTTGACAAAAATTTGCTCATTCCTTCGTGATTAATCACTAGATTTAACATTACTTTAATGGAATCTGTTTGGTTTTTTAATTTCAGATGACCCAGTTCAGAGATAGAGTGGTCACCGCAAGACGTCTTTTTTCAGAGGACCTCCTGGAGATCAGCTGTAGCTTTTCTCCAGAGAAATATTTTTACTAGTTATACCCAAGGATTAAAATATTGTTGAATAACACCATAATAAGTATGTGAACTTTTTGAATCAATAAATTCTAAAGACTTCTCAAAAAAATTCTTAAAAATTCGATTTTTTTTTGCCCATTAACTGTATATAACCCCTTAACGAAACGTCAAAATATTAGGTGTTGTAAAATGAAATCAATTATTTTTTAATTATTATAGTAAGAGTGATCTGATTTAGTTCAAATATGTGGCGTTTTGTCCGATAACTTGTTGCCATTTCAAAGGTAATTTCTTTATGCCTCTCTCATAGAATCCGTCGTTCTTATTGGCAAAAAATTGAGACAGTCGATCTTCACTAGCCTCTCTTGAAGCGAGAGGACTATAAGGTGGACGCATAAAAATCTCCTAACCAAGCCCCCGGAGCTTCTGGCAAATCATAATTGTTGTGTATAGCCTGGCATTATCCTTATGGAACCCAATTCCTTTCCTATTGGCCAAAGCTGGCTACTTCAAACGGTCCAATTGTTGACAGTACAGAATTTCGTCATATGGAAGCAACATATAGTTTATAATTACCTGCCAATCTCACCAAATCGTTCCTGACCGTAAATCTTGGCTTGGCTACCGTTTCTAACACCATCTAGAGGAACCCGATCGGGATACAGTTAAATAACGTCATATATTGGAAAAGTAATGGGTTTCTTTTTACTACATCTAATATGCGAAAAGCATCGCTTACGCGATTATAGCAGAATCAACAATATTGCGCCAATCATCTATTTTTTGGCGCTATTTGGGTATACCAACTGAATCGACGTCGCTCTCCACCTGATCCTTCTGTTTCCACCAGCGAGGTCTTCATCGAATACTATCAAAGTTGGAGTGCTTTTATCCATTCGGACGTCATGACCAAGCCAGCATGAAACCCTGTCACCGTATAACTCGTACAGTCCATCGTTCTATCTTCTGCAGTATTTGCCGCAGCCGATGCGCAAGGAACCATAAATCGTTTGAAAAATGTTTCTTTCCAAGACTAAAGCCGACTCATCAGATGCCAACATCGTTCACGTTTCTACACCATATAATAGAATGGGGTTGATGATAGACATATAAAGTAGAGTTTTCGTTCGTCGAGAGAGGATTTTACTGTTTAACTGCTTGCACAGCCAAAGTAGTACCTATTGGCAAGAGTAATTTCTTTAATTCAGGAAACTATCTACTACCTCGAAGTTGTGACTATCAACTGTGACGTGTGTACCAAGTCGCGATTGTGATGACTGTCTGTTGGATGACAGCTCTTATTATTTTCTCCAGAATCAAATCGAAAAAATAATATGGGATATTTAAGAGGATAAACCCACGGTTATTGATGCAGACCGAGCATGCACCTGGTCATCTCCTCACCGCCATATTTTTGTAACTCCACCAGTGGACCGTCAGCTCCAACCATTTGTTGTCCTTTAAATAGGCAATCGCTATTTGAACCTCGTCATAGTTGGGTAATGGAACATATTTGTCATCATCATCATTTCACTGCCTTTACGACGCTGGAAATGTTTTCCCTACATAAATTCGGTATGAAAGAGAAGTGACAAAAATGAAACAAATTTATGATAGCAGTTATTTTTATCAAATGAGTTGTTGTAGATTTCAAAGCTTACCAATCAAAAACATATTACGGTTTCCAGAGGAGCTTTATATAAAAGAATCGTGCCGTGCTATTTGGTACTTAGCATTAACTTATATAATGAATTGTGTTACTACAAATTAAAGAAAAGTTACGAAGCATGGAGAGCGTGAATCGTTGTATAGCTGCCCAAGGGGACTACTATGAAGGGGATGGCAATGAAATATACGGTTTTTATGGAATTAGTCTCATTACTTAATTGCCACACCTTGTAGATTTTCCCCATTGCTCTTCAATGGGACGTTGATAGGATCCAGTTGGGAAGAATTGCAAGGCGATTAGAACCTTCAAGCATTTTAGTTGTCTTAAACTGAAAAAATACTTAA
This sequence comes from Ceratitis rosa, assembly GCA_037013455.1. Lineage (NCBI taxonomy): Eukaryota > Metazoa > Arthropoda > Insecta > Diptera > Tephritidae > Ceratitis > Ceratitis rosa. The sequence goes on along the minus strand of JAWMAG010000020.1, from coordinate 7,922,504 downwards.
AAATTATGTTATTAGCTATCTTTCTGTAGATATTGCTGTTATTCCTTTGCCTTTTACTTGGCCATCAAGTTGAGAAACAATTTGTTCAACTAAATCTGGCGTTAATCTATACAGATTCCGAAACGCAGTTGCATTCAAGTGAAAAGGATCGTCCACTTCTCGAAGCAAACTTCTGTCAAATGATGAAGGAATGAACTTACCCCCCCATCTTGGGATAAAACCTACGCCAACGATCCGAAAATCGTTATAATACAATAGACTGACTGATTACTGACTTCTTGGAATACTACTGGCCAATAAGTGGTTGTGAACCACTCAGAATTTATTGTTTTACGTTGTTCTAGTGGTACAGTTGCGATATGTCTAGTTTTTCGAAAAAAAGCTGCCAACCATTTGCTTGGAAGTGCTTTGTGCGCAGATTCGCCTCATTCATAAACCGCCATAGAGTCGGCTACAATTTACTTTCGATACATAAACTGTCACATTGTTCTTGACGTGATTCGAAACACCGCTTTTCGCGACCAAATGACACGCACCTTATTTATGAACGGCTTGTGTGAGATCGAACACGACACATACCTAATGGTCTTGCAATATCAGTTTGCGCATAGCATCTGTAGTTTCCGGAACAACAACTGATTTGGACGACTTTCACGAAGTTCATCTTGTAGTGATCTATGACTCGGATGGGAACACCATACCATATATTAACACTGAGGCTTGATGGAATTTCATCACCAAATGTTGAATTAAGTTAATCGATGCACTCTTGCTGAGTTAAACCACCAATTTGAAAGTTTTAAAAAATATTCGCGCGAATAAAAAAAAAAATAAAATAATTTTTGCGATTGAAATCCATGTTTTTAGCCGAGTTGATTATTTTAAGTTACTGTTAACAGCACAAACAGTGTTCGTATGTTAAAGCGTTCTGAGTGCGTATACCATCAAAAATGTCAAACTTTACGATAAAGCTGTCAGTTGCCATATAGCAAAACTTAGGTTGCCAAATCCCAAAATAGTATACAAGGCAGCCCTCGTATTTTGTATTGACATTTGTATGTATTCATGTTATTTTTAGTATATCGTATATTTTATACCAATTCTTTTACCTTTGCTTGCCCATGCAAACTGTTTCTTGTTGGTGTGTTCGGTGTCAATCTACAAGAATTTCACCTTAAATTCCTTTGGCGCTCTTAAAATACACTGAGACATTTATAAAGCATAAACACGTATTGGTATATATATATGTATTTCCATAAGTATGTATAAGCTTTTACTTGCTGACGTTCATAATTCTGTTCTGAAAATATTATGAAGGCAATTTGATGTTTGACTTTTGGCAGGTGTCTCCTTAAAAATTCACCACGTTGTTGAATATGAAGTGAATAATGAAGTCCCATTGGGTTTTCATGGGTTTTGATGAATAACGTCTCGTGTTGGCTGCCAACAGGTGCATATGTATACACGTATGTACTCGTGTGTATGCATGTATGGTATATAAATCTAAAGTCATTTTCCTTTAGTAAATTTGAATTCTTTTGGGAATCAGTGTAAATATTGTAAGCTTTTATGGCAAGCTTTATTGAAAATTTACTGCCGACACACATATGGATATATTTAATAATTTAATAATAATGTTTAAAGGTATGATTGGTATTATGTATGCATGTTAGATTATGTAAATTTGTATATAAAAATTTATGAAAATATTCCATATTTTTCATATTCATTGCTGTGTGGAGTTGCTGATTTATAGGTAAAGCTGCTTGCTTGGTAATTGTCCTTAGGCTGTTTTGCTTTAGTGTCATTTTAAAGAGCTTTAAATATTATACAAAAACAATTATGGGAAGATGAAGTGCTCATATACATACATACATATGTAACAGAACTTGAAGCGATTATTTTAATAATCGCGTTAATGGAACCCACATAGCTGGTGCTGAATTAAATTTGTTTAAATTTAAACTGCTCCGAAAAATACCAGTTTGTAACCAATAATTTTTATGAAGAACTTGTTCTGTGGGTTTTAAATTTTATTTAATTTAAATAAATTTTTTTTTTAGAAAATTCTGAATAAATTCAGTTTTATTGTTTCTTTCTCTTCTTCTTTTAGGCGACTATAGCAGCATCAATAATAGCGCGACTTTCGTTTTTTCTTCTTGCTGTTTGGTGCCAGCTGGAAATACTCAGTGACACCAAGTTTGCTCTCCACATAATCTTTAAAACTTTTTCTAAGCCTAAGCAGAGAATATTCGGTGCGTTATTGCGAAAAAGTGCTTACAGATATATTATTCAAAGTATTGTCCTTCGCTAGCGACAGCTTTCTCCCATCTTTCCGGTAATTTTCGGATCCCGGCTCGAAAAAAGGAGTCCTCTATTGACGCTATCCATGAAGCAATCCATTTTTCCAATTCTTCGAAGGATTGAAAATGTTGATCTGCCAGGCTGTGTGCCATCGAACGGAATAGGTGGAAGTCAGAAGAAGCGACATCTGGGGAATACGGCGGGTGGGGCAAAACTTCCCATTTCAGCGTTTCCAGGTACTTTTTGACCACTTTTGCGACGTGAGGCCGAGCTTTGTCGTGTTGGAGGATAACTTTTGTCATGTCGCTCTTGAAATTGTGGCCGCTTTTCTTTTAGCGCGCGACTAAGGCGCATCAGTTGCGTTCGGTAGCGATCTCCTGTGATGGTTTCACCCAGTTTTAAGAGCTCGTAGTAAATCACACCGAGCTGATCCCACCAAATACAAATCATAACCTTGGCGCCGTGAATATTCGGTTTTGCCTTCAACGAAGAAGCTTTCCCCATGATTATCTACGTTTAGGATTATCGTATCGAACCCACTTTTCATCACCGGTTACGATTCGATGTAAAAACCCCTTACGATTTTGTCTTTGAAGCAGTTGCTCACATAAACATAGACGGCGCTCGATGTCCCTCGGTTTCAACTCGTACCGCACCCAGTTTCCTTCTTTCTGAATCATGCCCAAGGCTTTGAGACGTTTTGAAATGGCTTGCTGACTCACTCCCAACGATTCGGCAAGCTGTTCTTGGGTTTGGCACGAATCTTCATCAAGCAATGCTTCTAGTTGTTCATCTTTGAAGGTTTTTTCTCTTCCACCACCATGTTTGTCTTCGACATCGAAATCACCATTTTTAAAACGTTGAAAAAACTCCCGACACGTCCTTTCACTCAGAGCAGCATCACCGTAAGTTTCTGAGAGCATTCGATGCGCTTCAGCTGCATTTTTTTTCGAATTTTAACAGAAAAGTAAAACTTCCCGCAAATGGCGAGAATTGGGCACATAAACGGACATTTTCGAGTGTGAATAATACGAAAACAAGCACAACTGTCACTGAAACGGCAATGACAATTCGTTAGGCACTGTCCACACTCACTTTAAAGGCATTATCATCTATGTATTTCAACCAGCCTCAGCCGGTGCAGCCACCTATCGGAAAACGGCTGAGGCAAAGTTGTACACCTGATAATGAAAAACATTTACCTTGCCTGCAGCCTAGTTTGATACCGGACAGCTGAAGGAGGTCTTCCCAAATGGTTGTTGGTGTTCTTGAGCGTCGAAGAGGCAGCTCCATATATTTTAAAATCGACGAAGAGGTGGTATAAGTATAAGTGGTGATAAGTCCCGATCAATTCGGAGACGGTGGGTTAGTCTATCAAATAGAACACGTTGGAGGACACCAATTCTACAGTGAGCAAAAAGGTCTCAACTCTTCACCACTGAGAAAAGGAAAACTCAAGCTATGCGAGGAATTATGGAAACAATCAATTTATTGAAGTAAACTTTTGGTGGGCGCATTAGCTCACGTCGTGGGCTTGTGGGGTGGTCTTCAAGATCGTGGAATATTACACCGCTGCACTATTTTTAGAAGGGTCGCTTTTCAAGTCGCTTATCTACTAAGGTAAACCCAAGACGTTTGACGTTATTGCTGACATATGGCCTCGAATTGCTGCAAAAGGTGATCGAAAGTGGAGTCGCTCAACTGGAATTTCTTCGAGCCAGCCGTAGCTGTCACTTTGCCGAAACAGTTCGTAAAACTAAAAACATTTCTTGGTCGTCGTGAAACACCTCGTCGGTTCAAAATTGGGGAAAAAAGTGGTGTGGAAGAAATTCCAGGTTTGTCCATTATTCGTTGTCGTTCTTTGGAATTGGTCCTTGCTTCATTACATTGTATTTTGTTAACACAAGAAATCAAGCCTGTCGATCATTAACAACGTCGTGTTTTTGCTGATTGGATCCTTGGAATGCATGAAAATGAGCCAGAATTTCATCGAAAAATCATCTGAACTGATGAGGCCGAGATTTATTATTGAAAAGCCTCTCCATCCTCAACATGTAACAGTTTGGTGCCGTTTGTGGTCCGGCGGGGACATTGATTTTACCTGTTCGGATATGAGGCCGGAACAGTAGCTACGGTGAATGGATAGCGCTATCGAGAGATGTTTAATAATTTGAATGGTATTGATGTAGGCAACGGGTACTTTCAACAAGACGGTGGTATGTGCCACACAAGCAACGAAACCGTTGATGTTTTAAAGGGAAACGATTCTTTGAATAAAAGATTAACAAATATTATTGGAGAACCATTTATAAAGCAATTTAACTATTATTTGAGATATTGCAATCAATATTTTAGATTATATATGCTACCAGCAGTTGGAGTCTGGTTATTAAAGTTGCCTTGACCCAGGATTGAGTAATGCCCAAGCACAGCATTGATAGTATGATACAAAAAATTTATAAACACAAAAAAAAAGCAATAAAATTTCCACACAACTTTATATTTTTGTGCATCTGACTGTAGGTATTATAGCACTAAATACATTTATTTCAAAGTGCTGCTGAAAACTTTTGGAAATTGAGAAATGACATTTTGTATTTATGTAAAGTACTGCATTAGCATTTATTGATTGTGACAGTTGTGATGATTTTGCTAAATAAATTCAAATTATTTTCTCTGAATATTTCCACTTAACGCTGACACTTGGAGCTATTAAAAAACATATCTTATGTCTGAAATAATAGTTGACTATGGACAATGTCACTGTCTTTTTGGTTAGATTCAAATATATAATATAATGAAAATGCTGTATCGACAATGATTTTATTATGTTTAACGTTCATAAAAGTAATGATGCAATTTTCAGCTTCGTGACATTGTTGTTGACACTGAAAGTGTTTGTTGACGCTCTCACGGTTTAAACAAATCTCTTGTAATGGGGTCAGGTTAGAGGAGGCGTATACGCTCGTGTGGGCGACAATTTCAACTTGGAGCAATATTTATCTATGTATTTTGTTTTTTTTTTGCACTCAGAAATGTCTATTGTTCGAATTTGCACGGAGATTGAAAGTGTCAAACTGACACTCCATTGAAGTAGACATTTTGTAAAGTGTCCATCAATCATGCTATGCCAGCCATGATGGTTGAAATTTTTAGCGAAATTGAGTTGATGTGGGTGTAGTGAATTCTTTAGGTAAAATTATTTATTTAATATTCCGAAAATGAATATCAAAACACACAACTGAATGTCGGGGTAAAATTATATTAAATTCTTTTTTTTTTTTTTTGCTCTCCTTTTCAGCTAAATTTCCAAGTTGTAATAGAACAGAAATTATGCTGGTTTGTATGAATAAAATTTAAATTCAAAACGCTTAAACTAAGAGGCGAGTGAGTGAAAGACAATACTCATAAAGTTACTCAGGCGCAACGTCAATCGTGAGTGAGTTGGAATATCGCTGAATTCAATGCCCATATTAAGCATATAAAAGTAAGTGTACTTTTGCTTTTGTTGTTATTATTTTTTGTTGAAATTTTATATAACGAAAAAATGCACTAGACAAACTATTCAACACACATGTCATTCGAACACATACACTATTTACAGTATAGTACATTAACAAAATATTAAAAAAAATTATAATTAGGTATACAATCCTTTCATTGAAAACACCAATCATTGCGATAAGAGTAAAAATTGTAAAATAATTACTTTATTATATTGATATAGTATTTTTTTTTGCAAAAAATATTCATATTTTTTATTGTGTAAGTAAATAAATATATTTTGTAGTAAAGAAGAAATTGTGCAAGTTTTAGTTTTAACGGTCTGAATGCCCCTATGTTTTTGAACTCTGAAATCGACCACTAGTTTCATAACACTGTGTATAGATAAATATATTTATAAAACAAAGATGAGTTCATAGTCCTTTGAATACAATTTTTTTCCAAAGCATGGCACATATTTTTATTTAAATGTGAAGTCCTTTATTTCTCTGTAGTTATAGCACTTCAAGTGTGAGTAAAGCCCACTCAATAAGCGTTCAGTGAGTGTCAGCACCACAACCGACTGTCGGTGTCAACTGCTTGTGATGGTGTAATAAAAGTTATTTTACATTGGGGAATTCAAATGCGAACAACTGTGTGGAATAGTTTATAAAGAAGGCTATATAGAAGGAGTAAATAAAGTCAAATATGGCGTTGACCGCAATAATACAAAGGAAAGAAAGCATAACTTCGTCCTTTACTCTAGCTATAGGTATATGCATTTACATACAAACAAACAAAAACAAGCTTATTTAATGCTTGTAAGTAATTTATGTTTTTAGTTGCACAATTTGTGCGAGACAAGTTTTTGTGTCAATATATTTATTTATTAATTATATTCTCAAAGGATTAAAAGTTGTTGTAAACACAATAATGTAGATGATTACGTGGTTGGTTCAAGCAATTTATGGCTTCTTATTATTTGCTTTTAATTACTAAATTATTTTTTATTGTTGTATGAATAATTTTAACACAATCTAACTACTTTAACGCCCATACAAGTCACCAAAAATACATGGTTTTTCAATAAGAAGTGATATTTTGATATTCAAAGAAAAATTACTTTTTTTTGGAGATAAATGATCGAATGTAAGGAGGTAGATATACCCTTACGCTTGCAGGACTGTATCCATTTTACGAAATGTTCCATCACCAAATCGCAAAATGGCTGTTGTAGGCCCCCAATAGCTACACAAACTCCATTTCTGAGGGTCAGTTTTTTTCATTATCTTTTCTATGTCAGTCCGCCGGCAACCATTACATTTCAAATTCAAAACAGAAAAAAAAAATATTTTCAAAAAAATATTTACTAACAGTCAAATATTCAAGGCTTCTAACAACTTAAGTGAATTTAAACTAAATAAGAAAGGAGAGCTGTCTTCTGCTATGTCGAAGTCTTTATACCTGTCATGACCATATTAAATTTATAGCATTTATCTGTGGAATACTAAATTTCATATTTTCAAATGCTTTATAGACGAATTTATGACACAAAACCTGATATCTGAAAAATTCGGTTATATGTGGACTATAGAGAGATAGTCCTCCGAAATCGATTACTTCTCTTATATGCTTTTTTAGCCTAAAATCTGAATGCTGAAAAATCGGTCGAATTTATGGTATGGTCTTCTGATCTGGCAGATTTTGAAAAAAGATTGTTTAAATGTAACAGGTACACAGGTGTAACCAAGTTGGGTCGACGAACATAGCTAAATCAACTCAGCTCCTCATTCTAATCATATCGGTATAAATTTTGATGGATCTATGTTTTCTTCTTCTGGTACTTACATACTTCGGCTCAAAGTTAATGTAATAAAGAATGTAAGTAAGAAAGAAGTTTTTGAAGAGATGTCATCGGTTCTTTAGAACTCTGCACTTTCATATACGATAGTGAAAATATGGGCTCCGCTCTCGGAAGAAAGAACTGTGAAGATGATCCCCACCTGGGGCGGCTTAAAAAAAATCCAAAGAGGAAAAGTCGGCGTCCAAGATAATGGCTACAATTTTCTGGGGTAGCGAGTGAGTATTATTTATTTATTACTTGCCAAAGGGAACTACAATGAATGGCCAGTATATAATTATTTGTTGAGTACACCTCACGCACCCAAAAAATAAAAAAAACATAAATCTATATAGTTGTTTCATTAAGTACTTTAGATTGCTAAAAAGTCAATGGCCTCTCGTAGATAACATTATGCACTGAAGTATCACGTAATTTTGTCAGAAAGAAACAATTTTCTTTAACAAACAGACCAGAACTCAAAATCTGAACTGCGGCCAGTTTGGTTGGAATATCTCAAATCCTGAGGGACCATCTAGATAACCAATATGTGACACCATATATATATATTAGGTCTAGAGGAAAGTTCTGCATAGGTCTACTATCGTTTCACACTTAAGACTAATGTGAATCAACTTTATTATAGTTTATTTGCTACGTCAGTATGTATACATTAAGCGATAAAAATGTAGAACCGAATATGCAATAAATAAACATGTGCTTACGTGGCGGACAGAACTTTCCGTTAGACCTAATATAATCAGGTATACATGAACTGAGACGTTAAAGAAATATTGTTGTAGCTTTAAATGACAAATTGTTGCCATATTTTTTTTTTCATTTACACACGCTTTACAACCACCATAACCACGTTTGAATTTGTATGTATTTGGTTGTTATAGAAAAGATTGTTATTGCCTGTTTCTAGTTGCACTTCTATTGCTACTTCGCTGCTATACTTAAATGTTTTTAGTTCGTTTTTATTGTTGTATACACCTTGTCTGTGTATGTGTATGTTTTATGTGTTAATCTTCGCACGTTTGCGTTATGAAAATGTTACAAAGTTAAGGCGATACACATTTACACATACCAATATGTAGATATTCAAAGTGGGTTATGCCCCAATCGCCAATAAAAATGGCAATAACAACTAACAGCAAGTACATACAGGGTTCTCCAATGAGAGGTATTATTTTGATATTCATAGAAAAATGGCTTTGGGGTTTTGTTCTATGAAGCTGTCTCAGACCATATATTTTTGTGGAATAGTGAAAAAATTCCAACAAAAGTTAGGACGGTAGAAGTTATAACTGCTATTTCGGAAATCACCACGTTTCCTCATCAGACTTCGAATTGCATCCGAACTTGGGATGTCCACAGCACGAGCCAATGGTCATCCCATTGAGCTACATGTATGGTCTGACACAGCTCCATAAAACTGAAACCCAAAACCCTTATCCCAACGCTTATCCCCGTTTTGAAATTTTCCATCAACAATTTGCAAAGTGGCTGCTATATAACCTCAATAGCTTCACGAGTGCCATCTTTGATGTCTTAAATCGACGTTGTCCTGTTGGCGTAGACCTTATCTTTCACATGTTTTCAAAGGAAGAAGTCGCAAGGTGTTGAATTACAAGGTCTCGTTGGTCAATTGCGTTCACCTCTTCGAGAGAAGCACCAAATAATTACTCGTTGACGATGGAGAGACTTTTCAATAATAAATCTTGGATTTTTTGAGTCCCAGATGCAACAGTTTTGCCTATTGACGTAGCCTTCAGGGTGGAAATGGTACTCGTCAGTTGAGTTGATTTTTCGATGAAATAGCGGATCATTTTCATGCATTTGAAGTACCAAGTCAGCAAAGACACGACATTGTTGATGATTGGCCGGCTGAGTTATTGTGTTAACTGAACTTTATAAGCCTTAAGACCAGGTCTTTATGCAAATTACGATGTAATGACGGTCCTTGAACACTTTGAGCTATAGCAGCATTATTATCAGTTGTTCTTCACTAACTTGTCCAAAGAGCTCCATTTTGGCCACCAAGGTCTGTACTGCGTTCTGGCAAGGTACTTTACGAACCAGGCCAGGCTTTAACTTTGTCAAATGTCAAAAAATTACAGATTCAAAAGTCATATCTACCGGAGTTGCAGGCAATTCAAAATAACATCTCTTAATGGGAAACCCTTTATATATGCATTTTACCACTTTATTTAGAAGGAATACTTTTAGGCGGCATAATTTTTAGTTGGCCAAAGTTTTAAAAGTTACTAATGGTAATATTATTTACAGCCACACACTGATATTTTGGAATGAGCAATTAATGGGATATTATCATTAAGCCACATGAGCTCCACGAAATCAAACTATTGATTAGAATATCTAGTGTCGTCAACTACTCATATAAATTGAAATATTGTGGTTGGCTGGTTGGTGCCTGTATTCCATGCTGACCCACAGTAATTTAGAGATACGCCCTACGTTAATATTACTAGACAATCTTAAGTGCTCCCCTAGGTTCCACTGTTTTAATTAATATTTGAAGTCACTGAAAGGTAACAGCTTCGCCAGCGCGAGGCAGCACATCCGCCAATTCATTACTTTCTTGCAGTCGTGTGACCTGGGGCCCAAGTTATACTCACTTTGTTAACCCATATTAGTCTGTTTACTGACTATTTGCTTATTCTCACATACTTTGATTTTGCCACTTGATTGTCTCCAAGGAATCTGAAAGATTCTCCTGCTAAAGGGGTTCAGTGATATGCCTTCAGTAATGCCCACAATCTCTGCTTGGAAGACAGGGTTGTAGATATTTCGTTTGAATCTACTTTAGCTATAGAGGAGGTCACAGGATAACCCTACTCCTGTGTCTGCCTCGTACATTTTAGGGTATCTTCAGGCTCATTCTTTCCTGCTGGGGATGTCACAGGTGGCTTGCACCTGACAGAAGGTCTCTAACTCTCGGTAACATTATGCGATTAGCCCAAGGGCTCGTATAATAGTATATTTCATATGGATAGTTAATATGGGTCTTACGATACTTATATAAAGCTAATGCACCACAATGCAAAAATCGGAGCCATTTTTCGGTCCTGCTGCCAATATGTTACCTTCTGCAGTATTCTTATATCAGAAAATATTTCGAGATACTTGAGCGAATTGGAGATTATCATGATAATAACATCTAAAGTTGGGGTGGGGGGGGGAGATAAATTCCTTGTGAAGAGACACACATCTAAATTTATCTCTTAGCCCACCCAGTTGTGCACGTTCTACTAGCTGTGATAGCCGATAAGTTGACAAGATCATTTGCTTGGCCTTTTTCTTTTAAGTTTTCATCTTAAAATTTTCCGCTTCAATTCGATGAATAATTTGGTTTATTAGTGTAACCTACATTAGCGAAGAGAGTATGCCCCTTGAAACTTTTAAAAAAATACCAAATGTGGCTTTTTTTAAGCACTGAATGTTGCAGTATATTCCAAATTGATTTATGTTCTTTTTGTCTGTGCTTTTAACAGTAGATATTGTAATCACGGTTATCCATTTGGCCGAAATTATTAAATACAATAATAAACGCAAATTTATCCCAATCGAACTATGTGGCAATAGTACCTCTCTGGCTAAAATTTTCTCCTCCAACTTTCTGTGGGACCAACTTCAATGCATAGGTTAGAATTTTTGACATTCATATATTTTACTAGTATTTAACTAGTATTAAGTTGATGCGAAGTTGGACAACTGACGCTGGCATGTTAAAACTAATAGCTGCGAAGGCTGAAAAAGGTTGACAAAAGTAAAAAGTCAAACTAATTGCATTCTAGTTAACAACTTTCTCTGCAGAGACCTCATGCAGCTCAACAGAATCAAAACAATTTCACTTCAAAGCTGAACAGTAGGAGAGATGTATTTTTGTGGCCTCGTGAATCAGGTTTTTCAATATATTTTTTGAGCACTTTTTTTACCACTTTTATTTCATTATTATTACTTTTATAAATTGAAATTTGTATAAACTAAAAAGTAAAATAAATCTATTTTAAAAAAACACTAAAACTCTACCTATGTTACAGCTATTTTTTGTTAATTTATTACACTTTCCCAGTTCAGTATTGATATTGTCGAACGCGAAAATAAAAGTTATCAAAAACTTTCATTTTCAAACTGAACCCTGCAACTTTCTTCTCCGCTTAAAAATTGTGAAATTTTTGTGTTTACAATTGGACAGAAATGCTGACATCCCTATAGCGCGCTTAACTTATTAATCCTAGTGTGTGCGCGAGTACATTTGGCTGGCGTGTTTTCAATAAATCAGAGTATGAAGTGGGAAAAAAGTAGTTTGGAATAAAAATCATTCGATAGCGGTTGAAAAATTCATTTTCATTGAAAAAAAATTCTGTGAAATGTGCTCAGACATACATACATGACTTCAGTAAATGTTGGCGTGAATTAATACATACATATGGTATATGTGCACCTACACATATGAATATACTCGCATAAGACAAAGGTAAAAAAATTTCGTATTCGTAAAGTACAAAAACTCTCAATTTTCCAGAATATCTGAAAGAGATTAAATACATTTTTTTTTCCACTGAACCGCGAAAAAAATAGCGAAAATAAAAAGCGTGCTTTTTTAGACTTAATTTTATGACCAAAAATTTAGCTTTTATTTAAAGATAAGGATTTGCTTTTATGCTATAAAAATTATCGGATAAATTCCAGACAAGAGGTTTTTTTTTGGTTTTTTTTTCGGACCACTTTTTGCAGCAATGTTAGTAATAGCATACCAAATATTTTCTTCCAAAACGTCCATAGTCTCCGGTTTACTTGCGTAGACAAGCGAATTGGCATATGTAAGTCGGCAGAAATAGACTCAGCGGTGGTGAGTTACCCGATCTTGGAGGCTCTGCCACTTCAATAAAATGATTGTTGATGTTGGCTGCTTGGTAGGTATATAGTGCCGTTTTGTTGAAACCTAAGGTCATCCAAATCAAAAGCTTCCAATTCAAGAAATGATGTATAAGTCATGGATTTGTGGCGTATCGTTAATTTTTGATGAAATATGGACCAATGATTCCTTCTGTCACAAAACGGTGAGATCTTGAGAATTTTGCTGCATTGGCTTGGGGAGTATAGATCAAGTAACAGTTGTCAAAATTGAAAATAACACATAAAAAACACCCTTTATATGTCGATAGGTGTTAATGTACATATGAGTATGCCAAAAATTTAAAAATTTTATAAACTCCAACTAATACATACATACACAGATATTTATTTAGATATTTTGTATATATATATAATATACTGTGTATGGTATATGCATATGATACATTTTCCCGTCATACGTTTTAATTCTTTTAATTTGTATGCTTTAGTTGTTAATTGCTGTTGGTGAAGTAAACAATTTCACCACAATTCATATACACACATGCCGTTTCATAATATTTTTTATAGCAAATATTGTGCGGATAGATATTAAAAGCTCCTGTTTTGTGCACATCTGCACATGGAAAATCGTTAGGTGCAGTTTTTGACGGCTTAAATAATAAAAATAACGACTTTGTTTTTGTTACGAATAAAAAAATTTAAGCCTTTACTGTCGTGTTAGTATTAAAAAGCGGCAATGTTTTTCATTTCACCACAATAAAACCAAAATGAAGAAAAAATTTTAATATTTTTCCAGCAAAGACGAAAAGAAGCCGTCACTTTTTTACAAAAAAAAAAAAAAAAAAAAAAATCAGAGTAAATTTGTTGAAGCGTTGGGAATCACTGTACGGATACAAAAACTTATATTTACCGATGAATTTAAAATAACCAACAATTTGTGAAGGATATATATATATATATACCATACACCTGCTGTCGAGATAATAGCACCACCAGTATAACAGATTTCAAACAGGTACCAAAAAAAAAAAAAAGGTTTTGTAATTGTATTCAGAATATGAAAAAATATACATCTATGAATATATAATAATTAGAAGATAACGAATTCCATTTAAAATGAAATTAGTACCAAAAATTCAATTTTTTCCAAAAATTTGAAAAGAAAATCGTTCAAAATAATAGCACTGTTCATTTTGACCTGAAAGCAAAAATATCAGAATTTATTTAATATCGTTTACTGTGATTCTAATATGAGTAGCTATATTTCATACTGGTTTTAATATTTGGTTGCGTTAGCAGTATTAGAAATAACTGCTTCCTAATGGAATGGATTAAGTTCTGACACTACCGTAATGAAATGGAGTGTCAGGCATCTGGCTGTTAATCGGATACCTTTTTCTTAATACTGGCCTACAAATTTCGATAGGGTTTAAATGTGGGGGCTTTGAAAGCCATTCTATCAAAAGGGAAACTAGATTTTAATAGTTTTGCTGATATGCTTTGGGCTGTTGTCTTGGCATATTTTCAGAAGGACTATTTTGATGTATTCTGTTGCATTCTTGATGGTATTTATATGGTATATGGTGTACCACCATACGAAAAATATTCCCATAACATGACACTGGAACCTCCGTGTTTTACAGTCTTTGCGGTAAATTTTCTACTCTATACCGAATAATAAACTACCTTAGAATATTACTCCACTTTTCAATTAGCCATTTTAGGTAAAAACCACCTACCGTTTGGATACATGCCTATTTGTCAAAAGAAGGACTTTACGTGTGCCCTAAGTCTCCTATATATGGTCTCAGTGCTTATCGGCAGTTTTAATTTCTCTTTCACTTCCGCAGCTGATTTTTTTATTTTTTATTTCCCGTGCTATGCGGCTGACCATTGCAGGTGCTGTTACTATTTTTCCTCCACGTGTTTCGGCTTTAAATTGAATTATTTGAGCAACTAACAATATTTCGTATTTAGGAGTACGTTTTCACCTCCGATATTAGTTTTTTTTATTATTTATTAAGTCACGTTTTTCCCCCAAACAGTGTTTAGCACGGCCCATTGCGACTACAAGAGTGACCAAATTCTTAAAAAAAATATTGTAAATAATACGTATATATGTCAATAGTAAATTACCGCTTTAAATTGTTTTAGAAAAATTTTTGTCAAATTTTGGGACCTTATTTTGACAGCAACTGTATATGTACAGGGTCCCCCATATAACATTTTTTTTTTGAACTAGTCGTTATTTTGAGTATGGTAACACTGATGTTACATCTGATTTGACAGAAAGATAGTTTTATCCTTCCGCTGAACGAAAATGGTTGTGTATACGATTGAGGAACGCGTTAAAATAGTGCAGATGAGCGCTTGGCCGAGACCCGGAATTTTACCAAAAAATCATCTTTTCCGACGAAGCTCATTTCCATCTTGGCGGCTACGTCAATAAACAAAATTGTATTTGGGGGACGGAAAACCCGCACGTGATCGAAGAGAAGCCAATGCATCCTCAGAGAGTTACTGTTTTGTGTGGATTTTGGGCCGGCGGCATCATTGGCTCATTTTTCTTCGAAAATGCGGCAGGAGCCGCGTTACGGTCAATGGCGAACGCTACCGCGCCATGTTAACGGATTGGTTCTTCCCGGAAATCGAAGAGGAGGACTTGGACAACATTTGGTTCCAGTAAGACGGCGCTCCGTGCCACACAGCCAACGTTACGATCGATCTTGTGCGCACTTTTTTCGGAGACCGAATTATCAGCCGAAATTCTGATGTCGTTTGGCCGCCTCGGAGCTGTGATTTGACACCGTTGGATTATTATTTGTGGGGCGCCGTCAAAGACAAGTGTTATGTGGACAAGCCAGCGACAATTCAAGCTTTGAAGGACAACATTCGCGTCGCCGTATCCGAAATACGGCCGCAAACAATCGGAAATGTCCTCAAAAATTGGGTCGGCCGTATGGCGTACTGCAAGGCCAGCCGAGGCAGCCATTTGAACGAACTTGTATTCCATAAGTAACCGGAAGAATTGTACTTTAATATGAAAAAATAAATTTGATGATCGGATGAACCGTTTTTGTTTTATTGCATTTAAAAAAAAAAAATGTTATATGGAGGACCCTGTATATAAATATGAAAAAATACACGTATATTTCTTTGTCAAGCACCAACAAGTCCATACGTACCAGAGTACGCAATATGAAAAACTTAAAAAGTTCAAATATAAAATTAAGGAAAATGAAAATAAAAAAATTAAAAGTTACAAAGAGGTATTGAGTGTTTAATTTAATCAAAGCTTTGCTGATTTCCTGGTATATTTTTTTAATGGCTTCATTCTATACCTATATTTTTTTTAATAAAATATAATTAATTGTGATAGTGCAATTTTGTGTCTGACGCTTGTATACTTTTTTTTATTAATGAACTCAATGAAGCTAAAAATAAACTGTATAATTGCTAAATTCCTTACGTGTGTATGTATATAAATATAGGGTATATGTATTTAAGTCTCCGCAATAGCCATGTGGTTAGCACAGCGTACTGTCCTTCTGAATAATCGTGTTCGAGACCTGGTTCGATCAGCATCCACAATTATAGAAATTTTTTTCTAATTGCTATCGCGCTTTAGCGGCATATGTCAAGCTCTCCGAGTGTATTTCTGACATGAAATAAAGGCTCCTCATAAAAAACCCCATCAGCCGTACGGAGGCGGCTTAGAATAAATTGTAGGTTCCTCCATACGTTGGAGAAAATTCATGACGCAAAACCACATATGGGAGGAGAAGCTCGGTGGAAAAATCGCTTCAGCGCCAAGTGTCTGCCGATTTATAATAAAGTTTTGATATTATTTTTGTAATTTTTCAGGTGGCCACATAATTTCATCTTTTCAGATTTACGGTGTTATCCATTTTACGGTTTCGCAAATAAACGTGAATAAAATGCATTTAAAATAATTTAATTATAACTCCAGTTCCGCTATAAACCTTAAACCTTGGGTTCATATATATTTTTTTTAGTTTATTTATTTACAATGTCGGTTAACAATAAGTAAATTATACTCTAACTTAGATTTACGATGATCCATTAAGTGCAATTTGTCCTAAAATCAAGGTATGTTGTGAATTTTTTTTTTTGGATCTGAATGTCAATTATAGAGGGTACAGCCTTTGTAGTCTTCGCACTTTCTCGCTAATGTCTAGCAGGTTGGTGGCTTGTGTGTTTGGATGGTTGTTAAGTTTTCCGATATATCTTCTGCTGAACCTTTTTATTTCGTCTATAACCAGTGATGTTTTTAGATCTTTATGTAAGTGAATATTTTTTATGTACCATAGTGCATTCGCTATTAATCGGATTGTTTTTGATTGAAATCTTTGTATCACATCTACACGTATACTGGTTCTACTCGCTGTACCCCACGTTTGAATTCCGTAAGTCCACAGTGGTTTCAACATCGTTTTATGAAGAAACACTTTATTTTCAAGGCTAAGTTTATATTGCATGAGTGCATAAGTTCGTGCCCGATTTCAAGTGCAAACTAAAATTGAAATTTTTTGAAGAAAGCGCTTTTATTAATCAATTATGTATTCGCCATCATGTTCGGCAATCCACTCACAACGTTCAACCAATTTACGGATGCCTGATTCATAGAAATCGCGCAGTTTCTCGTTGAAAAAGGTGTCAAGTTGGTTTTTGACGTCTTCCACATTTTTAATTTTTTTTCCATTCAAATTGTTCTAAGTGATCGAAACAAATGATAATCAGAAGGTGCAATGTCGGGTGAATATGGGGGATGCGGCATGATTTCCCAATTCATCTCCTTCAGTTTGGCCAGGGTCGGTTTTGCAACATGTGGTCTGGCGTTGTCGTGATGGAAAAGAACTCCTTTGCGATTGGCCAAAATCGGACGTTTTTCATCAATTGCTTTCTTCAATTCGACCAATTGCTGACAATACAAAATCGGACGTTTTTCATCAATTGCTTTCTTCAATTCGACCAATTGCTGACAATACTTGTTGGCAGTGATCGTTTCTCCAGCTGGCAAGAGCTCAAAATAGATCACGCCTCGGATATCCCACCAAATGCACAGCAGTACCTTCATCGGATGCAATCCACCTTTCGACATCGGTTCCGCCCCTTCGTGTGCCTGTTTCCATGTTCTTTTGCGTTGAACATTGTTGTACAGGACCCATTTTTCATCACCAGTCACGAGCCGATCCAAAAAAGGTTCGTTTTTGATCCGTCGAAGCAAAGAAATTGCTGCTGACATACGGTCCACTTTGTTCTTTTCACTCAACTTATGTGGCACCCATGTATCGAGCTTCAAAGTGTACCCAACCTTTTTTAAACGACGAAACGCAGTTGATTTGTTGACGTTCAATTCACTGGCAACCTCTTCCGTCGAAATACGTGAGTTATTCGCAACTAAAGTCCTTAGAACATCGTCATCAAGCTCAGAAGGCCGTCCACTGCGAGGTTGATCTTCGAGGTTAAAATCTCCAGAACGAAATTTCGCGAACCATTTCTTTACTGTGCGGAGTGTTGGAGCACGGTCCAAATAAACTTATGATCTTTTCGTTGTTCATCTTCCATGCGTTTTTTCACTAAGCAACTCAAATCAAAATGAAGTTATTTTATGCTTGATTTACAGTTCGGACTGTCACTTTTCCAACGATATATAATATGTATATATTTCTTTCACGAGCGCCACTCTCAAACGATTCGTACGGCATCCAGCGGAATCGGGCACGAACTTATGCACTCATCCAATATATATGGCCAAGCAACCAATATATTTTTTTGGTTTTAATCTTGAGCTTGTTTTCTTTTGACTCTAATATGATCTCGCCAAGTTAATCTTTTATCTAAGTGCAGTGCGATATACTTAACACTATTCGATCTAGGAATTACGGTATGATTGAGGCTTAGGTTTGGACAGTGTGAAAGTGACATCGTCAGATTTTGAAGCAATTATCGTAATGTTCCATTTGGTAAGCCAGTTTTTGTAGTTCATTCAGTTGCTTTTGTACAATTTCCGCAGCCCCGATTGCAGAGAACAATGAAGAAAGTATTACAGTGTCGTCTGCATAAGTAGTTATTGGCATATCAGCAGTATAAATCTTGTAAAGTGTTGGACCCAATACACTACTTCCAGCATTTATCTCGTATATACGTATATCTGAAACTGAATCTTGTATTTTAACGTAGTAATGTCTGTAAGTTAGGTAAGATCTAAGAAAGAGATAGAATGAGTGCCCGACTCTCTCAAATGCTTGCTGTATATCGAGAATTATTGCGCAACATATCTTTTTTTTCCTCCAAACTGCTAAGTATTGTTTTAACTGAACGATGGTATTGCTCCGGAGTGATATGCATCTGCCGAAAACCGAAATGACGATCTTGAATAATCAATTGTCTTTCTAATTCTAGTAGTAATCTTCGAAGAAATATTTTTTCGAGTATTTTCGAGAATATTGTCAGTAGACTTCTCGGCCTTATGGCTAAGATTACAGTGTAGTACCTGCATCATATATAAAACACTCGACTACTTTTTAGTACACATTGGTTGATATTTCACCCATATCTTGACGAATGTGGGTTCTCAAGTGCTAAAAAGTTGAAGGTTTATCCGAATAACGCGGTCTTTCGCGTAGCTCCAAAAAAAAAAATTGAACAGTGTCAAATCGTGCGTTTTTGATGGCCAATTGATATCGCTAACACGTAGCATGTGGCGCCATCTTTTTGAAACTACATATATTCCGAGTCGTGCTCGTCAATTTCAGGCCATGCTTCAGAAAAAGTTCGAATGTGCTGCGTTTCAGTACAGTTTGATCATTGGAAAATCGACAAATCAAACTTTTTTGCGTTTGCATGTGGCACCCAAATATTGAGCTTTTTTGTGTAGCCCACCGTTCTTAAATTATTTCAACTGCTTCCCGTATCTTTTGACAAATTGCATGTAGGTCTCACTTCACCAGTTACAGAATTTCATTGGCTATATGAGTGATTGACCGACCAGCATGATGTGCTTCTGTGACATTAAAATTTCGGAACGGAATCGAGTAAGCCCCCGTAAGTCACAAAAATTTGCCGTCACGTTTTTGCAGCGCTTCTATCCTTTCCTTCTATCTTTTCCCAGAAAGTTCACTCATTTTTAAATCAAAATAATTTTTCGATTGTTTCTTTAAATGTTGTGCGTTTCCGCTATAACCTCGATATGCAGAGAGATGAAGGACAAAATACATCTCATTCTCCCACACTCTATCTGTATAACATCTACACCAAATACTGCTGTATTTTCCTGCTGAGGTAACTAAAAGCGCAAAAAACCATATACAAGACGAAATATCAATGTATGGTATATGCTGACAGCCAAACGACAATTAAGACAATAATCTCACATCATAGTGCGTCAGAAAATGTCCTTAGAACAGCGCAACCGAGTTTGAACGCCTGCATACATATTGGCTTCCAGGCCACAAGGGCATAATGCCCTTGGGTAACGAAGTAACTGATGAGTAAAATTTTTAATTTAATTCAATTATGTTATGTTTTCTTTCTATTTTTTTAATTCCACTTATAATCTTATCTTTCGTAAATAAACTTTTGCTTCAACATTTGGCAAGTGTTTTCTGGAAGTAGTTGAACAAAAATCTAAAAATCCGCTTATCAGAGCAAACTTCATAAAACTAAATGATTGAATTTGTTATTCGGTGCGCAACTGGTACAGTAATATAAATATAATAATGGTATAAACAGACGAGCAAACTTTTTATTTTCACACTTTTGCTAAGTCTACAAAGAAAATTCAAAAATAAAAATAATTATTTAAATTTGTTTTTATTTGTAATTATTTCCAAAGAAAAAAAAAAAAAAAATTAATAAAGAAAAAAATGCAGCTCAAAATTTTTGGGTTCACAAATAATTATTTAAAGCATACATAAGGTAAAAATTGTAACAACTCAGGGAAACAAGTTTTCAGTCAGCTTAAAATAATTAAATTTCTTTATTACATTGATGGTTCAAAGTGAATACTATGGAAAGAATGTTTGTGGTTATTAATCAGACAAAATATTTGAAAAAGAAAACAAACCACACCAAACAGTTATTTTTTCTGGATGAAATGGTAGCTCTTGAACCTCCTCAGGTGGTTCCTTGCCCATTTGCCGCAAATTTGCTTATTTACATACCCATTGAGCCAAAAATGGGCCTCATCGCTGAAAAAAATTTGGCTCGAAAATGTCGGATCTTCTTGGAACTTGGGAAGGTCGAGCGGCTTCAGTTCTTGCACAAGCTGTATTTTGTATGTTTTCAATTTAAGATTTCGACGTAAAATGCACCAAGTCATTCCCGACGTCAGTCAGAGTTGCTGCGAACGGCGCCGAATTGACTCTCCACGGTTTTCGTTTACCATACACTCTCAACTACGACCGCTATAGTTTCGCAAAGCACGCGAAACACATTTTTTTACAGAGCGTTCATTTTCATAATAAAGTTGAACGATTTGTGAACGTTGTTCAGGCTTAAGTCTTTCCTTGTTGAAATACCAAACAATACTGAACAAAAATAACATGAAAGTTTCATACGACTCACTCGAGATCTATCCAAAAAAGGCTATTGAAAAGTTTTATTTTGGCTGTATGTCCTCGCCTTATTATCTAGCTTACCAGCTTTTTTCAAATAAGTTGATTTCTAGCCAAGTTTCCGTAAAGAGATTTTTTCGAAGCTATGCTTAAATCTACCTGAACACAGGCAAAAAATTTAATTAAAATCGGTAAAACCAATTGGAATATCTGAGGTGAACTAGTTCTCAACTTATATGAACCAACCAGTATTTATGAACTATTGGATGAGTGCATAAGTTCGTGCCCGATTTCAAGTGCAAACTAAAATTGAAATTTTTTGAAGAAAGCGCTTTTATTAATCAATTATGTATTCGCCATCATGTTCGGCAATCCACTCCCAACGTTCAACCAATTTACGGATGCCTGATTCATAGAAATCGCGCGGTTTCTCGTTGAAAAAGGTGTCAAGGTGGTTTTTGACGTCTTCCACATTTTTAAATTTTTTTTCCATTCAAATTGTTCTGCAGCGATCGAAACAAATGATAATCAGAAGGTGCAATGTCGGGTGAATATGGGGGATGCGGCATGATTACCCAATTCATCTCCTTCAGTTTGGCAAGGGTCGGTTTTGCAACATGTGGCCTGGCGTTGTCATGATGGAAAAGAACTCCTTTGCGATTGGCCAAAATCGGACGTTTTTCATCAATTGCTTTCATCAATTCGACCAATTGTTGACAATACTTGTTGGCAGTGATCGTTTCTTCAGCTGGCAAGAGCTCAAAATAGATCACGCCTCGGATATCCCACCAAATGCACAGCAGTACCTTCATCGGATGCAATCCACCTTTCGACATCGGTTCCGCCCCTTCGTGTGCCTGTTTCCATGTTCTTTTGCGTTGAACATTGTTGTACAGGACCCATTTTTCATCACCAGTCAATAGCCGATCCAAAAAAGGTTCGTTTTTGATCCGTCGAAGCAAAGAAATTGCTGTTGACATACGGTCCACTTTGTTCTTTTCACTCAACTGATGTGGCACCCATGTATCGAGCTTCAAAGTGTACCCAACCTTTTTTAAACGACGAAACGCAGTTGATTTGTTGACGTTCAATTCACTGGCAACCTCTTCCGTCGAAATACGTGAGTTATTCGCAACTAAAGTCCTTAGAACATCGTCATCAAGCTCAGAAGGCCGTCCACTGCGAGATTGATCTTCGAGGTTAAAATCTCCAGAACGAAATTTCGCGAACCATTTCTTTACTGTGCGGAGTGCTGGAGCACGGTCCAAATAAACTTCGCGAATATCTTTAGTTGCAGCGCCCACTGTTTTTCCTTTGCGGAATTCGTCTAACATAATATGACGCATATGATCTTTTTCGTTGTTCATCTTCCATGCGTCTTTTCACTAAGCAACTCAAATCAAAATGAAGTTATTTTATGCTTGATTTACAGTTGGGACTGTCACCTTTCCAACGATATATAATATGTATATATTTCTTTCACGAGCGCCACTCTCAAACGTTTCGTGCGGCATCCAGCGGAATCGGGCACGAACTTATGCACTCATCCAATAGTATTTAACTAGTATGATGCTGCTGCATAGGCTGACAATTGACAGTTCACAGGACATCGCCGTATTAAAAATACCTGTTGCTTACATGGAAAACATATGTCAGTTGCATTAGCTACCTACTAGTATATTTCCCTACAGGGCTGTTGCAAGTAACGCCTCTAAACCAATTTCGTATTTTCATTCCTTTGCTTGGATTTTTACAAAAATGCCGACTTATTGAATAATAATTCTCACAAATTCACAATAAAAGTACGTTGTCTACAGTCAAATCCCGCTGAGCAGGCGATAAAACCTGTCTATAGTCGGAATTGCAACGAATCTATGTTGCTATAAATTAAAAACAATAATATTTTGCGCTTGAAGCATATTTACACTTAGGTATGTATGTAGCAAAACATTTCGTTTTATATTATATATAATTTATATTACGCATTGTTTGCTACTATCCATTTTGTTTTCACGTACCTTTTGTTATGCATGGTAAGGTATGTGGAAATGTGTAAAGAATTTTGTTTAAGCATCTTTTATAGTAGAATTGCATGCTTACGCACTTAGTATGGACTTTACCGTTTCAAGCCTTATGCATTGTCAGTCAATTCAATTGAAAAGAAATGGCGCTTCTTATGTTAAGGCATTTGTTTCCTGTTCTTTCTATATTTGTACTCATAATGTTGACGGAGCATTACGGTTCGTGTAATTTTTCAAGTAAATCTTAAGTGAGTAGCACGGTGCGTATACGCAACAAAACTATTTTTTTTACAAGTAAACTCAATTACAAATTTAAATCGGTTATAATTGAAAGCAAACAATTATTTAAAAAACAAAATTTTTAATAAAAGAGTATATATTGTAATACATTTAAAATAAAAGCTGCCATATATATATTTAATTGAGGCTTTATAAACATTGAAACGATTTTCGGCCGAGCTCCTCTTTCAATTTGTCGGTGTGTATAATGATTTTTTTCCAACAACATGGAGGGATCTACAGTATATTCATGAGAATCTTTTTTATTTAATGTCAGAAATATACTCTAAGCCCTTGACGTTCCCTGCCGAAGGGCGACCGCAATTTGAAAAATTAATTTTCTATAATTTTGAATATTGATGGAACCACAACTCGAACTTTGACATTCAGAATTAATATTTTATAATAAAATGAAACACTACCATAAATACTCGATATGCTCAAAAACGTATAATTTTTAGACGTGTGGATTTCAGTGAAGAAATACTTTTTTCGGAGTTGGTCTATTTGATAGCTTTTACTTGATTTGTACTCAGTTCGATTTGCCATTTCATTTTAAATCGACTTACGCCGAAACAACGTTTGCAAATCATGCATTATATAAATAATGGTTCAGTACTTCGGATTGCGCACTGCATCCAATATTCAGTCGAAATAATTGCCCAGTAGAGTCAGTAAATCGAATGACAATGGATGTGTTTCGCAGTATGCTAACTTTAGTGCATAGTGGGTATCTTCAAAAACTCGATTCCGCCCAGTGCTCACCGAAGTCATTATTGCTGCTGTGGAGTATCGAAGAAGACCCGAATAAGTCCATCCGCTATCGCAAGTAATCATTGGAGCTGTACCCATCCGCTTAATGGAAGATATTGTGGCTAAAAAGCTCGTCGCATATTCAGTGAATGGATCCAAAACGAGATGGTCATCGATCACGATATTCACATGAAAATATTGTATAGTCATTATTTTGTGTGCTCTGGGCAAAGGAATCATTGATTCACATTTCAGCCAATAGAGAACGTTACAGAGACACGATCCATGACTTTTTTGTGCCCGAATAGGGTGATGTTGATGTGGTCGACCTTTGGCTTAAAAAAAAGACACTATATACCATACAGTCTGAGACGATTTGACGCCTTTGAGGTAAATATTTGGTGCATTACTGCTGACCTACGGCCCAAGTTGCTGCGGCCAGCCACGGCGCTCACTTCCTTTTTAATATACGTACAAATATTTATTAATATAACCTTCATTATATACCTATACGAGTATATATTGTCAAAAATATATTTTAAACTACATTTGTCGGCCATTACCTGCTAACAGTTAGGCCCAACGGCAAGCTGTCACATCAAATAACCTACATCACAGCTGTTTTATGGTACATACTATATAAACAAGACAACGCACACGCACGCTGAACACACTTTAAACATAAATTGTATCCTTCTTTTTATCTTTCATTCACTCGTTTATTAGGGAAAATAAACTCTTTTTCTGATCTGCACCGTAATCGCTTTAACGTCAGTTGTCTGTATATAATTTTTAATTGGATGTAATGTAATCTCTGGGTGCTTTTGTTGGATTTCTTCACTTTCAACGGCGGCATATACACAGAAGTTAAACGGTTGCCAGGATGTGTCTGCCAACGTGCTGGGTGGCAAGAAACAGACATAGAGAGAGAGAGAAAAAGGGTGTGTGTGTGTTTAAGAGAGAGAGAGAGTGAAAGAAAGAAAAATAGAGAGAAAGCCTGTGAGAGAGCAAAGAAGTTGAGCTTATTTAAGGCCTTTCGCCCCTTTAATTGTATTTCACGGATTTGGTTTTGAAAACGTTCGCACTATTTTTTATTGTTCCTACACTTTTATCTTTGTACTATCGTTTTTTTCACTTTATGTCCTTCTTTAAGCGTAATAATAATTATTTTGAGTTGAGTTTTTCGCTTAGACAACATTTGTTGCCGGTTATTGTATTTTATAATCCATAAAGCTCATTGTGCTTTCGGTCTGCGGTGTTGTGTATACCATAAGCTTGAGCCAGAAGTAATCATCAAGATTATTTTAAACTGCTTGGTAGGAAATGAATGAAATTTATACTTGATGCAAATATATTTCTTTTTCTTCATTTTCTTATTACAAAATTAGTTTAATCGTAATAATACGTTTTCTGTTTTGCATTGTGGATATTACCATTGGATTGATATCAATAGGTCTAGTAGAAAGTCATATGTTGTTTTTACAATAGGTGACTTTATTGTTCTACATAGGTATATCTCGCGATTGAATTACACTAGATGACGCAGTATTCTGGCCAGGATTGACTACTAGGAAGGTATTGTTGTGTGTTTGGTGGATTTGGTAAGGAATTATCCAATATAAGCTACTCATTACCGCCAAAATTTTAATTCTGACCTGTGCTCTCAGTAGTTGCACCGCCTGAATGAAGGTATCGCCCGGAATCGCCCAGCTTTGAACACAAGGAGAATAATTGTGTTTCATCAGGACAACGCCAGACTATTTAAATCGATATTAACTTGTTAGATACTCCAAGAGCTTTGTTGGGAAGTTCTTAGTAATCACCTTGTAGTCTGGAACTCCCACCAAGTGCTTACCAATTGCTTCTGTTTATGACGAATGATTTGATTGGTGAAGTATTGGCCTGAAGAGGAGCTTGTGAAACTCGATTATCCCAATTTTTCAGCAATAGGGATAATGGTTTCTATAAAAAGGGCATATCTTCAATAAGTAAAACTACAAGTAAAAATTCTTCGGCGGAAAAACATTGCGAAGCGACCGAGAATCTCTTTCTCCTACCTCTGGATCTCCTCCAACTCAGTGAAGACACGTTTTCTTCTTTTAGAAGTTCAAGGGTGTTATTCTAAATATATTCCTTTTGACTTTTATTTAACCAAAAATGTTTTTTCGCACATATTCTTACCCATCATTTCTTTGGATTGTACAACTGTCTAATTTTTTTCTGATCTTGGGTGATATCAAGCGTAACCAGTTTTATACTATTGTGAAATCTGTGTGAAAAGAAACTGGATTATTATTAATTTTTAGACCTTTTAAAACTTGATTTTAGAATTTTAAGCCATTAGTTAAGACTTTTCAGCTTTCAAAAATTTTCTTCTCTTCTAAGTAATACCCAAAGCAATAACACTCTTAAATTCATGGTTGAATGTTATTCAAAAGAAAAATGCATTTACGGTAACATATCAATGATTCTCCGAGGTTGCATTGGCTTTTCCATGGGTACGCGTAGGTTTTCTTCTTCTTCTTCTTTATTGGCGTTGGCACCACTTTCGCGATAATAGCCGAATCAATATAAGCGCGCCATTTTTCTGTTTTTTCGCTGCTTAGCGCCAGTTGGAAATACCAAGTGAGGCCAGGTCACTCTCCACCTGATCCTTCCAAAAGAGTGGAGGTCTTCCTCTTCCTCTGCTTCCACCAGCGGGTACCTGCATAGAAAACTTTCAAAGCTGGAGTGCTTTCATCCATTCGGACGACATGGCATAGCCAGCGTAGCCACTGTCTCTTCATTCGCTGAACTATGTCAATATCATCGTACAGCTCGTACAGCTCATCGTCCCATCGTCTGCGGTATTCGCCGTAGCCAGTAGTAAGTAGCACCTGTTGGCAAGAGTGATGGTCCTTAGATAGACGAAATTGTCTACGACCTCGATGTTATAACTGTCAACAGTGACGTGGGAGCCGATTCGCAAGTGTGCCGACTGTTTGTTTGATGACAGGAAATATTTCGTCTTGGAGAAGTCCTTCCCGATCCTGACGGGGTTTTTAGTGCTGCTTAAGGTCAGTTTAAACAGCAGTATAAGCTTTGCGGGGATACCAAATTCAGACATAGGGGCATATAGGCAGCTCCTTGTCGTGCTGTCGAAGGCGGCTTTAAAATCGACGAAAAGGTTGTGTGTGTCGATTCTCTTTTCACGGGCCTTTTGCAAGATTTGGCGCATGGTGAATATCTGGTCCATGGCTGATCTACCAGGTCTAAAGCCACACTGATAAGGTCCAATCAGTTTGTTGACGGTGGGCTTTAATCTTTCACACAATACGCTCGACAGGACCTTATTGGCGATATTAAGGATGCTTATGCCACGATAATTGGCGCAGACTGTGGGGTTGCCCTTTTTATGAATTAGATCACACACAGAGCACACTTAGGTTCCAATCGTCGGACATGCTTTCATCCGACCATATTTTGCAAAGAAGCTGATGCATACACCTGACCAGTTATTCACCGTCGTAATTGAATAGCTCGGCCGGTGATCCATCGGTCCCCGCCGTGTTGTAAGCGATTGCTATTCAGACTTCTTCATGGTATGGTAATTGAACGTCTTTTCCATCGTCATCAATTGGAGTTTCGGGTTCACCATCTCCGGGTGTTTCATCTTCACTGCCATTCAGCAGACTGGAGAAGTGTTCCCTCCATAATTTCAGCATTCTCTGGGCATCTCTCAATAGCTCACCTCCCTGGGTCCTAAAGGGGTTTGTCTTGAAACCTTCTGTAAGTCGCCGTATTTTTCGTAGAATTTTCGAGCGTGTTGTGGTCGATCGTAAGGTTACGAGATAGGCAGTCTGTTTTATCTCCACTGCGTCATGGCAGTCCTAATAGTACCAGCTGTTTTGCGACCTTTCCGACATCCAATGGTTTCGTTTGCAGCTGTACGCAGGGAGTTTGGAACCATTGGCATAACCTTAGACTCAAAAAGAAGCTCGATGTTTGGGTGCCATACGAACTAACGCAAAAAAAAAACATGATGGACCGAATTTCCATCTGCAAATCGCTGCTGAATCGCAACAAAATCGACCCATTTCTGAAGCGTTTGGTGACTGGCCATGAAAAGTGGATCACTTACGACAATGTCAAATGAAATCGGTCGTGATCGAAACTCGGTGAGCCGGCGGAAACGGTGGGCAAGCCAGGATTGACGGCTAGGAAGGTTTTGCTGTGTGTTTTGGGTGGGGTGGGATTGGCAAGGAATCTACTACGTGCTGCTTCCCTATGGTCAAACGCTCAATTCGGCCCTCTACTGTCAACAACTGGAGTGCTCGAAGGCAGCACTCATCCAGAAGAAGCCATCTTTGATCAACAGAGGCCGAATTGTGTTCCATCAGGACAACACCAGGCCACACACGTCCTAATGCACCCATCTTATACACCGTACCTGGCACCAAGGGATTACCAACTCTTCCTGTCAATGGCGAACGCGCTTAATGGTGAGAAGTTGGCCTCAAGAGAGGCCTATGAAATTTGGCTCTCCGAGTTTTTTGCCAATAGGGACGCAGCCTTCTACGAAAGGGGTATAATGAAGTTGGCATCTCATTGGCAACATGTTTACGAATAAAGCGGCGCATATTTGACTTAAATCGGCCAAATGTACACAAACTTATCATATTTTGAAAAATCAATAAAAAACCGAACGAACTTTTTATTTGACCTAATATATGAATTAGCCCATAGGCTGGCTCGCTTTAACTTGAAATTATCACCAGCTAGCTGATAGTTCACTTAAAGGAAAAATGCAATACTTTTTTTTTAGCACAAATTTCACATGTATTTATTTCACAAAATCACCAAAGCCCTTACAATGAGTATTTAACTTCCATAACCGTAGGGAGCAGTACTGCGCACTGGAACATAGTAATCACCATTGGCGAGTTCGTAATTATAGACAGCGCCCATTTTAACGCCACTGTATGTGCCACCGCAACTCTTGCTGACGGCATCTTCGTAGTCACCACAACGCATGGAGGGAAAGTTATTTTCACGCACAGCCTCTGCGTAGTAAATACAGGAACGGGCATGGCTACATGCGCCGGTCAAATCAATGCCACAGCCGGGTTGTGTCTTGCCACCGTTAGGGTAGAAGGCGCCTTTGCCAATTGGTTTCAAGAAACCCAATTTACCACCATTAGTTTGAATCGACTCGACATATTCTGCATCATCGCTATTGAGACGCTTGTCGGGGCTATCCCAACTGAAGAGCGGCAATGCGGGGTCCAAACCGACAATTGTGTGGATTTTACCAGCACCAACTTCCTTACCCACATAACCGGCTACTTGTGCGCCCAAACTGTGACCAATCACTTCCAAACTATCAAAACTCATGCCATGATTATGTGACATGTAGTCAATCATGCTGGCAACCTTCTTACCCACACCGGGCACTGCGACAACAGATGAAGCATAATCAATCGAACGTGCGCGACCCCAATCAACAACAATGATATTGTAGTCGCCACGACTTAGCCAAGCATCACGGATCATGACGTTCATATCGGCTTCATAGCCCTGAGTCCAACCATGTATGAGGAAGCGTGTTGGTCGACTTGCATCGAAGTGAGAATCAGAAATGGATTTCTCATCGGCAGTGATCTTTTGCGCGTCATATTGATTATTATTCGTGTAGAGATAATAGGTGACGGGTGAGAGGCTGAGGCGCCCTTCAATCTTTTCCTTCTTTTCCAAGTCGGCCAAAATGGTTTCACCCTCCTCAATGGTCACCCAGTCATAGGAACCATCGCCTTTTGGCACATACCAACCATTCTCACCATTCACGCGACCATTGGCGTCATCACCCAAGGGGGAAGCCGTAGCTAGTTAAAAGAAATATAGTATATGTTTGGTGAAGTTCTTCGAGTGTTGGAGCTATGAGCTAATTACCTGTCAGCGCGAAAATTACCAGAATCACGAGAACCTTCATTTCACAAAGACTTTCAAAGTATCAATAATTCTATACCTCGTCGGGTACGACCTTTTTATATCTTTTCGCCATTAACGGTACTTATTAAGTTCTTGTGAATATATGTTTCGAGTTCTTTCAGATAAGTCAGCTATCGGTATTAGAACATCTAACACATGACTCTGGGAGGTTTTCCCACAAGTTTCCGATTGAAAATAATAATTAAGTTATATATATATATATATATATAATTGGCACTTTGTAACCGCTGAAGCGATTTTCGGCCGAGCTCCTCCTCCAATTGTGGTTTTGATGTTTTTCCAACGAATGTAGGGACCTACAGTTTATACTAAGCCGCCCCCGAACGGCTGATGGTTTTTTTACGAGGAGCCTTTTAGTTCATGTCCAAAATACACTCGGAGGGGTGGACATTCCCTGCCGAGGGGCGACCGCAATTAGAAAATTTAACTTAATTTTTTCATTTAAAATAATTTTCCATAACTTTTGGATGTTGCTGGCACTGGGATATGAACCCGAGCCTTCCGAATGTCAGTACGCAATGCTAACCACTCGGCTATCGCGGTTAAGTAAAACGGAGATTATTTTGGGACACAATTTTTTGTTGAAATTTTTGTTATTGTTATTACTTTTTGCAAAAAAAAAGACAACCAACTCGAGCCTACGATAACTGCGTCACCGATAAGCGAGCCAAGTACTTCTTGCGTCAATTATTTATTTATATTAAATTTGCTGGTCGCTTGTTTCGTTTTCGGGTATACGAGTATGTGTGTGTTCAATATTCGCAAATTTAATTATAGGAAAAAAGTGGGTGTGTCATAGGCTACAGTGCGATAGTAGGGAATAATACAGCGCGCCACTCATTCCGCTGCCTAGTGCCATTTGAAAATACTAAAAACGATCAGGACTTTCTACACCTCTTCTGTCCAACATAGTAGAGGTCTACCTTTTCCTCTGCTTCCACCGACGCGCACTGTATCGAAAACTTTCAAAGCTGGAGTATTATTATCAATTCGGATCACATGATCTAGCCAGCCTAGCAGCGTCGGATTTGGTGTCGGAATTGTGGTGAGAGAGAGACTCGTCCGTACTGGCATTCAACCCGGCGGATGAACGACTTGCCACGATCCGCATCCGCAACAAAGCGAAATTTTTTAACACCCATCACAACCACCGACGAAAGAGAAGGACAATGTGACTAAGGATGTCTTTGGCGAGCGCCTCGAACATACTTTTAAACGCTGCCCCCGCCACGATGTCAAAATTGTGCTTGGCTACTTCAACGCCAGGGAGTGCAAAGGAGGTATCTTCGGCACAACTGTGGGAAAATTCAGCCTCCACCACGACACAACCTCAAATGGATTGAGGCTGATAACTTCGTTGGAACAAGAAAATACATCAAGCTACTTGGCTGTCCCTTGATTGAAAAACACAAAACCAGATCGATCATGTTGTGATAGACGGATGACATGTCTGCGGTGTTCTTAACGTGCGTACACTTCGAGGACCCAACATTGACCCGGATCACTATCTTGTTGCTACCAAGATACGCACTCGTCTCTGTGTATCATAGAACATCTGTCAACAAACACAAGGAGGGTTCAAAAAGATGCAGTCACAGTAGACTGCCGAGCGATTTTCTGCTCGACTTGCACACCTGCTTTCTGAGAGCACTCATCAGTAACTCGATATAAGGGAACTGTGGAACGGCACCTCAAACTACACTCGGCGGCAGAGTCCCTCTTCCACTACAAATCCGATACTAAATTTGCGCTGCTTTATAAGGCCGCTGCAGTAAATAGAACAATAACCTACTCGTCTCCGTTCTTGTCCCGTTCGTCACTCTATAGTCTTACGAGTATATTAACCAGCTGGACAGCGGTACCTTCCCAATTAAGGGGCCGGACATTCCAGATGCATAGCCTTAAATCAAAGTCTTTAATCCGTTTGCAGTGATTGCCATCATGGGGTCTCTCATCCAATGCATCAACTTGGCGGGTGACA
This sequence comes from Ceratitis rosa, assembly GCA_037013455.1. Taxonomy (NCBI): domain Eukaryota; kingdom Metazoa; phylum Arthropoda; class Insecta; order Diptera; family Tephritidae; genus Ceratitis; species Ceratitis rosa. The sequence goes on along the minus strand of JAWMAG010000020.1, from coordinate 7,890,389 downwards.
ATCGCGCACAACTTCGTTCGGTGAGGTTAGGGTTCATACCTCATACGCGTTCATATGGCTTACTATTCATTAAGAATGACACCAGCTCGAAGCCGCACCATTGGTTAACAGCCGCCGCAATTAGACTCCTCGATCCCTTTTTCAGAACATGTCGGAGTAGCTCCACTGAAGCATCCGTTCTATTAGCCGTATCCTGAGGCTTCAGATGGGTTGGTTAACACATTTCGCAAAAGGGTGGCTCACGTTAACAGGGTGGTATGATTAGGAATTTAGTAACTGCATATCCAGAAGCTTGAGAGGGTTAATCGCTTTACGGTTAAGGTAAATAAATTTATTAATCTAAGAAGGTCATCTAAGAGCTTTGTCAAGAGTATTCTCGAACTTATTCTCAAGTGTTGCTGTGCTTTATAATTTTCACGTATTCCTTTAAGATCTTATCATTTTTTATAATTTCCTTTTACTTACTTTTTTGATTAAAATATGTTCAGATCACTTCAGTGAGCTTCTTTGCTAAAAGCCCAGTGATAATTTCGACTAATCATTAGACAACAACACGCTTACGCGTGCAACGAAAGTTAAATGATTAACAGTAAATATTCGATTAGATGATAAGTACCTATTGTGTGATGGCGAAGCGGAAAAAAATTCTTGACTTATCTCACTTATGGTAAATAGAATATTTGAAGAACAACTGCAAAAAATATAAATTAGATACAAGTTTAAAAGATAACCGTGACAATTGTATCCAATAGTTGAATTTACATAGTTTTTTATGAATATAGGGGAACAAAATAAATAAAAACTTTTTAGGTAATGATTCTATGAATAGGCGAAGGGATTTTAGAGCGACATTTCCTTCAAATCGACTAGAGATTCAAATTCCAATTTTTCGGATGGTGGAATTTAATAGTGAATTGTTACTCAAACGGTAATAGATCAAACTTTGTCAGAGAACGTTTAATTTCTAGCTACGTAGTATTTAAAAGTGATCCATTTTAAGGTTCCCTACGTTTTTAAAGAAAAAAAAAACGCAGAAAATTCGAATTTCACGTGGAAAGCTTAATATCATTCGAAAGAACACTCATTGACATTTCTTTTTGGAAGATTATAATGAATATTATTATTTTCAGATGTTGGCCGCCCCTACATCTCAGATTGTCCAACCGTTGAGTCCAATTTTGAATTACTCGTTCGAGCATTTCGACTGGTAACTCGCGAATGACACTCGTAATGTTTTGATCCAAGGCCTCAATGGAAGCGATAGACTTTAGACTTTCCATATCCCCACAGAAAAAAGTCTAACGTCGTAATATCAAAAGATCTTGGTGGTCAATCGACCGATCCAAAACGACAAATTATCTGCTCACCGAAGTGAGCGCCCAGAGGTTAAATTATTTCAATTAACAAGTTTTACTGTGTTGTTTATGAAATTTCATAATCATATCACCACTATTCCTCCGAATAACCAATTCGCGCTATTTAGTTTCTTTGTCACGTGCCAATAGAACGCTCTCGCACTTGAATTTCTGAACGAAAAATACCAGCAGGAAGTGTCAATCTAATTGAGTGGCACACTTTAGCATAGAACCAATCTATTATATGGTATATCCGACAAAAAATGAAGTGGAGCGCAATTTCTTAGATAATAGAAGCTTAAAGAAGTTTTCATTCATTAACTTAGTTGTTCAGAAATATTTTTTTTTTCTGCGTTTTATCGCAGAGATTGGTGAGTTGCTTTGAATTTTTAACAAATAATTGCTTCTTCAAATCTAAACTTCATTCTACACCAAACAGTGTTTGGCGGCACCGCGGTAATTGTTGAGACGAAGAGTTGGTGGACGGTTTCTTCAGCTGGGGTTCTCAAGCATAACAAAATTAACCCAGGCTGATCGACGTTTTTGCCACCGGTTACTGTGAAATTCTACTTCTATGACCGGTTTCAATGGATACCGAACGACACGCATTCCAATTGATTGCTGGAATAGCAATTTTCGTGAGAGTTTTAATATGCCCATATACGATGCGCTCTTGTCCAACGGTGATTACAATGTCTTTGTTGTGGTTTGCAGTTTTGATGCGCAAACACAGAATTATGTTGTTGTTGTTGTAGTTGTAGCGGTTGATCCAGCTCCGACAAGCTCGTAGTCTATGTGAAGTTCGATGGCGTTAAAATTGTGACCACAAACTAACCCAAAGTTACTGGGATTTTACAGCCATTTTACATTTTTTGCACTCCTTCACACCGCATTCGAACGCAATTGCCGGAAAACTCCAGAGCCGCAACAAAATACTCAAAACGCAGTTGAAGAAGCGGCAGGCCTGCCAAAACATCGCCTTAACATCACTTGCACTGTGAAACATCTATGAGTTAAGGAGCATCCCAACAGGCATTCTATAGAGACTGAACATCCTCCAAGGCATATCAGAAAGGGAGTACTAGATTTAAAGGACATTATCTAGTAAACCGTTCAACAACCGCTGGTTAGGATGTCACTAAACGTCATTCACCAGGAGTAAGTGAACACCTTCAAGAACCCTCTTCCTGTATTTCTGAAAGTTCGGGGAGTTAAATCACCACCCATAGATTAAGAAGAGCCTCGAGAGACCCGTCTAATATTGGCGCAACTTAGGTTTAGATACTGTAACAGGTTAAACTCCTGCTTATCTAGACTTGACCCAAACATACCCCACGTATGCCCTATATGAGTGCCCGCACGACACTAACTACCTCTTTGTCATCTTTACCATCGAAACAGCTCGTTTCCTGGACCTCCTGTTAGATGACTGCTGCAACAACCGCCGAACTTCTCCTTCAACTAGTGGTTTTGCGTCTTGATATTTCTCCAATAAATTGAGGGACCTACAGTTTATACCAAGCCGCCTCCGAACGGCTGATTGGTTTTTATGAGGAGCCTTTACCATATTCCTTGTCAGAAATACACTCGGAGGGGTTGACATTCCCTGTCGAGGGGCGACCGCAACTAGAAAATTTAACTAAATTTTTCATTTAAATTAATTTTCTATAACTTTTTACTGTGTTCGTCGTACAAAGATTTGAACGCGGGTGGCAGTACGTAATGCTAACCACTCGGCTACCGCGGCCGCCACAGTTCTCTAATCCTGGCATATAAAATAATCATATGTATTTTTATAAATAGATTATAATTGAGTGATTTCCAAACAAACATCATTTAAATTATCGGTCTTCAGTGCACTGATCTTTGAAATCAACATTTATATAATCTTTATTCGGAAATTATTGCCACTTCAGTCAACTTAAGCTCTTATGCAATTATATATGGTAAATGTATATAAACACAAAAACATATATGTGTATATACATTCATATTATATATTTATATAAGTGCAGTATATGGGTCTCTTCAATCCAACTTAAAGTTCAGTCAACTGAAAAATGACACATACACGACGTAAATGGCTGAGATAAATGAGTCTGTGTGCTTATGTGATTGACGGAATGAAAATTAATTTGCCTATATATACTCGCATATGGTATATGTACAGAAACTCAGTCGTGTATCTTTTCGTGCCACATCACTCAACATAACTGCAGAGAAAAGTGAAACTACACGTAGTATGTTAAAAATCTAGTTAAATACTAGTATTTTAAGGATGAGATCTTACTAAGCAGAGAATGGCAAGCCCTCCGAATATTTTTCTGACATGAAAGAAATGCTCCTCCTAAAAATCCATCCACCGATGTGTTATTATACTAGCACGCTTTTTTTTCGAAAATCAACTACAAAGAGGAAAATCAACAGCAAATAAACTAGTATTTAACTGGTTTGAAGCTGATGCATAGTCGGACATTTGAAACTTTGAAGAACGTCGTAAAGTCTATAATACCAGTTCCTAATATAGAAATTTGATACTAGCAGAACTAGTTAGTGCAAAAATGCCAATTACTTAGGTTCTGGTTAAAAACCAGTATCTTTTCCTGCAGGAGTGTTATACATACGATGCAGGAATTAATTATTAAGATTATGATTGAATTCAGCCAATGAAGCAAGCAGTCAACTGAGTAGTGATGAGTTTAAGCTCAATAAATTGAACTCACTGCATACCGCTTGTTATGCGCATACGTGTATGTATTTACATACGCGTATTTATGTAAAACTACAAGTGGATAATTAATTTTCCGACATAAAAAATCTACAACTTATACACTGCAGGTATTGAATTGAATATATTCAACTCTCAACGACAGCCGGTTCTACGTACCGGAGTTGACCCGGATTTTATCCGGCCAAGGGCTGTCACCTTTTGTCACCGCTACAACAACAACAACAACAATTGAATATATTAATTAATATTAAAGTATAATAGAGGCAGTTGTGGGTGAACTTTATCCGGACGTACGCTGATAGGGATACAAATAGCTACATAAAATACCACACACATTCATATATTTATTGGAAAATCTATATACAAATTTATAGTGCAATTCACTTAAAATTTGGTACGTAGATGGTTTCTTTTTGCTTAAATTTTTTGTTTACGGGAAGTGGATAGTTCTTTTTAATTATAAGTCTACATAGTTCGATTTAGTTAAATTTTTAGACGATATGCCCAAATGAAGTACTTTGTTTTCTAGAAGTGGACCGGAGACCTGGAATCAAGTTCCGATGATGCGAAACATAAACTATCGAGTGGTGACCTAACTCTATAATCTATAAGTACGATCCAGAAACCAAACAGCAGTTCATGGTATGGAGCCCAAAAGGAGCAAACCAACCCTTAAAACCTTAGCTACAAAAATCAGCAGCAAAAGTAATGGCGTCAGTTTACTTCACGCGATCTTAATGGCTATTCGTAGCTATACCACTGGAAAAGTGTCAGACGGTAACTGCAAAATGTACACCGAAGAGTGTTTACCAAATTTTTTCAAAAATTTGTTGGAAAACAGGAAGAAAGAGGATTTGCGAAGCTACTTTTTACATCATAACAATGCGCCATCCTACACTGCTGAAATAACGAGTAATTTTATTGTGATCTCTGGGATCGAAGAAATACGTCCAGCGCCATATTCCCCGGATATAGCATATAGCTGGTTATTTACAAAAGTTAAAAAAAGTAAAAGGATAGGTCTTTAATAGCCACGAGAATATAGTTTATGCAGTTTATACCGAACGTGATAACCTTAAAAAGAAAGATTTTGAAGACTGTTTTCAGAAGTGGATCTATAGGTTTGAGAAATGCATTGAGGTCAATTATGTAGAGAAGATAAAGAAGAACAAAGATTACGAATTACAAAAAGGAGTATTTATTTTTCTGGTAACTTACCAAACTTTTGTTAATTCCCTCGTATTTATGTAAATCTAACGTTCGTTTGTAAAGATCCGCATATTTTAATTTACCGATGGACTGAAACTTTTATAGAAAAAAAAAAAATACAGCGAACGAGATCAATGCGTGCCTAAAATAATCAACCATGTGGCGACATGTGCAAAGACTGCAATTAACAATCGATGTAGTTTTCACTGGAAATGGGAACAAGAAAATTCGAAATGATCGGACTTCCGGATGGATTATAATTTATTGACATCAAAATTAGAATTGATTCATGGAGTATTCCCAAATAATTTAATCAATCAAAGGGATCATCGATGGCTGAGTGTGCGAGTTATCCTCGTTGTAGCAAACTTAGTTACTTACGATCTCAGTCACATTATTCAGTCCAACAATGGAAACGAATACGTTACTGATGGAGCAATCAATTATAAAACAGAATTATTGAATTCTTTGCCCTTAGCGGGGCTTCCACTGCACGTCTCAAATTTGAAAATCATTGTGCGCATTATAACGCTACGTAATATTAATTATAACTTCGAGTTCGTAGATAATCTCGTCTATTTAAGGACGAACATATATGGTATAGAAGCATGGACGATTTCGACCCTGTGAACGGGCGAACCGCGAATACCGCAGACTACGCAGACAATTTCAGTGTCATCATTTAAATTGATGACACTGTGGCTAAGCTGGCTAGGTCATGTCGTCCGAATGGATGAAAGTACTCCAGATTAGATATATGTACATAGTACCCGCTGGTGTAAATAAATGAAAAGGAAGACGGAGTGGAGCGTGGGGAGAATCAGGTAGAGAGCGACCTGGTTTCATTGCCTATAATTGCGTAAGCGGCGCCTACACCAATAAAGAAGAAGAAGAATATTGAACTTTTATCTCTAAAAAATTATCCGAATTATGATGAAGTTCAAATAACAATTGTCCGCCCGCTCAAAAATTTCAAGCGCATCAGGCTAAAGTAAGTTAAGCAAGTGCCATACATGTCGGAAAGTATTGTATATACTTATACAGGGTCCACCATCTGTTGCGTTAGCGTTTGAAGCTTAAATAACTTTTGATTCAAACAAAGGCGTTGCCAGCCTTGATGATCCTATTTGGCCAATACGGCGCACCAAGCGATCACTTTTTGATCATGGAGTGGCTTCTCGAATATCTTATAAGGATTTCCGTGGGCCTAAAAGCGATAGTTTTACTTATTAACCGCGCTATTCAATGTGAAATGAGCTTCATCGCTCATGACGATTTTGGTTGATTCGTTGTTAGTTGATTTATGCCAGAGAGAGAAAGTAGTAGTTCTTTGGTATATTAGAAAGTGTCTCAATATCAAAGCACCACAAAATTGTTAGCAAATTGAAATTTTACGTTTATTAAATACATAAATATTTTGAATTTGCATATTTAGACATGCATACATATACACCAACATACACATTTGTTTCGCTCTTTTCAAATTTTCCAACGATAGAAATGTGAGTGCCGCCTTTTGGAAGTTCAAAAACAAAAAGGTGTGTCCCTTAACAAAGGATTAAATGAGAAATATAAATGAAAAAATTATATTTCGATAGACATATATGTTTGTAGATGTATACAAAAATGGTATTATCTACACACACAAACGAATTGTCATTTAAATTATGCAAGTAAATATTTTATTATTTGAGTAAATAACAAAATGCCCAATAAATGCTTATTCAAGCGATCAAATAATTCTCCTGACATTTGTAATAATATTCACAGGCATACATAAATATTTACTTAGTATATATTGTATATAAATATATGCATAAGTATCGCATGACAAAAACATTTCAATTTACCGTATGTACAATAAATATGTATCTTTGTTGTTAGAATGAACTGCTATTTTATTATTATGGTATTTGCCTGGCGTGTAATGTTGCGCCCTCCTTAGCGAATATATGTACATATAATATATATATGCATACACGTATGTATGTATGCTACCAAACCTGCCATACCTATTTAAATGTTTATTTTGTTTCCTGAGCAGGCATGCGGCATTACCTTAGCCAGCCAAATCCCATAAATATACATATGTGTTTGCATAGATGTACCCTGCAGGGCAAAGGTAGACTAGTATGTAAAAATTCTAGTTAACTACTAATATTTTGAAGACGAAATCATACCAGTTTATTGTAAACCAAAATTATACTAGTAATTAAAGTACACAAATCTACTAGTTCGCCATAGGCTAAAATTATACTAGTATTTTTCGGTTGAATCTGGACTAGTTTACGAAAATTCTAGTATATGAACTAGTATTTTGCGGACAAATTCATACCAGTTTATCGTTTTGCAAAAAAAAACGCAAGACTCAAGTAATTAGAAGCACCGACCACACATCATTAGACTTGCCGCTACAATAACAACAACGACATTACGAGGGGATTAATAAAAGTTCGGTTAGTTGACCGAAAAAAAAAATTCTTTTGTATTAATTCGGAATATTTGTTCTTTTTATCTTCTCTACATAATCGCCACTGATTTCATTACTCATTTTTTAAGCCTATAGATCTTTCGACATCATTACTTTTGTTGCTGATTTTCTACAATAATTTGTTTAGGAAAAATTGAGCCTCATTTATAATTCGTGGTACCCATCGAGCAGATTTCTTCGCGTGTCTCGGATTAATATTCGCGATACAGATATGGCATTCAAGCACAATTCACTAGCAATCGTTTCTTGTGTCAATTTTGGACTTTGGCAGAGCTACAGTGACGTCATCCGTGGAAGACCTTGGTCGATCTTCTCGGGGCTCGTCCTCTACGGAAAAATGTCCGGTCTGGAATCTTCGGAACCACTTAAAAATAGTCTCTAGGGACGGTGCAATCGTTCTATATGCATTTTGGCATTGACTGAATACCTGTATTGGCTGTACCATAAATTACCCGAAGGGAATCATATGGCGAATTTTTGGTTGCATTGATGGTGGAATTTTGTTTGACCTATCCTCAACTATCTTGTGTGTGCTCGTCTCCATTTTAGCCGATCGTTTTAAAATTTGAGAGGAAGACTAATTAAGTAATTGCAATTGAGTTTGGTATTCTTAGATTTAACAAAAAAAAAAAAAAAAAACAAATTGAAAATCACCAACTGTCCGAACTTTTGTTAATCTCCTCGTATTATTTTGTTTTTTAAATTTCGTTTAATTGTAGAAAATTCATATACCAGATATCGATATATCCACCTCCTGGAAAAAAATAATGTAACAAATTTCAAGTGAAGTGAAGCAAAAGTGCATTTTTTCAAATAAGTTGATCTCTAGTCAACTTTCCGTGGAAGGAGTTTTTCAAAACCATTCTCAAATCTACTTGTACATACACAAAAAAATTCTTTAAAGTCGGTTCAACGGTTTGGAATGTCCGAGGTGAACTATTTCTCAACTGGTATGAAACAACTAGTATTTTATATGGTATATGCGAACTGGTATTAAACTAGTATGATGCTGATATATAGACTGACACTTGAAAGTTCGCAAGATATAGCCGTTTTAAAAACTTCAGTTGATTACATGGAAAATAGATGGAAAATGTTAAATATAAACTAGACGGATTACATTTGACTACAAATATTTTTCCCCGCAGGGTATACGAGTACATATATGGGTATGTAGTTCGGCACAAGTTCATTTATTGATAATATCATCAAATGTTCCAATATGCATTCACAAGATGTATCTTTATTTATGCGTATGGATGTATGAACGTAATAACATTACCACATAAATATATAATAGTGGGTATTTATGTATTTGGGCATGTATTTATGTATTATTATGTAACCTACACATCTGGTTGGAGTTAGTGTGTATTATCTGCTGATGTTTTTTTCAGTAAATTATTTGTTTATTTCATTTGATATAGATCTTTGGGCTTTTTTTTATGAGAAACTATACTTAAGTGGCACATTTTTCTAAATCTAAAAAACTTTCAGTGTTAGTTTGCACTTGGCACAGTGACTCTCCTTTAGTAGATTAAATTCCGAAAATGCGTTGTGTGAACTTGTATGGTATTTTAAGAAAGGTAATTCATTCATTATTACTAATTCGTTGACATTTTCCTCTTGCAAACGGCTATGGAAGTTCATACATTTTATTGTTAAATATTTAAAGCACAGCGTAGTCACACATAAGCTCTTCACAGAAAAACATTTCAGAATTACATATTAAAAAAAAATGTTACGTTGTTTTCATTCTCAAATTCATTAGGAAGACCATAAAACAAAAAAATCTTAACAAGAGGGCTTTTGGAGTGTAATTAGGCCATATCCCCAAAAAAAGAACTAATTTTTTTAATTATTCCTGTAAACATTTAAAAAATATATGCAAAGTCATAGAAAGACAATATCCGCATGGACAATATATATATGTAAACATTTAAAAATGTACAGTGTTGAACTAGAGTATTGGCACAGCAAGATAGTTCAACTTTACCACCTTTTTTGAGCACTTATGACAATATTTTTCATTCCAAAAAAAAATATGCTAGACAGAGGGACACATTTTCAACTGTTTTCACTTCGATTCATTTTATTATCTTTTATGTTAAATTATTACTAATTATAAATGAAAAAACTACTAATTTTCACCAAACAAAAGTATACGGATGGACAGATGGGCAGACGGATATGGTCCATTTTACTCAAACTCATCATTCTGATGCGATCGGTATACATTCCCCTTCTTCTCTTCTTCCCCTTCTGATACTTACATATTTGGTTCAAATATAAAAAACGATTCCTTCTACATAAAAAAGTCATAAGAAGCAGTTTGCTGGTTGATTTTTCAAACATCTTACAAAATTTACGTTAAAAGTAGCATTTTTTTTTCATTAAAATCCATTCATAATTATATTTTGCCCACATCTTGCATGGAAGGTAGGCACTGTACATGGCGCTGGCCAGTAATTTTGTATTTATGTTGGCCAAAGTGAATGGCAAGTTCTTGTGTTGAAAAGTGCCAGATGTGAGTTTTTTGTTTACACTTTAATCATTTTTTAGACAAACTGACCAGAAGGAATATATAATAGGCACATAACAACATATGTATGCACATAGAGTACTAAATATTTGGTCTATTCTTGACAATGAGTTTGCTAAATTTTAATGTGTTATTTCAATTTCACTATAAACATTCATTTATTTTCACTTCAGCGTGAAAATATTCTTCCATTAAAAAAATGCTTTATAGTAAATATTTTTTTGTGGCAAAGTGGAAAAAATAAATAAATTTGTTGAAAAAATTTATTACTTTTGGTGTGAACTGTGATATTTTATGTTTATACACAATAATGTATACATACATATACAATTTAAATGTAATACTCATTCACTTTTCAAAACATTTTTCTTAAGATTCTTTATTTACTGAAACTGTCAAACAAAAAAAGATATATATAAATAATATCAAATTATTATTAAAGAAAAATTACAAAAAATTAATTTAAGATTGAAAAGACTAGTCCGGCGCTTAAGCTGCCTAAAATTTAATTTTTAATAAAACTGCGTGCTTAAAATTTTTTACGAAATCAAAATATTAAACTCATTCATAGCGTTATTTAAAAAAGAATTTATAAGTACTACGCTTTGCCTTTTTGGTTTAACTATTAAATTATTTTTTATTATTTACATATCGTTTATTTGGTGCTTTGTAACCGCAGAAGCGATTTTGCAGCCGAGCTCCTCCTCCAACTTGTGGTTTTGCGTCTTGATGTCTTCCCAACAAATGGAAGAACCTAAAGCTTTTTCTAAGTCGTCTTCGAAAATAAAAAATAAAATAAAAAAAAACATTATCAGATTAAAAATATTATTGGTATTTTTGCTAACAATAGTTTAAATATAAGCTGAAGGCCCTGGCAACCAGTGCTTTAGTTTGTAAGTGGAATAATTATTAATGATTGTTTCTCTTTTATTTATTATTTATTATTTATTATTTATTATTTATTATTTATTATTTATTATTTATTATTTATTATTTATTATTTATTATTTATTATTTATTATTTATTATTTATTATTTATTATTTATTATTTATTATTTATTATTTATTATTTATTATTTATTATTTATTATTTATTATTTATTATTTATTATTTATTATTTATTATTTATTATTTATTATTTATTATTTATTATTTATTATTTATTATTTATTATTTATTATTTATTATTTATTATTTATTATTTATTATTTATTATTTATTATTTATTATTTATTATTTATTATTTATTATTTATTATTTATTATTTATTATTTATTATTTATTATTTATTATTTATTATTTATTATTTATTATTTATTATTTATTATTTATTATTTATTATTTATTATTTATTATTTATTATTTATTATTTATTATTTATTATTTATTATTTATTATTTATTATTTATTATTTATTATTTATTATTTATTACTTATTATTTATTATTTATTTTTCAAACGCTCGCGATGGTTTGCCTCAGAAAGAGTTCGTTTTCCCGCGTTTCACTATTAATAATTCGGTAAATTAAATTTTTTTGCGCTAACTCATGTGGCACCTAAAACATTGAGTTTTTGTGAGTCGCCATCTATTTTTAAATGATTCCTAAATGTTGAGTGAGTGATGCCTAATGCCCAAACTATCTTCTATAGGACGAAAAGCACCTTTGACATCAAAATTTGCAGAACGGAATTAAGAAAACTACTTCTGGGTCCGTTGCTCAATTAAAACATTCTTACGGTAAACTATAATATAAATAAACATATTTGGAGTGATTTAATCTTTTTTATTTTGAAGATGCATTAAATAGCTTTTTTTTTGGAAATATCACTCATTTTCCAACTGATATAAATTTTCATGCGAATGAATGAGATTTTCCGCTGAGATGTTTTTGTTTATTCAATATTTATAAATATAAGAGAGGATTAATAAAAGTTCGCTAAGTTGACCAGAAAAAGAAATAAATTATTCTTTTTGTATGCATTCGTAATCTTTGTTCTCTTTTGTCGTCTCTACATAATCGCCACTGATCTCAATACATTTCTTAAGCCTATAGATCCCTCCTTTTACATTCTTTTTACCTTTTGTAAATAATCAGAAATTACAAGGTGCTATATCCGAGGAACATGGTGCTAGAGGTATTTGCACCTGTTGGGCTCCATACCATGGACTGCTGTTTGGTTTCTGATTTGTACTTATAGAACCAAAATTCGTCACCACTAGCGACTTTACTAAAGTTGCTGGGCTGACTGTTATCGAATTTGTTTAGATTAGAACAGAGATTTGCTTGAAGTCAAATCACCACTTATAGCAGACGAAGAGCTCGAACTGCCTCCGGAGCTCTGCGTACTACTTGCGCAACTCAGGTCTGGATATTGTAGCAGATTAAATTGCTTTTTATCCAGACTCGACCCCGAGATAACTATCATATTGTCCTGCATGTAATGCTTCCCCGAAAAATAACTCATCTAAGCCCCCTCTCCATCTGGTTCGAACCCTTCGAAGTAGCTCATTCTCTACACCTCCCATTACCATAGATAACCTCGTTGCTTTAAACTAAACACTACAACAACAATGCCAACAAAAACAACATCTAGATGATTTGAGAAAGAAATTATAAACTAATTATAAGATTCTAAAAATACAGTAAAACAAATGAATAATTTCTTTCTATGTATGCATTTATCACAAATTTTCACATATACAAACTCTACACTTAAGATCCCATACCATATGGAGCACTACTATGCTCAGGTACATAGTAATCTCCAGCTACCAAGTAAGCATTAGTCACAGCACCCATTTTCACACTACTGTACGAGCTGCCACAGTCCATTTTCACCGCCTCCTGATAGTCACCGCAACACATACTCGGGAAATTATTCTCCTTTACTGCCTCAGCATAGTAGACGCAAGAACGCGTATGAGTTTGTTTGGTTGTTCGTAATTGTAGAGTGGCTGTTCTGGATCCAAACTGCGACCAATCTGACGCGTCTGCGATTGGTCTTTCTCCTGAACCTCGGCAAGTAGGTTTTTACCCTCCTCAGCTTTTGGCACATACCAACCATTTTCGCCATGCTCACGACCCGCCTCCTCAGGGAAAGCCAAAACCGCGGCTTGGGTGATAAGAAGAGTGTGTTAAAAGTAGACAGTATTCTATGTGGTGAGCTAATATTTACCTGCTAACATAAAAACTGTCAAAATACAGAAAACCTTCATTTTCACAAAAGTATTAGAAATGATGTCCAAGTCAGACGAGTACAAGGCTTTTATAGTGAATATTATCTCTTCAGGTGTTGGCATTATCTGAAGTGTGCCGGATGGACGAATGCAGGTGCCGAAAGATATTAGAGATATATGTGAAAGTTGTTTTTAATTAGCAAACGAAATGAAAAAATTAATTGCGCAGAAAAAATTGATTGATTTCATTGCATACACTGGGGATCTTGCCACCAGCAGAGGGGCTGGCAAAAACTTAAAAAAAAAAAACGAACTAAAGAAGATTTTAGAATAATCGTTTTCACTTCATATACCATAGAGTTATCTAAGTCAAGATAAGAAGAATTTTGCATTTTGCTTAATAAAATAAGCGCAGCACGCCCTAAGAGTTATCAGATTAAAATTTAAGTGTAATAAATTGATATGAAAAAGAAAGCAAATTTTTTTAATTAATTGAAAGCATTTAGGATTTAGTTGTTCAGAGCCGTTGCTACAATTCAAGTATATTAACGGACATAACAATTTTCAAGCAATTTTTATTTCTTTCAACGAGTTTTGCTGCCAAAAAATTCCCATTTCCCGAAAGTAATTTTTGCAATTTATTTTGCAGTAATTTCACATACCTATATCCGCAAATTGAATTTTGAAAGTAAAAAATTTTCAATTGATGATGCTGCAACAGCCATTTTTACTTCCCTTGCACTTTTTTCATTAATTATTATGTGCCAATGGTTAAATTATGTTTAAATATTAAAAAAGTTTTGCTAAAAATTCAAGTGACTATTTTATTCTAACTTTTCATATTAAAACTTTCATATATGATTGTGATCTTGCGATCGACCACAAAACGTGCGGGTTGGGATATATATCGAAAGCTGAAGAGGAAAGCAAGATGTAAATGTAGATGTAAAAAAGAAAGAGACCGAGATGTGTGAGTACGAAGAGCTTGAGAATATAGCCGACAAAAGTAATGCTCGAAAGTTCTACGAAAAAATAAGTCGACTTGCAGATTGTTTTAAGATCAGAGCAGATCCTTGTTAGACACAAAGAGGTGAGCTAGTAACCGATGCCCACAGTATACTGAACCCTTCTCCAGACTGCTGAATGGCAGTGCAAATGGAACAGCCGGTTGAACCCGAATACCTAATCCATGACGACGGACAGAACGTTCCATTAACTTACCGTGAAAAAATTCAAAGAGCAATCGACCGCTTAAAAACAGCAAAGCGTCGGGAGCTGACGGCATACCGCCAGAGTTATTCAAACATGGCGGTGAAGAACTGACAAGATCCATGCATCAGCTTACACGTACGTGCAAAATATGGCCGAATGAAAGCATGCCCGACGATAGGAATTTAAGTGTGCTCTGCTTAATTCATAAAAGAGTGGACCTCACAGACTGCGTGGGATAAACGTCCTTAATATCGCATATAAGGTCACCGTCAACAATCTGATTGGACCTCATTAGTGTGGATTTAGACTTGGTGAGTTAACCATTCACCAGATAGTAACCATGCTCCATATCTTGGAAATATCCGTGAAAAGAGGATCGGCACTCACCAACATTTCGTCGGTTTTAAAGCAGGGTTTTTTTTTATCGCGTGACTTTTTTAATTTATTGTTGGAGAAAATAAAAGGAACGACAGAGCTGAATAGAAAAGGTATAATCTTCTATAAGAGTGACGATATTGACATTATAAGGGAAGGACTGCCAGCATAGTGATAGTCTAAACTCTGGAGTCGTAGATAACTTGGTCTATTTAGGAACCAGTATTAACATCAACAGCAATGCCAGCTTGGAAGCTCAAGGCAGAATCACTGTTGTTACAGGTGCTACTCTGGACTAAGTGAGTAATTGAGTCGACGAATTAAAATCAAGCTCTACAAAACATTCGAAGAGTCGGCGATAGGAATTTTCGAGAGAAAGGTTTTGCTAAGATTTATGGTCCTCTACTAGTTGGGAACAGCGAAGACCGCAGCGTTCAGCGAATCAAGAAACAGCGACTACATTGGCTAGGTCATGTGGCCCGGATGACAAGAATACTCCAGTTTTGAAAGTTTTCGATGCAGTACCAGCTGGTGGAAACAGAGGAAGAGGAAGACCTCCCCGCCATTGGAAGGATCAGATGGAGAGCGCCTAAAAGCAAAAAGGAGCGATGAATGCTGCGCTATTTTTGGTTGGGATATAGTAGCGTAAACGGTGCTCATGCCAATGAAGAAGAAGAGTTGTTAACTTTTTGAAAAACTTTTAAGTTGGTCTTATTGCTGAGGAACAAATGAAATGAAGCTAGGTTCTGTTACTCACATAAGAGGTAACTTAAATTTTGTTTTATTGTCGCTTAGGTAAGCTTTGGCAACAATGTGGGAATCATTGTAGCTTAATTTTGGTGAAATAATTGGTATCGAAATCTTATCAGATTTAATTGTTTTTAATTTTTTAAAATATTTTTTATTATTATTATTGTAATCTACTGTTAAAATAGTTGATCTATGCTACTTTGTGGTTTATACTTACGCTTTTAATATCAATCTTTATCAACATAAATTACTGTGATTTAAAAATAATGCGGTGTAATGGTCTTGGCTAAGGTTATAAATAAACCGATAACTTACGAGTAATAAAAATTTTCAAGTGCTTACAGCAGGGCACTGAACACTACGATTAAGCAAAACATTACATCAGGTGTAGTAAAATAAAATCCATTATTTTTGCATAAAATTGAAGGCTTTAATTACCATAGTAAGAATGATCTGATTTAGTTCAAATCTACGCCGTTTTGTTCAATAACTTGTTACCATTTTTAAGGCGATTTCATTATGCCTCTCTCATTGAAGCCCATGTTTCTATTGGCAAAAAAGTGAGACAGTCGATTTTCACAAGCCTCTCTTGAAGCGAATTTTTCGCCAGCAAAATCGTTCGCCATGGACAGAAACAGATGGTAATCCCGGTGCCAGGTCCGGGCTATGAGGTGGATGCATAAGAACCTCCCATCCAAGCTCCCGGAGATTCTGGCGAGTCACTATCGATGGAACACAATTCCTTTAGTATTGGCCAAAGCTGGCCGCTTCGGGGCAATTGCTTCCTTCAGATGGTCCAATTGTTGACAGTACAATTCCAAGTTAAAAATTTCGCCATTTGGAAGCAACATATACAATAGTATATAATTCCCTTGCTTGGCCATGATTGACTGTAATACGTGTAGTATCAGGACCAAAAACGATATTCACATTTTCAGCCGCGTGGCTTGCGTTTTCGCTTTCGAAGAAAAACTGTAAAGTAAACGTGTTTTCTCTTTGCTAGTGTTCATCTTTGACGCACGCTCAAACAAAACTGTATTAACCAGTCACAAAACTGTCAGAAAAGCTTTTTTAGTACGAAAAGTCGTTTTTGTAACGCCATCTAGCGGAACCCGATCGGACTTATACCACGCGATATACAGATAAATAACGCCATCTACTGGAAAAATAATGGATTTCTTTTTACTACACCTAATATATTTATTAATTACTCAAAACGAAAAATAAATAAATAAAAAAAAATGAAAATTTATTGTATTTTGGACATCATTTGTTACGTGTAAGTAAATAAAATAATCTTATCTTAAATTTTGCTACAAAATAAGTAAAGTCAAATTAATTATCATTAAACAGCTTGAAAAGCCACAGTCAAGTGGCTCAAAGTCAAAGATTAGGCCTACAAGGGATATATTGAAGCAGAAAATGGTATCTTTTGGAAGAGTATGTACTTGTTGTTATTCGAGCAATTTTTACAACTTTTTGGTTCTATTTTCTTTCAATTGATATAGATGGATTTTGATAGATAATTTTATTGATTGCTTTGGTAATTATGAGTTTAATTTAAATTCTTATCTTATATTTTTGTTTGTTTAGATTTTGTTTGTTGTTATAATGACTGTGCAGATATTGTTTATATTTATAATAATAAATCGAATGATTAATATAAATATAATTAGACTATTGAAGCCTACCAAATTATCAAACTGTGGGCAGTCACGATTATCGAAGAGGAATATATGTACATATTTACCCGTATCCGTAATGATTATCTACATATATAAAATGATTCTGAATGGCTGACGGATCAACCCTCAGCCTAAACTACAGATTGTTGAGACCTAAAAAAATGGAATTGATTTACCATATATAAAATTCGATACTGTAGTAGCTTTAGGCCAACATTACCATGGACAACAATTTTTCTTCCAGGAGGTGGACCTGGGCTGGCTGATAGACTCGAAACTTCTTTATTTACCTTTTGATTTACATAAAATTTAGTACAGTTGGAGCTTCCACTCTAAAATACCATTGGGAACAGATACGATATCAAATCCTTAGCAGAATATTAATGGTGTCAAGTAGAGCAGCAGGGTTTGGAGATATCTTTTTTTGAATACTCCTGGGGCAATAGATAAGACATTTCTGATATCGCCTTAGCGATGATTGTCCGGAATTGCTGATACAATTTGGGGAAGTTACTGTGCACCTAGGAGGCAGAGTTTATCCACAGTGTCCAAGAAATGGGTAGACGAAATTGAAGTATGCTTGAAGCGATCTCATTTATGGTTCGCAGTGAATAAACTGAGCCTCACCATATACCTCATCTGAGAGTCTGTTTAAGAAGAGATGTCTGACGGACACTTCCTACAGCTGAAACTGAATAACCTCGCTTGTGGAAGAGGTTATGGCTTAAATTTACCCAAGTAAGTTATGGTTAAATGTCTTAAAAACCAACTTAAAATTTAATTAAACGTGTTTTCCCATTCCATGCGGATGAAGTCATGGGTAAACTCCTCTAGTGAATAATAAAATAAAGATCGCAAATTGATGATTATTTATTTTTTAATTATGTTAAGTTGATAATATTTACTTTTCCAGGTTTGCTTAACGCTCAGACAGTAATCATTTTTATTCATAAAAATATTTATAACTCAAAATATAATCATTTGTTGTTGATCGTTCATTTATTTCCATTCCTTTAAAGAATTTTCTGACCGCCGAGCCGCTAAAAATCATTTAACCAAGTGCTTCGCCAAAAAACTACAACAGTTCCACTCTAATGATAATGATTTTAGATCGGGTGAAGTAAACTGACATCATTACTTTTGCTGCTGGTTTTTGTTGCTTAGATTTTATGGATGAGCTTTCTCCTGTACATACCATACCATGGACTGCTGTTTGGTTTCTGGATCGTACCTACAGAACCAAAATTCGTCACCAGTAACGACTTTACTAAAGTTGCTAGACGGACCATTTTCGAATTTGTTTAGGAAAAATTGAGGGCCTCGTTTAAAATTCGTGTTTTCCATGTAACAGATTTCTTTGTGTATCCCAAATGGTTACTTAATATTCACGATACTGCCATGACATTCAAGTCCAATTCATTAGCAATCACATCCTGTGTCAATCGTGAGTGAGCGTTAAGTTCGGACTTCACCAGAGCTACGGTGACGTCATCAGTGGAAGATTTTGGTCAACCTTCTCGTTGCTCATCCTTTATGGAAAAATGTCCGGTCCGGAATCTTCGGAATCATTTAGAAATAGTTTTTAGATACGGTACAATCGTTCCATATGCAATTTCGCATTCACTGAATATTTGTATTGGCTGTAAATTACTCCGAAACCCGAAAAAATTCCCTTGGCGAATATCTGTTTGCGTTGGTGGTGGAATTTTGTCTGACCTATTCTCAGCCATCAGCTTTCTCGTCTCCAGTTTAGTCGATAATTCTAAAATTTTAAAGGAAGACTAACAAAATAACTGCGAAGGATTTGATTTGAAACAAATGGACAGTCACCAACTTACCCAAATTTTTCTTTATCCCACGCTTCGTGTAGAGAAAGTAGCTCGAAAGAATCACTGCAACCTAAACTCTTAACTCCAGGCAATGTACTGAGTAATTTACCAGTGGGTACTGCAGGTATATAATATTACAACAGTCACTGGGTGTCATATGGTCTTACTCCACCATAATGTCTTCTTGGGAAAACTTGAGGAGATAAAATCAATGGAGGGTGAAAATTATCCAGCGAGAAACTGCAAGCAACCAAATAATTACGACGTTTTACAGGAGTAGGTTTCTACCGTTAAGTAAATTACAAACACACTGCTTTAGAAGATCAGAGAAACTCGTTTTTTCACACATGGTACATATATTTAATTGGCATTGTACGATGGACATTCCAGCGGTAAGGCTGACAATAAATATTTACAAAAAATTCTGTCGATTTAAGTTGTTTTACATAATAATATCGGTCAAAAGTATGCACGCATCAAAAGAAGAAGAGTTAAAATGTTTACCAATATGATCAGAGATGCGAGTTGAGTTATTTTGCCAATGTCCATCTATCCATCTGTCTTTTAATCCATCTGTTTGTATGCAAATTAGGCACTCAGTTTGTGAGATATTTCAACCAAAGTGAGTACACAGATGCATCGGTATTTTCGAGCGATCATTTGTCGGAATCGGTGAGATCGGACCACCATATCATATTATATACGAACGATTTTTCAGATTTGAGAGCACACAATTTGGTATTCTGTATGCATGTGTTATACGTTGATTCTGAAAATTTACGAAATCGGAGGACTATAACATATTTCCCCATTCCACCACTTTGTTTATTGTTCCGTCATGAGGTTTTGGTTCGAAAATCTATCAAAAAAGCAACTTATGGCAAAAAATTTGGCATTCTATATATACATATAATGTATTTCACGTTTGCACTGTGGGATCAGAAAACTTTATTTTATACCCCTTCCAACCATTTGTTTAATAAGCCTTAAACAAAACATTATTCCATAGGAATAATATTACTCCGTAGCAAAGCCTTCATGGTATCCTGGGTTTGGCTAATTTTTAATAAGAAAATAATTTCATGTGTTTTTGACTTGAATTTTGATAAGTAGACGCCACGTAGTAGTAAATTCAACTTGAATTTGAAACATTAAAACTCTATTAATGCTCCCCATGGTGCTAATGCGTTGGCGCCATGGCGTATACGTGACTTCCTTACCAAAAAATTTGTAGTAAAATAGAGTTTGCATTAAATCGACCAACAACACGAAAGTAAATGTCAAACATTTATTGCAAGTATTCAATATTCAATGTGAATAATTTAATTCATAAACTTTTAAAACTGATTTTTTTTACGAACAGCTGCAAACAAATAATTTACAAACGCTTGGGCAAGGGGAATTATTTTCACATATACCTACGTACGAGTGTCTGCATCACTGCCATTCGAGGCCACTTTTTTTCCACGTAAATCGCATTAACGGTATAGCTTTTCCGTGAAAATAGCAGTACAATATTTTACGGAAATGTTATTTTATTAAGTATGCATAGTAAGTACAACCAAAACTCTCGAATTTAGGTATTTGTTGAGGTGTTTGTTTGCCTTAAGATAAAGAGCTAATTATTATGAGTAGCGGCACATTTATGTTAGCGTATCGGTTATTGTAAATTCAATAATATAATATTAAAATATGAAAATATGAAGGTATTGCCTTGTTAAATGCCTTAGGCGCTGTCTTGCTCCACCAAAACATAAATAAATTCATATTCATATATACAAGTATAAATAAAGGGTGACTTTTTAAGACATGTGGTTTACAAGAATGTATTAAATGCAACTAATTTAACGTTACGGATGTTACGTTATAAAAATAAGGACTTGTCATTATGTTTCAAAAACGATTTCGGGCAAGTGAACGCCGTGGCTGGCTTGATTAAAGTCAAGACGAGAGACTCAACAGAAATCCACCGAATATCCAATTCCAAGAATCCTATTGCCTCGGTCTTACCATATCTGCGACTTTTCATAACTCCACAAAAAACAGTCCAGCGTGAATGGTACGATCTTGGAGGTCACGCTACAGGTCCGCGACACGAGATACTGCGCTCACCAAAAGTTTCCTTCAATAAATTTATTGGTTCGTTGGCTGTATGGCATGTAATGGCGTTTTGTTAGAGCCAAAGGTCGTACACATCAATATTCTTCAATACAGGCACTGAAAAATTATAAATCATGGCTCTATAGCCTTTCCAATTGGCCAAGCGCCTACTCAATATGTGATACGCGTCTTGATCTTTATCCAACAATTGGAGTGACCTACATTTTCTTCTAAACTGCCTTCGAACATCTAATGGATTTTTATGAAGAGTTTTTATTTTATATCAGAAATACACTCGGAGGGCTTTACACCCCTGCCGAGTGGTAAGTACAAATAGAAAAAATAATTTTCTATAAATTTGGATGTTGGTCGAACTAGGACTCGAACTGTGGCCTTCAAAATGGCAATACGCAATACTAATAACTTGACTATTGCGTCCATCGACCGACAACAATCGATTGTGGTTTATCATCACTCCAAATACGACAATTTTGTTCATTACCGTACTTATATAACCAAATAAGTGTTACATAGCTTGACAAAATTTTCTTGTGAAAGCAGGTTCGGTGGCCATCGCATTTTGGGATCATTCACCGAACATGCGATGCGCTGAATTGTTGTTTGGTTTAAATTCTTGCATTCTTGTTGTATTTTGTAAGTTTGAAAGCCAAGATCGTTTCCCAAAATCTTTCATGAAGTGAATGGGCACATCTCCAATTGTTTCTGTGGACGCGCATTATCCACTAAAGTTAAAGTGGGGCGGAACCGATGCATGGTTAATCGAATTACGGTCTCTGCCAAACGATTATGTCGACCAATAGAAAACGCAGCGCCCGAGTTTTAATTTTTTTATTTTGGTAATTCAGTCTTTTCGTTATGAAAGGGCAAGCCAAATAGTGTGTAAATCAAATAATAGGCTTCAAAAAGACTAACTCCGAAAAAGTACTATCGCAGTGAAAATCACACGTCTAAGAACAACCTTTATATAGTACATACTACCACAATACATACGACTTAAGTCTTCTGCATTAAAAACCCTAAAGGAAGTTAAGAATGTATACAAGAAGCAATGAGATCAGTGGGTGGTTAATATTATGCGCGTATTTATCGCAACGTGTGGGAAATACGGATGCAGCTCCGCCTTTGTGTTGACTTCAGTCGATTATATAACTTATTAGGAAGTGTCGAATTTCGTGTTGAGCAAACAATGAGCAATAAGGGTGGTAGGAGTGAGAGTTCCAATAAGGCTGGGGGTTGTTAGCAAAATATATTAGTATATTCACGCTTCCTAATTCATTTTTGCTAATTTCGGCGAAATGACTAGGAGGGAATTGATTACAAAAAAGAAAAAAAAAATAAGTAGGCGAGGTAGTCCTGCATGAATTTGGTTACATTTAATTTAAGTAACGTGGAACAAAGAACATTTTGGCATGATTTCTCCGGGTATCTGAGGTAACAACTGCAGATGAGTTTTAAGCTCGAAAATGGTAAACGTCATTAAATTTATGCACTCCATTGAAAATAAATAATAATGTTGTTATTGCACAGATAATAAAAAAACACTCGCGAGGTTTGAGGCTTTGAACTTAACTCAATGTAACCGTTGAACATTGCGGATGTCGTTACCGCAAAAGATTTGGGAGCAGCTTTTCTAGTTTAAATATAGTGTTGATGGACAACCATTTCTGTATGCTCATCTAACAAATTATCTCGTAGATCATCGAAGCATAGCCTTAATAAGCTGGTGCTGGTCTTCGTTTGTCATCGATATATTCTACTGTAGTAGATCGATCACTACACGTGAGATATGGGTTAGACACCGAGAATTGAAGAGGGAAGCAAGACGCAGTTGCCGACACAAAAGAAAGATTCCGAGATGCGTGAACATGAAGGACTTAAAAAGCTGATCGAAAATTCTACGAGGTGAAATGAGGACACTGACAAAAAAGTTTCAAGACCGGAGCATGCTGTGAGGAGGGAATACTTCTCCAGCTCGCTGAAAGCTCCGACAGGGGAGTACCTCTCCGAGAAATTCGATACAAAACGATGTCTCAGAGAAAGTGATTACTTATCGTGAGACTTCTTTAATTTATTGACGGAGAAAATAAAAAAAATAATACTAGCTGCGGAGTCAAATCCTCAACGTTGGCTGAGGTATATTATCGTTTTCTGTCAAAAATTTTTAAGAAACTATGAGCAGTGTGCGAGGCAAATCCAGAAAGTAAGTGTACCAAGGCACTCACTTCCCAAGGCATTTCATTTCTATTCGTTTTGACAACACAATGGTGCATCCGAACCTCTACCTTTTGCAACGAGTCTGGTTCGAGGGGAATACATTGAGAACTGACGATGCGAAAACACGTTTTGTGTCCAATGTCAATGTACGGAACACGCGGCGCTATTCGATATAGGTATCGTTTGGAAGGCAAAACCTCCTTTTGAGATTCATAATTACTCTCAAAAGATACGGAGAGTCCCTTAAAAATAGCGCAGAGTAATTTCGAATTCGCGAAGAGGCGTGCTGACAAAAAAAAGTCTGCCTACTGCACAATAATATTGGACCTCATATGGCCAACATCACCAAGGAACTGTTCATCACATTTAAACGGCATGTTCTGAACTTTCCGGCACATTTTTCTGAATTTACGCCCTCAGTTCGCTATCTCTTTACCTTTCTGAAGTTGCACGTGGGTGGAAAAAGAATTTCAACCGACAAGGAGTTAAAGGAGGAAGCTTCACCTCCTATGTACAGAGGAATAGCGACTGTGTCGAAAAGAAGCTTACGTTATGTACCAAAATATCACGCAATTTTTTGTTTAGATACAAATTTTTGGAACCTAGAAAAATTCCATATACTTACTTTCTGGATGTACTAACATATAAGAAAAAGCGATAATCGAATGTACGTAGCCCGGTGACCCCTAGAATCTTAGAGATTTGGTTTTCTCACAATCTTGCTTTCCAAATTTTATTACTATTCTTCTCTTACTTAACCATTTGCTTAAGCCTTTATCTGAGAAGTTTAAAAATTAAATGACTTTTACACTTTTTCATTACACATTTTTGCTTAAATTTATTTAATAACCAAAGAAAAAATATGTAGTATGTATAACATTCATAACGACCCACTACAAGTTCAACAAGCAGGATTATAGTATATGGCTTGCCACTTGCATAACTTGCCATACTATTTGAATAATATAAAAAGCAGACATAGCAACAACAGCAATTGAAATATAGAATTGTCGACCAAACAAAATTACAATAATTTTGCATAAACCCAGCAGTCAGAGATAATAGTCTTGAACTAGAATGCTACAAACTTACATTTTTACATAAATTACTTTATTTTCGACGATTTTCCAGTGGCCCGACAATTCATAAGTTTAATACTAGTATAATACTAGTTTATTGGTAACCATTTAAACTTGTAATGCAGTAATACAAAAAACAGTCAAGAGAGCAAGAGCAGACTCATGACAGACCTATTGCTCAAAGAGTACAACAATAGCACGTATGTATGAGTATATATGTAGTCGAAGGAAGGTGCTTTTATCCCGTTTACTGGAGAGTTTTGTGAGGTACGCGTTTTCTAATACAGTAGACCAATCCAATACTATAGTAAGCAAGATGAACATTTCGTAGGCTATTAATATAATTTTCCCACATAAAGCAGCTGGTTCGGATGGGATTATTCCAATAATGCTACATTGGCTATGGTAAAGGACCTGATGTTTCTAGGGTTTCAAAATATCTACACAGCCAGTATCCAAGTTTTAACATCCCAAGAAGCTGGAAGAGCCAAAACAAAGTTCCTACCAAAACCTGGCAGAAGAGCTCATGATAATCCTAAGGTTTTCAGATCTAAAAGCCTTACTTTCGTCATGTTTAAGGTTCTAAGAAAGCTAGTAGATTAACAGGATAACAGATCCCGTAACGACGGCCTAACATGTATACGAGTACATGAGGACACGAACAATAGAAATAGCCCACAGAGAGTGGCCTTCCTTGTCATACAGGGAACCTTTAACAATACACTAAAGTTACTTACAATCATTGATTCACTAGAGGCATAAGCGACATGGTGTGCAGATGGATAAAATTAATGCTTATGAACAGAATTATTATAGAATCAAACGGCTCAACGACACGAACAGCATACGTAAGCATGTATTCTTCAAGGATGGACATTACCCCGTTTTTATGGGTGGTGGCTTTAAACGATTCCAACACAAGGGACGAGGTGCGAAAGTAGTAGCATATGCAGACGACATGATGTTGATAGTAGTCCGTTTCCTACCACATTCAGTGAGATTATGGAAAAGGCTATGCGAAGGTTACATCTATCGGTCGCGAACAAGAGACTAGGTGTTGACCCTAGTAAAGGGAAACTGATTTTTTCACTAGTAAAACCAAAAGATCTCCATTTCATCTGCTCTCGATCTGCGGTACAACGATTTCTCTGTCCCCAATAGCCAGAAATCCGAGGATGGTGATCGAAACCAAAGTGAATACGATCATGTGGATGTACATATGGTATATGGCTGTCATTAAAGCAATTCTTACGTATAGAGCGCTGATTTTATGGCTAGCATTACAGACACAATATAATATAAAACAAAAAACTGAAAGACAGAAAGCAGCCCGTGCAGGTATAACCAGGGATTAAATCATGTCTGAGCACAACTAAAAAAATTAATTTTTCACAATTTTTGGATGCTGGTGGAAGCCGGACAGAGAACCCTTCGAAGCCTTCCGAATGGCAGTACGCTATGCTAACCTCTCAGCCATTGCGGCTGCCTATAGCTTCATTCTTTGAATTCCAAAACAGAACTAGTGTATTTTTATACCAATCCTTCCTCCTTTCTTCTACTACAGAGCTGGTGTGTTAGTAAGTACGAGTGTATGTATGGTATGTGTGAATATGTGTGCATAGGTTCTGCGCGCCTATATAATCGACCTTTTGTATTTGTAGATATGCTTAAAAATATGCATATTTGTACTTGGAAATTTTCGTTTCTTCCTTCAATTGGGCTTTTTACACTTTTTCCTTTCTTTTGACAAATTGAATTTGTTTTCGCTTTTTGAAGAGCTCACTTCCGGACCTTCTTGCAGCGTCTTTCTTTTTGGAGATATTTGTAGATAGTTGTATGTATGTACCTATGTGCTTACTGCCGTGAGCCACAAAACATAATTTTGTTAGAACAAAACCGGCTTTATCGATTCGGGAATAGCTCAAGTGTTTGTCTTTGCTATTTTTTCCACATTTACCATTTTTTTACCGTGTGCTGAATATGCCCTAAGGCAACAGCTGGTGTTTTAGGATTTTGATACTTTGCCATATGCCGTGGCAGCTATAGCTCTGAGACTCCAATTTGAACGTTTAAAAATGTAATTAAATTGAATTACATGTTATATTTTAATTATTTACATTAACCTTTTTGCTGGGATTTTTATTTGCACGAATTTTGTGCTTCGCTTAGTCTTAAGTCAAATGCTGTTGAGAGAAATAGAATTTGCGAAGGTGTATTCACCAAAGTGGCTTGAGTTGCCTTAGCATGTAAAAATAAAAAAAAATCGATAAGAGTTTGATGTTCTTCATAACACTTTTGTGTAGGCGCATAAGTCTGAAGAAACACGCTTTATTTGGACAGTTTTGTCTGCAGTCCATTCTTTGCCTATCTCACCTCGCAGTTACGTTTTATGACCTTTCCTTATGTCTACGCAATTGTATTTGTGCGTGTAATCGGATATACATACGTGTATACTACTCTGGTTGCCCGTTTGGGGCAAACTCTCTTATCTTTTATTCTCATAAATTCATTGCTTCATTCCTTTTTTGGCCTCCTAATTGACACTTTAAATCATTTTTATATGTCACAACTTCAAAATGAAAGCGAAATCATTTTTAGTAAATAAGTTTAAGTTTCATTTAATACTTCGCTGTTTAAGGTATTTTTTTCTTTATTACTTTCCGTTTACATTTAACAAATGTTATGGCATGAGTAATAAATGCATTTATATAAGTATTGTACATACGTATATATACCGAGTATGTGTGTATATAAGTGTAATTTCAAACAAGTGGAAGAACGTACCTCAGAGGGCTTGAAATGTCGCCCAATGGCGAAGGGCGATTGCAATTTCAAAAATTAATTTTTTTTTTAATTTTGGATGTTGGTCAGACCAGAATTAAAACCCTAGCCTTCAGAAATGCAGCACTCTATGCTCATCACTCGGCTGTTGGTCCAGTAACAATTAATCCAGTAGTTTTGCATTTGTATTTTCGTTTGGGTCAATTACCATACTTCTTCCCATATTGAAGGCAATACCGTTATGCATCTCTCACAGAAACCCTCGGTAAAAGTATTTGCCGTGGACAAGCACAGATGGTAATCACTCGGTGCGTGGTCGGGACTATAAGGTAGATGAATATGAATGCCATAACCAAGCTCTTGGAGTTTCTGTCGGTTCATTATCGATATGTGTGGTCTGGCGTTGTCCTGATAAAACACAATTTCCCTGCTATTGGCTAAAGCTAGGCGCTTTTGGATAATTGTTTTCTTTAGACTGTTTAATTGCTCATAGTATAGGTCTGAATTAATGCTTTGGCTGTAGGGGAGCAGCGCATAGTGGATGGTTTCTTCCACCAAACACACAACAAGATCTTCAGCACCAATTCGCGAATGGAAATCCGGCTCATGATGTTTTTCTCGTATACTATCGGACCAAAACGCTTCGCTCTCCGGAGAAAACAGAACTAACGGTGATCGACTTATAGGACTGCATTAAGCAACATATACAACAACCGCTGGGCAGGACGGCGTACAGACAAGCACTTATCGCCATTCACCAAAAGTCAGCTAACACCTTAATGTACTCTCTCCATCTGAATGCCGTTCTTGAGGTCAAGCCACCACTTATAGCAGACGAAGAGCTCGAACTGCCTCCGGAGCTCTGCGTACTACTGGCGCAACTCAGATCTGGATATTGTAGCAGATTAAATTGCTTTTTATCCAGATTCGACCCCGAGATAACTATCATATTGTCCTGCATGCAATGCTTCCCCGAAAACTAACTCATCTAAGCCCTCCCTCCATCTGGTTCGAACCCATCGAAGTAGCTCATTCTCTAGACCTCTCATTAGATAACCTCGATAATATAAACTCAACACTACAACAACAATGACAACAAAAATAACAGCTAGATGATTTAAGAAAGAAATTATAAACGACTCTAAAAATACAGTAAAATTTCTTTCTATGTATGCATTTATCATTAATTTTCACATATACAAACTTTACACTTAAGATCCCATACCATATGGAGCACTACTACGCACAGGTACATAGTAATCTCCAGCTACCAAGTAAGCATTAGTCACAGCACCCATTTTCACACTACTGTACGAGCTGCCACAGTCCTTTTTCACCGCCTCCTGATAGTCACCGCAACGCATACTCGGGAAATTATTCTCCTTTACCGCCTCAGCATAGTAGACGCAAGAACGAGCATGAGCACAAGCACCCGTCAAATCCAAAACACAACCGGGTTGACTTTTACCACCATTCGGATAGAAAGCTCCCTTACCGATTGGTTTCAAGAAACCCAATTGACCACCATCTGTTTGTATGGACTCCACATAAGTGGCATCATCACTATTGAGACGCTTGTTTGGTTTATTGTAACTGAAGAGTGGCAGTGCTGGATCCAAACCGACAATAACATGCACCATTTCTGTACCAACATTTTTTCCCGTAAAACCAGCAACATGTGCACCCAAACTGTGACCAATCACCTCAACTTTATTCATAGGGAGACCATGATTTAGAGCAAGGTAATCCAGCATACCGGCTACCTTTTTGCCAGTCGGTCCTACAGCAGCAGCACTGGAGGCATAATCTAGGAGACGAGCGCGTCCCCAATCGACAACGATGATATTGTAGTCGCCACGACTAAGCCAAGCATCACGTATATTTTTATTCATAGACGACTTATAGCTCTGTAGCCAACCGTGTATGAGTACCCTGTTGGAGTAGGAGAGAAAGTATATGTGTTTGTATTTGTATGCGCTTATATGAAATTTGGTGTACAATTACTTGGTAGGATTGTTGGTATCGAAGTTTGAGTTCAAAATCGATTTAGCGGTTTCCGAGATTTGTTGTGCCTTCGACGGATTCTTGTTTGTATACAAGTAATAGTTAACTGGCACTAAACTCAGACGCGTCTGCAATTGGTCTTTCTCCTGAAGCTCGGCAAGTAGGTTTTCACCCTCCTCAGTGGACAACCACGTGTATGAGCCATCAGCTTTTGGCACATACCAACCATTTTCGCCATGCTCACGACCCGCCTCCTCAGGGAAAGCCGAAACCGCTGCTTGGGTGATAGGAAGAGTGTGTTAAAAGTAGACAGTATTCTAAGAGATGAGCTAATATTTACCTGCTAACACAAAAACTGCCAAAATACAGAAAACCTTCATTTTCACAAAAGTATTGGAAATGATGTCCAAGTCAGACGAGTGCAAGGCTTTTATAGTGAATATTATCTCTTGAGATGTTGGCATTATCTGAAGTGTGTCGGATGGATGAATGCAGGTGTCGAAAGATATTAGAGATATAAGTGAAAGTTATTTTTAATTAATAAACGAAATGAAAAAATTAATTGCGCAGAAAAAATTAATTAATTTCATTGCATACACTGGGGATCTTGCCACCAGCAGAGGGGCTGGCAAAAACTTAAAAAAAAAAACGAACTAAAAAAGTTTTTAGAATAATCGTTTTCACTTCATATAGAGTTATCTAAGTCAAGATAAGAAGAATTTTGCATTTTGCTTAATAAAATAAGGGCAGCACGCCCTAAGAGTTATCAGATTAAAATTTAAGTGTAATAAATTGATATGAAAAAGAAAGCAAACTTTTTTAATTATTTGAAAAAATTTAGGATTTATTTGTTTTGAGCCGTTGCAAAAATTCAAGGATGTTAACGGACATAACAATTTTGAAGCAATTTTTATTTCTTTCAACGAGTTTTGCTGCCAAAAAATTCCAATTCCAATTTCCTCCAGTGGCCATTCCGAAAGTAATTTTTGCAATATGTTTTGCAGTAATTTCACATAACTATAATCCGCATATTGATTTTTGAAATTGACAAATTTCCAATTGATGATGCTGCAGTAGCCATTTTTACTTCTCTTGAATTTTTTTGATTAATTATTATGTGCCAATGGTTAAATTATGTTTAAATATTAAAAAAGTTTTGCTGAAAATTCAAGTGACTATTTTATTGCTACTTTTCATATTAAAACTTTCATATATGAGTAAGACCTTGCAATCTTGCGATCGACCACAACACGTGCGGGATGGGATAGATATCGAGAGCTGAAGAGAAAAGCAAGATGTAAATGTAGATGTGAAAAAGAAAGAGACCGAAATGCGTGAGTATAAGGAGCTAGAGAAAATAGCTGACAAAAGTAATGCTCGAAAGTTCTACGAAAAAATAAGTCGACTTACATATAGTTTCAATATCAGAGCAGATCCTTGTCAAACACAAAGAGGTGATCTAGTAACCGATGCCCACAGTATACCGAACCCTTCTCCAGCCTGCTTAATGGCAGTGGGTGAACCCGAAAACCCAATCGATGACAACGGACAGAACGTTCCATTACCTAACCATGAAGAAATTCGATTAGCAATCGACCGCTAAAAAATAACAAAACGGCTGGAGCTTACAAGATCTGTGCATCAGCTTCTTTGCAAAATGTGACCGGTTGAAAGCATGCCCGACCTCTGGAATTTAAGTGTGATCTGCTCAATCCATAAAAAAGTAGACCCCACAAACTGCGCCAATTAGCGTGGGATAAACGTCCTTAATATCGCATATAAGGCCATTTCCAGCGTACTGTTTGAAAGACTAAAGCTCACCGTCAACAATCTGATTGGACCTCATTAGTGTGGATTTAGACTTGGTAAGTTAACCATTGACCAGATAGTAACCATGCTCCATATCCTGGAAATAAAGGGTGGTTAAATTTTCAAGGAAATTATTGAAATTTTATTTTATTATGATATATTGGTATTACTCAATTATGTATGTAACAAAATATCGGCCAAATGAGCGCCGCGACCTCGGCGGCACACCTCCATACGATGGTCCAAATTTTCGATGACGCTGAGGCATAATGGAGTTTCTATGCCGTTAATGTGCCGAATTATCTCATCCTTTAGCTCTTGAATTGTTGCTGGCTTATCGACGTACACCTTTTCTTTCAAATAACCCCAGAGAAAAAAGTCCAACGGTGTCAAATCACATGATCTTGGGGGCCAATTGACATCGCCATTACGTGAGATAACACGGCCATTGAATTTGTTGCGCAAAAGAGCCATTGTTTCGTTAGCTGTGTGGCAAGTGGCACCGTCCTGCTGAAACCACATATCGTCCACATCCATATCTTCCAATTGTGGCCATAAAAAATTCGTTATCATCTCACGATAGCGAACACCATTCACAGTAACTGCCTGACCGGCCTCATTTTGGAAAAAATACGGCCCGATGATGCCGCCAGCCCATAAACCGCACCAAACAGTCACTCTTTGTGGGTGCATTGGTTTTTCGACAATCACTCTTGGATTCTCATTCGCCCAAATGCGGCAATTCTGTTTATTGACGAATCCACTGAGGTGAAAATGTGCCTCATCACTGAAGATGATTTTCTTCGAAAATTTTCATAATAAGTCTGGATAACTTTAACACGTTGTTGGATTGTGTATCTCTCCATGGTTCAAATTGAGTAAGTCTGAAATAGAGAAATGTCAAATTAAATTCGGAAAAAAACTTGGCGTTTAGGTGTGGTTCACATTCAACATCGGCCCTTACAATTTAACCACCCTTTACCCGTGAAAAGAGGGCCGGCACACACCAACATTTCGTCGACTTTAAAGCAGCCCTCGGAACGATGAGCTGTATGAGATATACGATAACATTGACATAGTTCAGCGAATCAAGAAACAGCGACTACGCTGGCTAGGTCATGTGGCCCGGATGACAAGAATACTCCAGTTTTGAAAGTTTGCGATGAAGTACCAGCCGGTGGAAACAGAGGAAGAGGAAGAGCTCCATTCAATTAGAACGATCAGATTGAGAGCGTCTAAAAGCAAAAAGGACCGATGAATGCTGCGCTTTTGTTGAGTCGGGTATAATAGCGTAAACGGTGCTCATGCCAATGAAGAAGGAGAGTTGCTAACTTTTTGAAAAACTTTTAAGTTGGTCTTATTGCTGAGGAACAAATGAAATGAAGCTAGTTTGTGTTACACACATAAGAGGTAACTTAAATTTTATACTTACGCTTTTAATATCAATCTTTATCGACATAAATTACTGTGATTTAAAAATAATGCGGTGTAATGGTCTTGGCTAAGGTTATAAATAAACCGATAACTTACGAGTAATAATAATTTTCAAGTGCTTACAGCGGGACACTGAACACTACGATTAAGCAAAACATTACATCAGGTGTAGTAAAATAAAATCCATTATTTTTGCATAAAATTGAAGGCTTTAATTACCATAGTAAGAATGATCTGATTTAGTTCAAATATAGGCCGTTTTGTTCTATAACTTGTTGCCACTTTTGAGGTAGCTTTATTATGCCTCTCCAATAGAAGCCCTTGTTCCTATTGGCAAAAAATTGGGACAGTAGATTTTCACAAGCCTCTCTTGAAGCGAATTTTTCACCAGCAAAATAGGTCGCCATGGACAGGAATGCATAAGAACCTCCCATCCAAGCTCCCGGAGATTCTTGCGAGTCACTATCGATGGAACACAATTCCTTTACTATTGGCCAAAGCTGGCCGCTTCAGGGCAATTGCTTCCTTCAGATGGTCCAATTGTTGACAGTACAATTCCAAGTTAAGAATTTTGCCCTATGGAAGCAACATATAGTATAAAATTCCCTGGCTTGACCATGATTGACTGTAATACGTGTAGTACCAGGACCAAAAACGCTATTCAAATTTTCAGCCCCCTGGCTTGCGTTTTCGCCCTTTCGAAGAAAAACTGTAAAGTGATAGTGTTCATCTTTGACGCATGCTCAAATAAAACTAAAGCTTTTTTAGTACGAAATGTCATCTTTCTAACGCCATCTAGCGGAACCCGATCGGACTTACGACCACGGACCACGCGAGATACACATAAATAATGCCATCTACTGGAAAAATTGTTGGCGCAGAAAAGTAGGTTCGACTACCAACATACATTTTTATAAAGATATTGTATTAGTAATATTTCATGCAACCTTGAATTGTCAGTCTTATATTCCTTTTCATTTCAGTTACGTTCTAAACTTAAAGTTAGTTCTTTGTAAACAGCGTTAAAGTATAGTCATTAAAGGACAAATTGAATATTGAGCTTAAATAAGGGTGTTTCATTTCTGATAAAAAATAATGGATTTCTTTTTACTACACCTAATATGTTTACTGATTACTAAAAAAATAAATAAATCAAATAAAAACAAAAATAAATAAATGAAAATTTATTGTATTTTGGACATCGTTTGTTACGTGTAAGTAAATAAAATAATCTTATCTTAAATTTTGCTACAAAATAAGTAAAGTCAAATTAATTATCATTAACCAGTTTAAAAAGCCACAGCCAAGTGGCTCAAAATCAGAGATTAGGCCTACAAGAGATATATTGAAGCAGAAAATGGTATCTTTTGGATGAGTATACTCGTTCAATGTATGTATGTACTTGTTGTTATTCGAGCAATTTTTACACCTTTTTGGCTAAATTTTTTTTTGTTTTTATTTGATATAGATGAATTTTAATAGATAATTTTATTGATTGTTTTGGTAATTATGAGTTTAATTTAAATTCTTGTCTTATATTTTTGTTTGTTTAGATTTTGTTTGTTGTTATAATGACTGTGCAGATATTGGTTTTATTTGGTATAATATTAATAGAATGATTAATATAAATATAATTAGACTATTGAAGCCTACCAAATTATCAAAGAGTGGGCAATCACGATTATTGAAGAGGAATATATGTACATATTTACCAGTATCCGTAACGATTATCTACATATATAAAATAATTCTGAATGGCTGACGGATCAAACTCACAGCCTAAACTACAGATTGTTGAGACCTTAAAAAATGGAATTGATTTACCATATATAAAATTCGATACTGTAGTAGCTTTAGGCCAACATTACCATGGGCAACAACTTGGGCTGGCCGATAGACTCGAAACATCTTTATTTACCTTTTGATTTACATAAAATTTAGTACAGTTGGAGCTTCCACTCTAAAATACCATTGGGAACTGATACGATATCAAATCCTTAGCAGAATATTAATGGTGTCAAGTAGAGCAGCAGGGTTTGGAGATATCTTTTTTTGAATACTCCTGGGGCAACTGATAAGTCATTTCTGATATCGCCTTAGAGGTCATCGTCCGGAATTGCTGACACAATTTTGGAAAGTTACTGTATATCTAGGCGGCGATTTCCGGCAGCGTTTATCCGCAGGGTCTATAAAATGAGTGGATGAAATTAATATATGCGTGAAGCCATCTCATTTATGGTCCGCAGTGAAAAAACTGAGTCTCACCATATAGCTCATCTGAGAGTCTCTTTAAGAAGAGATGTCTGCCGGACAGCTCTCACAGCTGTAACTGAATAACAATATAATTGCACCTACAACGCTAGGAAAATTTTTTTCCGGTTATGGCTTAAATTTACCCAAGCATATTTAAGGTGATAATATTTACTTTTCGAGGTTGGCTTAACGCTCAGACAGTAATCATATTTATTCCTAAAAAATTGTATCCCTGAAAATATAATCATTAGTTGTTGATCGTTCATTTGTTTCCATTCCTGTAAAGAATTCTCTGACCGACGAGCCGCTAAAAATCATTTAACCAAGTGCTTCGCCAAAAAACTACAACAGTTCCACTCTAATGATAATGATTTTAGATCGGGTGAAGTAAACTGACATCATTACTTTTGCTGCTGATTTTTGTTGCTTAGATTTTATGGGTGAGCTTTCTCCTGTACATACCATACCATGGACTGCTGTTTGGTTTCTGGATGGTACCTACAGAACCAAAATTCGTCACCAGTAACGACTTTACTAAAGTTGCTAGACGGACCATTTTCGAATTTGTTTAGGAAAAATTGAATTCAAATTTTAAAGGAAGACTAACAAAATAACTGCGAAAGATTTGATTTGAA
Source organism: Ceratitis rosa (assembly GCA_037013455.1). NCBI lineage: Eukaryota > Metazoa > Arthropoda > Insecta > Diptera > Tephritidae > Ceratitis > Ceratitis rosa. The sequence continues at coordinate 7,854,700 of JAWMAG010000020.1, read as the reverse complement.
ACAAATGGACAGTCACCAACTTACCCAAATTTTTCTTTATCCCACGCTTCGTGTAGAGAAAGTACTTCGAAAGAATCACCGCAACCTAAACTCTTAACTCTATGCAATGAACTGAATAATGTACCAGTATGTACTGCAGGTATATAGGTAATATTGTAACAGTCACTGGGTGTCATATGGTCTTACTCCACCATAATGTCTTCTTGGGAAAACTTGAGGAGATAAAAGCAATAATGGAGGGTGAAAATTATCCAGCGAGAGACTGCAAGCATCCAAATAATTACGACGTTTACAGGAGTAGGTTTCTACTGTTAAGTAAATTGCAGATACACTGCTTTAGAAGATCAGAGAAACTCTTTTTTCGCACATGGTAGATGTATTTAATTGACATTGTACGATGGATATTCCAGCGGTAAGGCTGACAATAAATATTTACAAAAAATTCTGTCGATTTAAGTTGTTTTACATAATAATATCGGTCCGAAGTATGCACGCACCAAAAAAAGAAGAGTTAAAATGTTTACCAATATGATCAGAGATGCGAGTTGGGATATTTTGGCCATGTCCGTCTATCCATCTGTTTGTATGCAAATTAGGCACTCAGTTTTGAGATATTTCAACCAAAGTGAGTACACAGATGCATCGGTATTTTTGGGCGATCATTTGTCGGAATCGGTAAGATCGGTCCACCATAACATATTATATACGAACGATTTTACAGATTTGAGAGCACACAATTTGGTATTTTGTATGCATGTGTTCTACGTTGATTCTGAATATTTACGAAATCGGAGGACTATAACATATAGCCCCATTCCACCACTTTGTTTAATGTTCCATCATGAGGTTTTGGGTCGAAAATCTATCAAAAAAGCAACTTATGGCAAGAAAATTGGCATTCTATATACATATAATGGATGTCACGTTTGTACTGTGGCATCAGAAAACTTCATTTTATACCCCTTCCAACCATTTTTTCAGGTATGAGAAACAAATCCTAAATTTAATTTGGTCAAGAACAGCATAAAGATTTCTGTATGGCCGAATACAACGCTTCTTTCTTGTTTTACTTGCATATATTATTCTTTAAAATTAACATCCACGTAATAAGCCTTAAACAAACCAATATTCCATAGGAATGCCTTCATGGTATTCTGGGTTTGGCTAATTTTTAATAAGAAACTAATTTCGTCTTTTGAGTCTCATCTGAACTGCGTCTTTGGTCTCACTCACGGGCATACTTATATGTTTTTGACTTGAATTTTGATAAGTAGACGCCACGTAGTAGTAAATTCAACTTGAATTTGAAACATTAAAACTCTAATAATGCTCCGCAAGGTGCTAATGCATTGGCGCCATGGCGTATACGTGACTTTCATACCAAAAAATTTGTAGTAAAATAGAGTTTGCATTAAATCGACCAACAACACGGAAGTAAATGTCAAACTTTTATTGCAAGTATTCAATATTCAATGTGAATAATTTAATTCATAAATTTGTAGAAGGGGAATTATTTTCACATATACATACGAGTGTCTGCATCACTGCCATTCGAGGCCACCTTTTTTTCCACGTAAATCGCATTAATGGTACATATTTTTCGGGAAAACAGCAACAATATATACCTTTTGAAAATAGTATTTCGTTAAGTATGCATAGTAAGTACAACCAAAACTCTCGAATTTAGGTATTTGTTGAGGTGTTTGTATGCCTTAAGATAAAGAGCTAATTATTATGAGTAGCGGCACATTTATGTTAGCGTATCGGTTATTGTAAATTCAATAATATAATATTAAAATATGCTCGAAGGTATTGTCGTACCAAAATATAAATAAATATATATTTATATATACAAGTATGAATAAAGGGGGACTTTTTAAGACATGTTGCTTACAAGAATGTATTAAATGCAACTAATTTAACGTTACGGACGTTACGTTATAAAAATAAGGACTTGTCATAATGTTTCAAAAACGTAATGGGCAAGTGAACGCCGTGGCTGGCTTGATTGAAGTCAAGACGAGAGGCTCAACAAAAATCCACCGAATATTCAATTCCAAGAGTCCTATTGCCTCGGACTTATCTGCGAATTTTCATAATTCCACAAAAAACAGTCCAGCGTGAATGGTACGATCTTGGAGGTCACGCTACAGGTCCGCGACACGGGATACTGCGCTCACCAAAAGTTTCCTTCAATAAATTTATTGGTTCGTTGGCTGTATGGCATGTAATGCCGTTTTGTTAGAGCCAAAGGTCGTACACATCAATATTCTTCAATACAGGCACGGAAAAGTTATAAATCATGGCTCTATAGCCTTTCCAATTGGCCAAGCGCCTACTCGATATGTGATACGCGTCTTGATCTTTATCCAACAATTGGAGTGACCTACATTTTCTTCTAAACTGCCTCCGAACACCCAATGGATTTTTATGAATAGTTTTTATTTTTTATCAGAAATATGGTCGGAGGGCTTTACACCCCTGCCGAGGGGTGAGCGCAATTAGAAAAATTGATTTTCTATAAATTTGGATGTTGGTCGAACTAGGACTCGAACTGGGGCCTTCAAACTGGCAATACGCAATATTAATCACTTGACTATTGCGACCATCGACCGACAACAATCGATTGTGGTTTATCATCACTCCAAATACGACAATTTTATTTATTACCATACTTATATAATATAACCAAATAAGTGCTTCATCGCTTAACAAAATTTTCTTGTGAAAGCAGGATCATTGGGATCATTCACCGAACATGCGATGCGCTGAATTGTTGTTTGGTTTGAATTCTTGCATTCTTGTTGTATTTTGTAAGTTTGAAAGCCAATATCCTTTCCCAAAATCTTTCATGAAGTGAATGGGCACATCTCCAATTATTGCGCGCTATAGCTGGTGGACTCATTCGGACGTTCTTCAGTACTCTGCTTCACAGCAGCAACAACGTCTTCGGTGTGCACTATACACCGTTTCTGAGGACGCACATTATCCAATAAAGTTAAATTGGAACCGATGCATGGTTAATCGAACTATGGTCTCTGCTAGACGATTATGTCGACCAATATTAAACGCAGCGCTGGAATTTTTATTTTTTTATTTTGGTATTTCAGTATTTTCATTATGAAAGGGCAAACCAAATAGTGTGTAAATCAAATAATAGGCTTCAAAAAGACCAACTCCGAAAAAGTACTATCGCAGTGAAAATCACATGTCTAAGAACATCCTTTATATAGTACACACTACTACAATACGTACGACTTAAGTCATCTGCATGAAAAACCCTAAAAGGAAGTTAAGAATGTATACAAGAAGCATGAGATCAGTGGGTGTTTAATATTATGCGCGTATTTATCGCAATGTATGGAGAATACGGATGCTACTCCGCCTTTGTGTTGACTTCCATGGATTATATAACTTATTAGGACGTGTCGAATTTCGTGTTGACTAAACAATGAGCAATAAGGGTGGTAGGAGTGAGTGTTCCAATAAGGATGGGGGTTGTTAGTAAAATATATTAGTAAATTCACGCTTCCTAATTAATTTTTGCTAATTTCGGCGAAATGACTAGGAGGGAATTGATTACAAAAAAGGAAAAAAAAATAAATAAATAGGCGAGGTAGTGCTGCATGAATTTAGTTACATTTATTTTAAGTAACGTGGAACAAAGAATATTTTGGCATGGTTTCTCCGGGTATCTTAGGTAACAATTGCAGATGAGTTTTAATCACGAAAATAGTAATCGTCATTAAACTTTTGCACTCCATTGAAAATTAATATTAATGTTATTATATGCACAAATAATAAAAAACACTCGCGAGGTTTCAGGCTTTGGACTTAACTCAATGTATCCGTTGAACATTGCGGATGTTGTTACCGCAAAAGATTTGGGAGCAGCTTTTTTAGTTTAAATATAGTGTTGATGGACAATAATTTATGTATGCTAATCTAACAAATTATCTCGAAGACCATCGAAGCATAGCCTTAATAAGCTGGTGCTGGTCTTCGGTTGGGATCGATATATTCTACTGTAGTAGATCGACCACTACACGTGAGATATGGGTTAGACACCGAGAATTGAAGAGAGAAGCAAGACGCAGTTGCCGACAAAAAGGAAAGAGTCCGAGATGCGTGAACATGAAGGACTTAAAAAGCTGATCGAAAATTCTACGAAGAAAAATGAGGACACTGACAAAAGGTTTCAAGACCGGAGCATGCTTACATAGGAACTAACGTGGTAAACTTGTGACCGATGTCCAGAGTATATTTCCCGTAAGGAGGGAATACTTCTCCAGCTCGCTGAAAGCTCTGACAGGGGAGTACCTCTCCGAGAAATTCGATACCAAACGATGTCTCAGAGAAAGTGATTACTTATCGTGAGACTTCTTTAAATTATTGGCGGAGAAAATAAAACGAGCTGCGGAGTTGAATAGAGAAGGTCAAATCTTCAACGTTGGCTGAGGTGTAGTATCGTTTTCTGTCAAAACTTTACATAGAAGAAACTGTGAGCAGTGTACGAGGCATATCCAGAAGGTAAGTGTACCAAGGCACTCACTTCCCAAGGCATTTTATTTCTATTCGTTTTGACAACACAATGGTGTATCCGAACCTCTACCTTTTGCAACGAGTCTGGTTCGAGGGGAATACATTGAGAACTGACGATGCGAAAACACGTTTTGTGTCCAATGTCAATGTACGGAACACGCGGCGCTATTCGATATAGGTATCGTTTGGAAGGCAAAACCTCCTTTTGAGATTCATAATTACTCTCAAAAGATACGGAGAGTCCCTTAAAAATAGCGCAGAGTAATTTCGAATTCGCGAAGAGGCGTGCTGACAAAAAAAAGTCTGCCTACTGCACAATAATATTGGACCTCATATGGCCAACATCACCAAGGAACTGTTCATCACATTTAAACGGCATGTTCTGAACTTTCCGGCACATTTTTCTGAATTTACGCCCTCAGTTCGCTATCTCTTTACCTTTCTGAAGTTGCACGTGGGTGGAAAAAGAATTTCAACCGACAAGGAGTTAAAGGAGGAAGCTTCACCTCCTATGTACAGAGGAATAGCGACTGTGTCGAAAAGAAGCTTACGTTATGTACCAAAATATCACGCAATTTTTTGTTTAGATACAAATTTTTGGAACCTAGAAAAATTCCATATACTTACTTTCTGGATGTACTAACATATAAGAAAAAGCGATAATCGAATGTACGTAGCCCGGTGACCCCTAGAATCTTAGAGATTTGGTTTTCTCACAATCTTGCTTTCCAAATTTTATTACTATTCTTCTCTTACTTAACCATTTGCTTAAGCCTTTATCTGAGAAGTTTAAAAATTAAATGACTTTTACACTTTTTCATTACACATTTTTGCTTAAATTTATTTAATAACCAAAGAAAAAATATGTAGTATGTATAACATTCATAACGACCCACTACAAGTTCAACAAGCAGGATTATAGTATATGGCTTGCCACTTGCATAACTTGCCATACTATTTGAATAATATAAAAAGCAGACATAGCAACAACAGCAATTGAAATATAGAATTGTCGACCAAACAAAATTACAATAATTTTGCATAAACCCAGCAGTCAGAGATAATAGTCTTGAACTAGAATGCTACAAACTTACATTTTTACATAAATTACTTTATTTTCGACGATTTTCCAGTGGCCCGACAATTCATAAGTTTAATACTAGTATAATACTAGTTTATTGGTAACCATTTAAACTTGTAATGCAGTAATACAAAAAACAGTCAAGAGAGCAAGAGCAGACTCATGACAGACCTATTGCTCAAAGAGTACAACAATAGCACGTATGTATGAGTATATATGTAGTCGAAGGAAGGTGCTTTTATCCCGTTTACTGGAGAGTTTTGTGAGGTACGCGTTTTCTAATACAGTAGACCAATCCAATACTATAGTAAGCAAGATGAACATTTCGTAGGCTATTAATATAATTTTCCCACATAAAGCAGCTGGTTCGGATGGGATTATTCCAATAATGCTACATTGGCTATGGTAAAGGACCTGATGTTTCTAGGGTTTCAAAATATCTACACAGCCAGTATCCAAGTTTTAACATCCCAAGAAGCTGGAAGAGCCAAAACAAAGTTCCTACCAAAACCTGGCAGAAGAGCTCATGATAATCCTAAGGTTTTCAGATCTAAAAGCCTTACTTTCGTCATGTTTAAGGTTCTAAGAAAGCTAGTAGATTAACAGGATAACAGATCCCGTAACGACGGCCTAACATGTATACGAGTACATGAGGACACGAACAATAGAAATAGCCCACAGAGAGTGGCCTTCCTTGTCATACAGGGAACCTTTAACAATACACTAAAGTTACTTACAATCATTGATTCACTAGAGGCATAAGCGACATGGTGTGCAGATGGATAAAATTAATGCTTATGAACAGAATTATTATAGAATCAAACGGCTCAACGACACGAACAGCATACGTAAGCATGTATTCTTCAAGGATGGACATTACCCCGTTTTTATGGGTGGTGGCTTTAAACGATTCCAACACAAGGGACGAGGTGCGAAAGTAGTAGCATATGCAGACGACATGATGTTGATAGTAGTCCGTTTCCTACCACATTCAGTGAGATTATGGAAAAGGCTATGCGAAGGTTACATCTATCGGTCGCGAACAAGAGACTAGGTGTTGACCCTAGTAAAGGGAAACTGATTTTTTCACTAGTAAAACCAAAAGATCTCCATTTCATCTGCTCTCGATCTGCGGTACAACGATTTCTCTGTCCCCAATAGCCAGAAATCCGAGGATGGTGATCGAAACCAAAGTGAATACGATCATGTGGATGTACATATGGTATATGGCTGTCATTAAAGCAATTCTTACGTATAGAGCGCTGATTTTATGGCTAGCATTACAGACACAATATAATATAAAACAAAAAACTGAAAGACAGAAAGCAGCCCGTGCAGGTATAACCAGGGATTAAATCATGTCTGAGCACAACTAAAAAAATTAATTTTTCACAATTTTTGGATGCTGGTGGAAGCCGGACAGAGAACCCTTCGAAGCCTTCCGAATGGCAGTACGCTATGCTAACCTCTCAGCCATTGCGGCTGCCTATAGCTTCATTCTTTGAATTCCAAAACAGAACTAGTGTATTTTTATACCAATCCTTCCTCCTTTCTTCTACTACAGAGCTGGTGTGTTAGTAAGTACGAGTGTATGTATGGTATGTGTGAATATGTGTGCATAGGTTCTGCGCGCCTATATAATCGACCTTTTGTATTTGTAGATATGCTTAAAAATATGCATATTTGTACTTGGAAATTTTCGTTTCTTCCTTCAATTGGGCTTTTTACACTTTTTCCTTTCTTTTGACAAATTGAATTTGTTTTCGCTTTTTGAAGAGCTCACTTCCGGACCTTCTTGCAGCGTCTTTCTTTTTGGAGATATTTGTAGATAGTTGTATGTATGTACCTATGTGCTTACTGCCGTGAGCCACAAAACATAATTTTGTTAGAACAAAACCGGCTTTATCGATTCGGGAATAGCTCAAGTGTTTGTCTTTGCTATTTTTTCCACATTTACCATTTTTTTACCGTGTGCTGAATATGCCCTAAGGCAACAGCTGGTGTTTTAGGATTTTGATACTTTGCCATATGCCGTGGCAGCTATAGCTCTGAGACTCCAATTTGAACGTTTAAAAATGTAATTAAATTGAATTACATGTTATATTTTAATTATTTACATTAACCTTTTTGCTGGGATTTTTATTTGCACGAATTTTGTGCTTCGCTTAGTCTTAAGTCAAATGCTGTTGAGAGAAATAGAATTTGCGAAGGTGTATTCACCAAAGTGGCTTGAGTTGCCTTAGCATGTAAAAATAAAAAAAAATCGATAAGAGTTTGATGTTCTTCATAACACTTTTGTGTAGGCGCATAAGTCTGAAGAAACACGCTTTATTTGGACAGTTTTGTCTGCAGTCCATTCTTTGCCTATCTCACCTCGCAGTTACGTTTTATGACCTTTCCTTATGTCTACGCAATTGTATTTGTGCGTGTAATCGGATATACATACGTGTATACTACTCTGGTTGCCCGTTTGGGGCAAACTCTCTTATCTTTTATTCTCATAAATTCATTGCTTCATTCCTTTTTTGGCCTCCTAATTGACACTTTAAATCATTTTTATATGTCACAACTTCAAAATGAAAGCGAAATCATTTTTAGTAAATAAGTTTAAGTTTCATTTAATACTTCGCTGTTTAAGGTATTTTTTTCTTTATTACTTTCCGTTTACATTTAACAAATGTTATGGCATGAGTAATAAATGCATTTATATAAGTATTGTACATACGTATATATACCGAGTATGTGTGTATATAAGTGTAATTTCAAACAAGTGGAAGAACGTACCTCAGAGGGCTTGAAATGTCGCCCAATGGCGAAGGGCGATTGCAATTTCAAAAATTAATTTTTTTTTTAATTTTGGATGTTGGTCAGACCAGAATTAAAACCCTAGCCTTCAGAAATGCAGCACTCTATGCTCATCACTCGGCTGTTGGTCCAGTAACAATTAATCCAGTAGTTTTGCATTTGTATTTTCGTTTGGGTCAATTACCATACTTCTTCCCATATTGAAGGCAATACCGTTATGCATCTCTCACAGAAACCCTCGGTAAAAGTATTTGCCGTGGACAAGCACAGATGGTAATCACTCGGTGCGTGGTCGGGACTATAAGGTAGATGAATATGAATGCCATAACCAAGCTCTTGGAGTTTCTGTCGGTTCATTATCGATATGTGTGGTCTGGCGTTGTCCTGATAAAACACAATTTCCCTGCTATTGGCTAAAGCTAGGCGCTTTTGGATAATTGTTTTCTTTAGACTGTTTAATTGCTCATAGTATAGGTCTGAATTAATGCTTTGGCTGTAGGGGAGCAGCGCATAGTGGATGGTTTCTTCCACCAAACACACAACAAGATCTTCAGCACCAATTCGCGAATGGAAATCCGGCTCATGATGTTTTTCTCGTATACTATCGGACCAAAACGCTTCGCTCTCCGGAGAAAACAGAACTAACGGTGATCGACTTATAGGACTGCATTAAGCAACATATACAACAACCGCTGGGCAGGACGGCGTACAGACAAGCACTTATCGCCATTCACCAAAAGTCAGCTAACACCTTAATGTACTCTCTCCATCTGAATGCCGTTCTTGAGGTCAAGCCACCACTTATAGCAGACGAAGAGCTCGAACTGCCTCCGGAGCTCTGCGTACTACTGGCGCAACTCAGATCTGGATATTGTAGCAGATTAAATTGCTTTTTATCCAGATTCGACCCCGAGATAACTATCATATTGTCCTGCATGCAATGCTTCCCCGAAAACTAACTCATCTAAGCCCTCCCTCCATCTGGTTCGAACCCATCGAAGTAGCTCATTCTCTAGACCTCTCATTAGATAACCTCGATAATATAAACTCAACACTACAACAACAATGACAACAAAAATAACAGCTAGATGATTTAAGAAAGAAATTATAAACGACTCTAAAAATACAGTAAAATTTCTTTCTATGTATGCATTTATCATTAATTTTCACATATACAAACTCTACACTTAAGATCCCATACCATATGGAGCACTACTACGCACAGGTACATAGTAATCTCCAGCTACCAAGTAAGCATTAGTCACAGCACCCATTTTCACACTACTGTACGAGCTGCCACAGTCCTTTTTCACCGCCTCCTGATAGTCACCGCAACGCATACTCGGGAAATTATTCTCCTTTACCGCCTCAGCATAGTAGACGCAAGAACGAGCATGAGCACAAGCACCCGTCAAATCCAAAAGACAACCGGGTTGACTTTTACCACCATTCGGATAGAAAGCTCCCTTACCGATTGGTTTCAAGAAACCCAATTGACCACCATCTGTTTGTATGGATTCCACATAAGTGGCATCATCACTATTGAGACGCTTGTTTGGTTTATTGTAACTGAAGAGTGGCAGTGCTGGATCCAAACCGACAATAACATGCACCATTTCCGTACCAACATTTTTTCCCGTAAAACCAGCAACATGTGCACCCAAACTGTGACCAATCACCTCAACTTTATTCATAGGGAGACCATGATTTAGAGCAAGGTAATCCAGCATACCGGCTACCTTTTTACCAGTCGGTCCTACAGCAGCAGCACTGGAGGCATAATCAAGGAGACGAGCGCGTCCCCAATCGACAACGATGATATTGTAGTCGCCACGACTAAGCCAAGCATCGCGTATATTTTTATTCATAGACGACTTATAGCTCTGTAGCCAACCGTGTATGAGTACCCTGTTGGAGTAGGAGAGAAAGTATGTGTGTTTGTATTTGTATGCGCTTATATGAAATTTGGTGTACAATTACTTGGTAGGATTGTTGGCATCGAAGTTTGAGTTTAAAATCGATTTAGCGGTTTCCGAGATTTGTTGTGCCTTCGACGGATTCTTGTTTGTGTACAAGTAGTAGTTAACTGGCACTAAACTCAGACGCGTCTGCAATTGGTCTTTCTCCTGAAGCTCGGCAAGTAGGTTTTCACCCTCCTCAGTGGATAACCAGGTGTATGAGCCATCAGCTTTTGGCACATACCAACCATTTTCGCCATGCTCACGACCCGCCTCCTCAGGGAAAGCCGAAACCGCGGCTTGGGTGATAAGAAGAGTGTGTTAAAAGTAGACAATATTCCATGTGGTGAGCTAATATTTACCTGCTAACAGAAAAACTGCCAAAATACAGAAAACCTTCATTTTCACAAAAGTATTGGAAATGATGTCCAAGTCAGACTAGTGCAAGGCTTTTATAGTGAATATTATCTCTTGAGATGTTGGCATTATCTGAAGTGTGCCGGATGGATGAATGCAGGTGCCGAAAGATATTAGAGATATAAGTGAAAGTTGTTTTTAATTAGTAAACGAAATGAAAAAATTGATTGCGCAGAAAAAATTGATTAATTTCACTGTATACCATGACTTGGGGTCTTGCCACCAGCAGAGGGGCTGTCAAAAACTTAAAAAAAAAACGAGCCAAAGAAGTTTTTAGAATAATCGTTTTCACTTCATATAGAGTTATCTAAGTTAAGATAAGAAGAATTTTGCATTTTGTTTAATAAAATAAGCGCAGTTCGCCCTAGAAGTTATCTGATTAAAATTTAAGTGTAATAAATTGATATAAAAATGAAAGCAAATTCTTTTAATTAATTGAAAGCATTTAGGATTTATTTGTTTTGAGCCGTTACAACAATTCAAGGATAATAACGCACATAACAATTTTCAAGCAATTTTTATTTCTTCCAATTTCCTCCAGTGGCCATCCCGAAAGTAATTTTTGCAATTTATTTTGCAGTAATTTCACATAACTATATCCGCAAATTGATTTTTGAAATTTAATAATTTCCAATTAATCATGCTGCACTAGCCATTTTTACTTCTCTTTAATTTTTTTTGATTAATTATTAGGTGCCAATGGTTAAATTATGTTCAAATATTAAAAAAGTTTTGCTAAAAATTCAAGTGACTATTTTATTGTAACTTTTCATATGAAAACTTTCATATATGAGTATGACCTTGCAATCTAGCGATCGACCTAAACACGTGTGGGATGGGATAGATATCGAGAGCTGAAGAGAAAAACAAGATGTAAATGTAGAATTAAAAAAGAAAGAGAGCGAGATGTGTGAGTACGAAGAGCTTGAGAAAATAGCCGACAAAAGTAATGCTCGAAAGTTCTACGAAAAAATAAGTCGACTTACAGATTGTTTTAAGATCAGAGCAGATCCTTGTTAGACACAAAGAGGTGAGCTAGTAACCGATGCCCACAGTATACTGAACCCTTCTCCAGACTGTTGAATGGCAGTGCAAATGGAACACCCGGGTGAACCCGAAAACCTAATCCATGACGACGGACAGAACGTTCCATTACCTAACAATGAAGAAATTCGATTAGCAATCGACCGCTAAAAAACAACAAAGTGGCTGGAGCTTACAAGATCCGTGCATCAGCTTCTATGCAAAATATGGCCAGATGAAAGCATGCCCGACCTTTGGAATTTAAGTGTGCTGTGCTCAATCCATAAAAAAGTAGACCCCATAAACTGCGCCAATTAGCGTGGGATAAACGTCCTAAATATCGCATATAAGGCCATTTCCAGCGTACTGTTTGAAAGGCTAAAGCCCACCATCAACAATCTGATTGAACCTCATTAGTGTGGATTTAGACTTGGTAAGTTAACCATTGACCAGATAGTAACCAAGCTCCATATCTTGGAAATACCCATGAAAAGAGAGTCGGCACACACCAACATTTCGTCGACTTTAAAGCAGCCCTCGGAACGATGAGCTGTATGAGATATACGACAATATTGACATAGTTCAGCGAATCAAGAAACAGCAACTACGCTGGCTAGGTCATGTGGCCCGGATGACAAGAATACTTCCGTTTTGAAAGTCTTCGATGCAGTACCTGTCGGTGGAAACAGAGGAAGAGGAAGAGCTCCATTCTATTGGAAGGATCACATGGAGAGCGTCTAAAAGCAAATAAGAGCGATGGATGCTGCGCTATTGTTGGTTCGGGTATAAAAGCGTAAACGGTGCTCATGCCAATGAAGAAGGAGAGTTGTTAGCTTTTTGAAAAACTTTTGAGTTGGTCTTATTGCTGAGGAACAAATGAAATGAAGCTAGTTTGTGTTACTCACATAAGAGGTAACTTAAATTTGTTTTACTGTCGCTTAGGTAAGCTTTGACAACAATGTGGGAATCATTGTACCTTAATTTTGGTGAAATAATTAGGATCGAAATCTTATCAGATTTAATTGTTTTCAATCTTTTTTTATATTTTTTATTATTATTATTGTAACCTACTGTTAAAATAGTTGATCTATGTTACTTTGTGGTTTATACTTACGCTTTTAATGTCAATCTTTATCAACATAAATTACTGTGATTTAAAAATAATGCGGTGTAATGGTCTAGGCTAAGGTTATAAATAAACCGATAACTTACGAGTAATAATAATTTTCAAGTGCTTACAACGGGGCACTGAACACTACGGTTAAGCAAAACATTACATCAGGTGTAGTAAAATGAAATCCATTATTTTTGCATGAAATTGAAGGCTTAATTACCATAGTAAGAATGATCTGATTTAGTTCAAATATACGCCGTTGTGTTCGATAACTTGTTACCATTTTTAAGGCAATTTCATTATGCCTCTCTCATTGAAGCCCTTGTTCCTATTGGCAAAAAATTGACACAGTCGATTTTCACAAGCCTCTCTTGAAGCGAATTTTTCACCAGCAAAATTGTTCGCCATGTACAGAAACAGATGGTATTCATAAGATGGATGCATAAGAACCTCCCATCCAAGCTTCCGGAGATTCTTGCGAGTCACTATCGATGGAACACAAATCCTTTAGTATTGGCCAAAGCTGACCGCTTCGGGCAATTGCTTCCTTTAGATGGTCCAATTATTGACAGTACAGTTCCAAGTTAATAATTTTGCAATATTGAAGCAACTTATAGTATATAATTCCCTACCAATCCCACCAAACAGGCAAATCTTCCTGGCCGTCAATCCTGGCTTGGCCACCGTTCCGTTTGTGCCGACAGCCCTTCGATACACTTTTCATCGCTAGTTACCAAACGCTTCAGAAATGGGTCGATTTTGTTGCGATTCGGCAGCGATTCGCATATACTGGGTGGTTAAATTGTAAGGGCCGATGTTGAATGTGAACCACACCTAAACGCCAAGTTTTTTTCCGAATTTAATTTGACATTTCTCTATTTCAGACTTACTCAATTTGAACCATGGAGAGATACACAATCCAACAACGTGTTAAAGTTATCCAGACTTATTATGAAAATTTTCGAAGAAAATCATCTTCAGTGATGAGGCAAATTTTCACCTCAGTGGATTCGTCAATAAACAGAATTGCCGCATTTGGGCGAATGAGAATCCAAGAGTGATTGTCGAAAAACCAATGCACCCACAAAGAGTGACTGTTTGGTGCGGTTTATGGGCTGGCGGCATCATCGGGCCGTATTTTTTCCAAAATGAGGCCGGTCAGGCAGTTACTGTGAATGGTGTTCGCTATCGTGAGATGATAACGAATTTTTTATGGCCACAATTGGAAGATATGGATGTGGACGATATGTGGTTTCAGCAGGACGGTGCCACTTGCCACACAGCTAACGAAACAATGGCTCTTTTGCGCAACAAATTCAATGGCCGTGTTATCTCACGTAATGGCGATGTCAATTGGCCTCCAAGATCATGTGATTTGACACCGTTGGACTTTTTTCTCTGGGGTTATTTGAAAGAAAAGGTGTACGTCGATAAGCCAGCAACAATTCAAGAGCTAAAGGATGAGATAATTCGGCACATTAACGGCATAGAAACTCCATTATGCCTCAGCGTCATCGAAAATTTGGACCATCGTATGGAGGTGTGCCGCCGAGGTCGCGGCGCTCATTTGGCCGATATTTTGTTACATACATAATTGAGTAATACCAATATATCATAATAAAATAAAATTTCAATAATTTCCTAAATAGTTTGTGTTTTATTCAAAATCAACATCGGCCCTTGAAAATTTAACCACCCTTTACATTGAGCTTCTTTTCGTATCCATTCTTATTTAAATGGTTCCAAATGGTTTTTTGTGCAATCTTTAGCTCTTGGGCAATGGAAAAAGTGCTTACAGGATGGTCGGACTCGACAATGTCCATGATTTTATGACATTTTTGACAGTTGCCCTTCGACTCCGTGAAGCATCTTTTACATCAAAATTACCGAAATGGAACCGAAATTGTGCATGATTGACTGTAATAAAGTAGTACCAGGACCAAAAAGGCTATTCAAATTTTCAGCCCCCTGGCTTGCGTTTTCGCCCTTTCGAAGAAAAACTGTAAAGTGATAGTGTTCATCTTTTACGCATGCTCAAACAAAACTAAAGCTTTTTTAGTACGAAATGTCATCTTTCTAACGCCATCTAGCGGAACCCGATCGGACTTACGACCACGCGAGATACACATAAATAATGCCATCTACTGGAAAAATTGTTGGCGCAGCAAAGTAGGTTCGACTACCAACATACATTTTTATAAAGATATTGTATTAGTAATATTTCATGCAACCTTGAATTGTCAGTCTTATATTCCTTTTCATTTCAGTTACGTTCTAAACTTAAAGTTAGTTCTTTGTAAACGTCGTTAAAGTATAGTCATTAAAGGACAAATTGAATATTGAGCTTAAATAAGGGTGTTTCATTTCTGATAAAAAATAATGGATTTCTTTTTACTACACCTAATATGTTTACTGATTACTAAAAAAATAAATAAATCAAATAAAAACAAAAATAAATAAATGAAAATTTATTATATTTTGGACATCGTTTGTTACATGTAAGTGAACAAAATAATCTTATCTTAAATTTTGCTACAAAATAAATAAAGTCAAATTAATTATCATTAACCAGTTTAAAAAACCAAAGTCAAGTGGCTCAAAATCAGAGATTAGGCCTACAAGAGATATATTGAAGCAGAAAATGGTATCTTTTGGATGAGTATACTCGTACATTAGATGTATGTATTTGTTGTTATTCGAGCAATTTTTACAACTTTTTGGTTCTATTTTCTTTTAATTGATATAGATGAATATTAATAGATAATTTTGTTGATTGTTTTAGTAATTATGAGTTTAATTTAAGTTCTTATCTTATATTTTTGTTTGTTTAGATTTTGTTTGTTGTTATAATGACTGTGCAGATATTGTTTATATTTATAATAATAAATCGAATGATTAATATAAATATAATTAGAAGCCTACCAAATCATCAAACAGTGGCCAGTCACGATTATCGAAGAGGAATATATGTACATATTTACCAGTATCCGTAATGATGATCTACATATATAAAATAATTCTGAATGGCTGACGGATCAACCAACAGCCTAAACTACAGATTGTTGAGACCTAAAAAAATGGAATTGATTTTCCATATATAAAATTCATTACCATGGGCAACATTTTTTCTTCCAGGTAGTGGGCATGGGGTGATAGATTCGAAACATCTTTATTTACCTTTTGATTTACATAAAGTTTAGTACAGTTGGTGCTTCCACTCTAAAATACCATTGGGAACAGATACGATATCAAATCCTTGGCAGAAGTGGTGTGAAGTAGAAAATCAGGGTATGGAGATATAATATGGTTATGGTTAAATTTCTTAAAAACCAACTTAAAATTTAATGAAATGTGTTTTCCCATTCCATGCGGATGAAGTCGTGGGTAAATAAAGATCCCAAATTGATGATGATTTATTTTTTAATTATGTTGAGTTGATAATATGTATTTTTCGAGGTTTGCTTAACGCTCAGACAATAATAATTTTTATTCCTAAAAAATGTATCGCCCACAATCATTAGTGTTTGATCGTTATTTTTTTCGCTCAAATCTGCGATTATCCTTTCAAGAGCAATTTTACAAAAGGTTTTATATGTGCCGTTAAGAACTAAATGGCTGCAAAGGAGAATATGCAAAGTTGAGCATTACTTTGACCGAAAAATAAAAAAAAAATAATTATTAATTTCTGAACGAATTTTCCTTCGCTCACAATACTAATAATTATTGTTTGAGTGTTTACTTAAACAATAATTATCAGGCTGCGGATATCGAATCAGATACAACCAATAAATACTAATGTTAATAAAGGAAGGAATCAAATTATATAAAAAATCATGGTCAAAGGTCAATGACTAATCACCGGTGTGCTGAGTTTAAGATGATATTGGAATGGCATTGTTCATTATGAGCTGGTACAATCTGACGAAACGATGGCAACAACTAACCAGCCTAGAACATGATCTTCGAAAAAAGAGTCCAGAATTGTTTAATTGAGAAGGGGTGGAGTTTCATAATAACAGGCTACCATCTGTTCATTTGTTTCCATTCCTCTAAAGAATTGGCTGACCAACGAGCCGCTAAGAATCATTTTACCAAGTGCTTCGCCAAAAACTCACAACAGTTCTACTCTAATGATAGTTCGAAGCTAATTGAAATCTGCTAAAATGTAGTAGACAATAATGATGAATATGTACTTGATTAAAATTAATTTTCAATAAAGAAATATTTTGTTTAAAATATACAAAATATCGCGGACTAAAGGAAATTCTGTAGAAAATGAGAAAATTTTGACTTTGTAATTTTTCTTTTCCTCAAATCTAAATTTTTTCTTCAAAACAATAACAATAATTAATTTAATTCAATTCAATTTATTTTGTATATGAGGAAAACTGTCTTTTCCATACAAGTATATTTGAGCATAGTATTTTATAACTTACAATAAAGGACACAAAATAAAACCCTAATAAAAATCTTAATAGAACCATCTTAAAATTCCAAGCAGACAAAGTCGCGGGCAACATCTAGTGATTTAATAAAACAATCGAAAACTACAAACTACGTTTTCTATTTAGTTCCAATCTGTAGTTAGTTTTGGTACACCCTTTGTGAGGTTTAGTCCAGTAACTGATTAATTACGCTAATAAATCACATATTAATTCCAGTAATAAATATACATACGTATTAACACTCAAGTTTTTTGTTTAACTTTTAATATGTATGTAGGTATTTGTATATTCTCACCCTGCAGGGAAAAGGTAGTATGCAAAAACTCTACGTAAACACTAATATTTTGAAGACGAAAATATACTAGTGTGTTGTAAATTAGAATTATACTACAATAGTATTTCGTTCGTAAAATTATAGTAGTTTTCAATAAAATCTGGTCGAGTTTACAAAAAATCTAGTATAGAAACTATTATTTTGCCGGCAAATTGAAATCAGTTTGTCGTTTTGCAAAAAAAAAGTTGGACTCACACATTATAAGACTTTCCACTACAACAGTCCTAATTACGCTTCAATTACAAAGATCGATACTTGATCTACTTCCACTAAAAGAAATAATGTACCGAATTTCAAGTGAAGTGAAGCAAAATTGCGTTTTTTCTAATAAGTTGATCTCTAGTCAACTTCCCGTGAAATGAGTTTTTCAAAATTATTCTCAAATCCACCTGCACACACACGAAAAATTTCCGTTAAAATTGGTTCAACCGTTTGGAATGTCTGAGATGAACTAGTTATCAACTGGTATGAAACAACCATTATTTTAACTGGTATATATGAACTGGTATTAAACTAGTATGAAGCTGATGCATAGATTGACAATTGACAGTTCGCAAGACATCACCGTAAAAATGTAAACTAGTTGGATTCTAGTTGACAACTAGTATTTTTCCCTGCAGGGCAGCTTTTCTTAAACTATATCACTTTGACTTAGAGATAATCGTTTTTCATTGTTCCTCAAATAAAACTACTATTATGTTATTTTAGAATTTTATCAACGCCTTACTGAAGTAGTTCATATAAATTTTATGTTATCTGATCTAATATCACTTGAAAGATTTACAGTTACTAAAATTTTCGACCCCCCTAATTGGTATATAAATCGCTTGGTTTCTGGTAAGAAATAATAGTAATTCAACGTTAGTTTGTTTGCAATGAAGTTTCTAATTTTTTTAGCGATTTGCGCTGTGGCGGGTAAACAAAATAATGAAAAATTATTCAAACTATTGAACTTAGATATTTTATCCTTTAGTTACCGCCGGTCCCATACCAGAGGATCAGCGTGTTAATGGTGAAAATGGCTGGTATATACCACAAGCCGATGGCTCCTTTGTATGGGTCTCTACCGAGGAGGGTGAAGAAATGTTGGAGAAATTAGAGAAACAAGAGGAAATGGAAGGACGCATTTCGACAGTGCCAGTCACTTTTTACTTGTATACAAATCAAAATCCCTCAAAAGCATCAAAAATTACCGAGAGTGCAAAATCGATTAACAATTCAAATTTCAATGCCGATTATCCAACAAGGTGAGAACAGATTTAATGAGTTGAGCGCGAAAAATTAAATTAAATTTAATTTAATACATTAAATATCATAGATTCATCATTCACGGCTGGACACAGAGCTACACCTCCAGCATGAATAATGACATACGTGCGGCGTGGTTGGCGCGCGGCAAATACAATGTGATCGTCGTCGATTGGGCACGCGCACGTTCCGTCGATTATGCCTCTTCCGTTGCGGCTGTTTCAAAAACAGGCAAAAAGGTTGCCAGCATGATAAATTATTTGAATGAAAATCATGGCATGAAATTGGATGAAGTAGAAGTGATCGGTCACAGTTTGGGCGCTCATGTTGCTGGGTATGCAGGTAAAGGTACTAAAGCTGGTTTGCTGCACGCCATTACCGGTTTAGATCCAGCTCTGCCGCTCTTCAGTTGGAAGAAACCCAATAAACGTTTGAATGCTAACGACGCTCAGTATGTTGAATCAATACAGACTAATGGCGGACAATTGGGTTTTCTCAAACCAATTGGTAAGGGTGCTTTCTATCCGAATGGTGGTAAGAGTCAACCCGGTTGTGGTTGGGATTTGACGGGCGCTTGTGATCATGCTCGCTCTTGCTCGTACTACGCCGAGGCTGTGGCCCGTGATAGCTTCCCCAGCATGCGTTGTGGAGACTATCAGGAGGCAGTGAAGAAAGATTGTAGTGCCTCTTACAGTGATGTTAAAATGGGCGCTGCCACCAATGCTTATGTGGT